>VDFB02271358.1:550194793-550276252 GCA_007258455.2 Sequoia sempervirens | reverse complement strand
TTAAATAGTAGGCAATTCATTACCAACAACACTCACAATTTGTATCTCCTTTAGCATAATTTCATATTTATGAGAATGATGAAATGGGTCGTCTTTTAATTTAAAACGTTGATGACATCTAACTCGCTTCCTACATGATCAAGTAGGAAGCGAGTTAGATATCATCAACATTTTAAACTAAAAGACGACCCATTTCATCATTCTCATAAATATTAAATTATGCTAAAGGAGATACAAATTTTGAGTGTTGTTGGTGTGTATATATATATATATCACAACCTAGAGTTCGAGGGGGGTAAGATAACAAAAACTAGTGGGTTAAAGTTTCAAATAATATATGTTGGATCTATCCAAGTCGTGCATGTATGAACTTCATTATATTATACATATGCATACATTCATGGACTTTACATCACAAACTTTGATAATTTCACATGTTGTGCACCCACTTCATTACTACTTAAATAGTAGGCAATTCATTGCCATTAACACTCAAGAATTTGTATCTCCTTTAGCATAATTTCATATTTATGAGAATGATGAAATAGATCATCTTTTGATTTAATTTTTTTTTATGATATCTAACTCACTTCCCACTTGATCATGTTGCCTAATTATCTATTATGAAACTTCTATTGGTATATGTATATTGACAACCTAGAGTTTGAGGGGGGTAAGATAAAAAAAATAGTGGGTAAAGTTTCAAATGTAATATATGTTGGATCTATCCAAGTCACACATATAGACGAGCTTCATTATGGTGTGTGTGTGTGTGTGTATTTATGTACGTATACGTGTATGTATGTAAGTAAGTATATATATATATATATACATACTTGCATACACACGCATATATATGTATGTATGTATGTATATGTGTGTGTGTGTGAAATGAAGAAAAAGGGGCCATATGTCCCAAGTATCTAGAATAATAGGATCTAGGTGCCTTTCTCTAAAATTTCATTAGGAAAGAGATCACAAGATGCAAAGATTGACTTTCAACCTTGAGTTGATCCAATCTAACCTTGGATCTCAGTTCCTTAGGACAATAGGAAAGATTCGAGATAAATTTGGAATGATTTAAAATGATTAAACTAAATGAATGATTAGACCTAACGCATAAGACAAAATTTCTTGAAATTTGACAGACTAAAACAACAGTTTACCAACGGATCTAGGAAGTGCAAAGGACTACAAAAATACTCAGAAAAGTTGGTTTTGGGTTGTCCTCAAGGACTCATTCTCCCTTGGGTGAATGGGTCTTTGTACAGGTGTCCAGACCAACTTTTTGGGTCCTTTGGTGTAAGATCTAAGCTTTTGTTTGCTCTTGGTTTCATTGTTGGAAAGTCATAAATAAATTCAAATTTTGAGTTTCCGTGACTTGACAACAAATGCAACTTTGTAAAATTTATCCTTCAAGATCTTTTGAATCCTTCTCCACTTGTACACAAATAGAGGGAAAAATGTTTGTTTTTGGGTGAATAGGGGTTTGCATTGAAAACCCCAATTTGTTAAATAAACCTTGATAGAAAGAAATAATGACAAATGGAAGGAATTAATGAATGAACGCTTTTTTGTTACTACTCACCAAACCCTTAATGGTTGCCCTTAGAGGATTGAAGTCTAACACATCACTCTAAGAATTGGATCTTGCATGAATTGGCTTGATTGATTGCTTGATTTGATGCTTGAATTATTGCTTGAATGCTTGAAACCTACATCACAATGTCAACTCCAAAACATGACATGAACACACATGAAGTTTGACATGATAATATCATCTCGATTCGTTGTAGATAACTGATAAATTTTCTCTTGACAATAATATTTTCTCTTGTGAAAATTGCCTTAATGTTGGATGTATTGAATTGATAAAAAGACTATGTATTTATAGGTGTTTATTTAATTTCCCGAAGATTAGATCCCGATAGCTAACCTTTGCAAGTGAAAATGTTATAATGCCATCATTGACATATCTAAATTTGGAGGGAAACATAGTAGTGGGAGACTTCCCCCATTGGGTGAATGTCCTAGTCCCATTATGGTGAATGAGTCCCAACCCTATTTTCTAAAATTTAAGATGTAGAGGGCAAAGTATTAGATGAATGCATTTATTTAATGTTTGCAATTTATTAAAGGTGGTGCAAATGGGCTATGAAATACATAATTTTAGGAAATTATGGAGTCAATTAGAGGCTTAATTAAGTTCAGTTAATTAAGGGACCCAAACATAGTGTGAAATTGTAAAGGTATAAATTTTCTACACTACAATGTGTATATATGTATATATGTGTATATATGTATATATGTGTATATATATATATTTATATATGTGTATATATGTGTATATATTTGTATACATGTATATATATTTGTATATATGTATATATACCTTAAATTAGGGTTTCAAATTTTAGCTATTTAGGGAAATTCAATTTGACATTTTGGGGTTGAGATTTAATAGACATTTATATTTATGTTTATGGACACATGTTGAGCATCTATATATTTGACATGTATAAAATTATATATATGTATGCATGTACATGTATGTAGATATGTGCATACATACATACATATATATGTAACATTATATTTTTGAAGGCCTCCTAAAGTGTAAAATTCAATTTCCCTAAACAGTTCTCTATATATGTATGTACACATGTGTGTGTGCATAAATGTACACATATATATGTTTGTATGTATGTTGTGTATTTAACATGTTATATGTAAATGTATGTTTGTATATATATAGACACACATGTACACATGCATACATGTATGTATGTATGTAAACCTGTATGTATAAATCAATCTATATGAATATATATACACACACATGCATGTACACACACATATGCATACATATATGTACACACATATTATATGCATATATGTAATAAAATTAGAAGAACAAAAAAGGATAGTTGAAGAACTTACATGGTGATTTTTAATTATTCATAAACATATATTACATATAATTATAGAACATAAAAAACTCAACAGTCTTCCTATCAAATTGGTAAAGAGTTTGACACACAATGCAATTGTTGCCAGCAAACTACAATTCATCTACAATTAAATGAATAGTATTGACGTGTAACTAAAAGAATAACTAACATGCAATCCTTTATTAACACATCTACACTTGTGTTGGAGTGTGTATTCCAACACCCCCTCTTAACGCTACAACACTAAACTAATTGACTACAAAATAATAGGAAATACATTTTGAAAAAAGTTTTTGGACCAATAAGAATTATTCAAGCTGCTCCCAAACTATAAGTATACTCACCTAGCTATCATCCAAGTTCCCAACATCATTGGACACCATTTTCACATGAAGTGTCTCATCACCCTCGTAAAGGTATGATATTGAACTTCCAGATTTTGGATCTCCCCTAAACTATTGGAAACCAATCCTCACATGTGTGTCTCATAACCCTAATGAGGTATAGTTTTTTCATTCCACTAGCACCTTGGAATATTGAGCATATATCTATCCTCTATTGCATCTCTCTTTATCTTCAAAGTGTTTGCCTCTTCAAGATAGGACAAATTATTCATCTTCAACGAAGTCATCATCACCATCAATATTAGATAGTTCTTCAACAACAACCATATTGCACGCTTACCTTCCTTATCTTTGATAGGTTGAAAAAATATTATTGATGAAAAGAAGGGGTGGAGATTATTTTATCAATAAAAATTCAATCAACCTTGACCAACCTTTCCACTATGAAAACCCTAACTTGGTGTTTTCCCACAATTTTCTCAATTTCACTTGTAGCACATCAAACAATGAAATTTGAGCATATATTTTAGAGAAGGCCTCAAACCAATGAAAGGAATACCATTTATGATACCCTTTATTCTCTTATTGAACATACCAAATTTGTGCATAGGCTTGTTTCAGAACATTCCCTCCTAAAATGGACTACTACACTGCCCTTAAGCCCAATTAGGCCTCTTTTACAAAGCAAGTATGTGATATTCTTCTCTCAAATCGCCAATATTAATTCACATACCTTGGAAAGATCACATGGGGTCTGAAACAACAAGTTTTATCACTTGAAACATCCACCAACTCATCTAACAACTAAACCCTACCTCTACCTATCAAAACTAGCCTAATACATTGAGATATTAGGCTAGGGCTTGCACAAACAGGGCCCTAACTCCATCCCCTGCATCTACAATCCTAATAAACATGAAGAAAACCCTACCTAGTGCCATTCCATTGATTTGTAGCAATTTCCACCCATGGAATGGTTCAAAATGCCATTTTTTCTCTCAAACCCTCTTGACTTAGGGTTTTCAAACCACTTCTAGTAATTTGCTTATAAAAACCTTCAACCTTTATGAAGACAACTCAAACCAATGTCAAAACAAAGCTAGTTCATTCCATCATCAAATACAATGCACTTTAGATCGTTATCTCTCAGTACGAAACCGTACAGAATGTTATAGCAGCAGATTTTAAAGAAAACACAGAAAATTGAAGTTTTTTATTGCTTGTGCACCACAAATGTCTTCACAAGATTTCCTCAAAGTTTGTGAGGAATATTTAAACACCAACAAACCAAACACAATAGTTCACAACCACTTTTTGAACTTGTGACCGTTCAACTTCCTTACATGACAAAAATTGCAAAATTGCAAAGTAACTTTTGCAACATTTTACACAACTTGATAAAACTTGACAAATCTAACTAGAACCGACCCCACATGACTTATTACATTGAAAATGGTCTAAATAGACCTTATTACATCACAATTAGACTCAACAACACAAAAACTCAACATTAGACCAAAATTGCACAATTTGACTAGGTGCCCCTACACCAATTATGGACTACTATCTTTTGACCCCTTTGTTGTCTATTAATGGCTTTAAAACTACGATTTCCAATTATTACTTTTATTATTCATAAACAAGTATTACATATTTATAGAACAAAATAAACTCAACATTCTTCTTGTCAAACTAGTAAAGGGTTTTACAACACATTGCAACTGTTGCCAACAAACTACAATTGATCTACAATTAATTGAATATTATTGACATGTAACTGAAAGACTAACTAACATGCAATCCTTTATTGACACATTTACACTTCTGTTAGAGCGTATATTCCAACAATATGTACATATATGTATATATACATGTCCATGTATATATATACATATATACATATGTACATACATATATACATGTCCATGCATTTTGTTATATATAATACATGTGTACGTATACATACATATATATGTACATGTAAATGCTTACATCGTATATGTATAACATTGAATACATATATACATGTATATATTATATACAATATATACACATACAATATGCATGCATATATATACATGTACATATACATACACACATATATATATGTGCATGCCTATGCATATACATGTATATATATTTATATATTTATATATAATATATGCATATGTATATGTATCTATAAATATGAATATGTGTATATATACATATATATATGTATGCATGTATGTATGTATGTATGTATGTATGTACATATACATATATATACATATACATATACAAATATATACATATACATATACATATATATTGTGTGTAATGAAAATGTTTTTAAACTGAATGATTCAACTAATAAAAACCAAACATTTACATAAAATCAAAACAACACTCAAGATTAGGCTAGAAAGCTCAAACAAATGTAATGAGTTTCTTGTTGAGTAGATTTTCCCATGATTTTTTATTTGGATGTGTGCTCACAAAATTTTGGCAACACTCCAATGAAAATGAGAGATATTTTGATAAAATGGATAAGTGGTGGATAATAGATTTTGGAATGAAATTGATGAAGGGCTAGGATTGCTTGATGGAGATCAAGGGTTAAGGATGATTGGGATCTCTCAAGCCACAAGATTGTGCCAAGTGACACAATGAGGGGACTTGAGAGGTGATGGGATCCATAATTAGCTAGTTTCTTTCACTATTTCATACTTCTCATTATCTCTTTCTGCTAAGTTTCAAGACATTACTAAGACCTTTTATAATTTTACACACTTTTAATGAGTCTCAAGTATGTGGAAATGGAAATATGTTATGTTGATATATGTATGTATGAATGCATGAATATCTATGAAATTTAGTAGGACTGTACAATTATGATTGTTAATGTGTGAGTAAAATATGTGTAAAGAGTAACAAACACAATCAATAAGACATTATATCAATAAATTTAAACAACAATTAATCTACTAAAAGCAAGAAATCTATTGAAAGCGTCATATTGCTCTCTATCTCCAAAGATTTATTAAATCACAGGGCTCTCAGATTTTGTAAGCACTATGACTGTTAAAATACCAATCTAGAGAATGAGATACTTTTAAATGCAAAAATATAATCCTACATGATGATTACTAAATGATATGATGATGATACTGTGATTGAAAATGACACGAAACTGATAAAAGAAGCTACAGTAAACTAAGATGCAGCTAAATAAAAAGCCATGGTCATGATTCTAAAATTATTATTATTGCTAATACTATTTGCTCAAATGCTTGATTGCTTAATTGATATTTTTGCAGAGTAAGTTTGCACAAAGTTGGGATACATTTCCTGTAGAAAGAAGTTATATTTATAGATTCCCGACAACACATTTGTGAAGGGGCAACAAAGCAAAGGTATGGATTTGATTTGAAGGATTCAATGGTGAAAGATGAAGAAGCCTGAGATGATTATGGAGATTGTTCCTCCCCACAAAAACATTCAACCAAAGGATAGGAAGAATCAATGGAAGAAGATGAAGAAGTTTTCCTACAATTTGTCTCCAATTTGTCTACAAATTTGGTTGTGAAGGCTGGGTTGAATTAATTAGCTATCAAATATCTAATTTGGTAGGTGTATATGATGAGTGAAAAGAGGAATTAGCTGTAGAAATATGCCTTTATTTGAATATTTTGCATTTATTCAATTTTAGCAAAAAAGGATATTTAATTTAATAAAACAAACTATAGAAAGCTGTTTATTAAACAAATATGAAAGAAATGTGGTAATTAAATGAAATAAAGTATGTGAACTTGTTTATTTAATTTAGATGGGATGATGTGATTAAGATAGAATTATAGAAGAATTCGATAATAATAATTAAATAAAACAAGGTATGTGATTTGTTTATTTAATTAAGATGAAATAATAGAAGAATTAGATAATTAAATAAAATAAAGTATGTGAACTTGTTTATTTAATTAAGATAGAATGATGATAAAGATAGAAGAATTTAAATGTGAACTATATAAATAAATAATTTTATTTATTTAATAGTAGATGAATTAAAGGAGTCAATTAATCAAATAAATCATATTTAATTAAATAGATTATCCATACCATTTTTAGGTATATACATTTTGCCCCTCTTTGAAGTGATGTGTTTACGCATTGCTTCAAAGAAAATTTTGTTGTTGTTGCCAGTATTGACGAAAAATAATTTTTAGTATGCCCTAGATGTTGATTTTCAAGTGATGATTGATATATGCCCCCTTGGGAGATAAATCAATGAATTTTTTATTTTTTTATTTTTTTTTCAAAATTTTTCAATTTTTTAATGATTTTTGTGATGATTTAATAATTCGATAAAGATTTGATGATACAACGATTTATCTCCTAACAAATAATGTGAAAAATGTCCCTGTGATGAATTAATGAATTAAGCCCCTTGGAAATTAAATTAAAAAAAATCCCACCAAAATCCCTTTTAATTACTCTATTAAAAAGCTAAAAAGGTTGATTTTGAATTCATTTGTGCACTTTGAGTTTGAAATTTGAGAGAGTGATTTTGAGCAATTTGGAGCAAAATGTCAATCCCATACCACTCTCATCGTTTCGAGCACATGAGATGACACAACCATCCGGCCGCATACGAAACTTCGGTATGTACCCTTGAACTTCTTCGTATTTTGTGTTTTTTTTGAAAATTTCGTACGTTTTTGTCATTTTAAATCAGTTTTCATTCTTTTAGCACATGCACACACCGTAGAAGTGCATTCACTTGTTGTTTTAGCGCATTCACATAAATAGAGCATAGGTTGAAGGTTTTAGCGCATAGGTAGGATGAATTAGCACATAGGTCACTTTAGCATATAGGTCAAATATTTTAGCGCATAAATCTCCTGGATTAGCGCATTGAATGTAATAGTGTGTTGGATAGATGATGTAGCACATTCAATCTCTGAAATGGCGCATTGAATGTTATAGCGCATTTGTCACCTGAAATGATGCATAAACTCCCTGAAGTGGCGCATACGCAAATTTAGCGCATTGATTGTTTGTTTTGGTGCATAAATGAGTTTTAATAGCACATTGACTTTTAATGCGCATTAAAACTCTGTTTTAGTGCATCCAAGTTAGAATGATGAATTTTATCAATTAACTTCTTGATTTTGATGATTTTCGATTACGTCAACCTTTTAGTTGATGTTGATTGGTGATCTTGATAGATTAGATGATAGTCAACCTCATGATAGGCAAGGTTTGATGATTGATTGATGATAATTAACCTCATGATAGGCGAGGAATAATTATAGTTTGATTGATAAACCTCATGATAAGCGAGGTTTATTTGATTAATTGACCTCATGATAGGCGAGGTACAATTTTTTAGATTGATGATTGACCTCATGATAGGTGAGGTTCAATGATAATTGCTCACGAGATTTGATCAAAATCTCACCAGAGCTGATTAGATTTGATAGACTGATTGATGTTTGATGAATTGACAAAGATTATTGAATTTTGATATTTTGTGATGATAGGAGCCTTTGACAAACCTACAGATCCAAGAGTAGTTTCCCAAGACATTTGATTTGATACCGCAACTAGTGCAGCCTGAGACAACAGTTATCACACGTTGTGGTTTATCCTCTTTTCTAGACTTGCCCCAAATTAGGATTAATTGGGGATTATTGACAGCCTTATAAGAGAGATGGCATAGTAAGCACAATACCTTTCATCTTCCCATGGGCGAGATGACAGTGACTCTCGAGGATGTGTGGAAAATTTTGTGGATACCTGTTGTTGGGGAGGTGGTAGTTTATGATTCTTCAGAGCAGGGTGGGACCGATGCTCTACGCCGAGTGTTTCAGGATGACCATATTTGTGGATACGAGATTCCATGGCGAGAGATGGTTGATGCCTATGCTACCTTGCCATTAGTACTTGTTGGTTTCATTGGAGGGTTCCTTTGTCCTGATCGCAGGTCAAAGGGACTTTCTATTGGGTGGGGTCGTATTTTGGAGAGCATGATCATCCATGGTACTAGATATGCATGGGGTATGTGTATGCTCACTCATCTATACCATGATTTGCATCAGGTGGTCTACCTCTAAGGTGCCAGTTTGTCTTTTGGAGTTAAATTACTTCAAGTGTGGGCGTGGGAGCATATAGCTGTTACGCATCTAGTGATGGTCAGATAACGACTCGCCATGAGGCCGTACATTCACATATATGTAGGTCGACTTGCTCAGCCTAGACTAGGCAAGTTGGAGCATTGAAGGAGAGTCCTTGATGATGTAGAGGTTGTTACATGGCGACCCTATCTGGATTGTGAGCAATGGAATGATGATGATACAGAGATGCCATACCTCTATTAGTTTATGTTTCTGATTGGCAGGACTCGTTTTGTTATTGAGATATTTTTTTGAGGAGGGTGCCCAGATAGTATAGCATAGTATAGGGCATGCCCCAGGGTGTTGCACATTATGCCTGATGTAAGGTAGATTCCATTTATTGGGGACCCAACCTATCATATGATACTGCAGTTCAGGAGTACCAAGGTCTACAACCTTTGGTTTGGGAGATTAATCCCGAGATCATCAAGGATCCTATCACAACAAATTATGCAAAGTATTTTTCTTTACATCCTTTTCCATGGATATTTGTTCTAGATGAGCTTGTGCCACTACTCGATGAGGAGGAGATTGCAGTTGTACATGGTCACCGACGCAGGAGAGATGAGGGAGGTGAGGAGGAGGAGGATGTGGAGAGCAATGGTGATGAGGAGGGAGATGGAGATGGTGAAGATGGAGATGGTGGAGATGGGGGTGGAGGTGGTGGAGGAGGTGGTGGATATGGTGGAGGAGGCGGTGGAGGAGGTCTAGCTATTGATGTTAGAGACTTCAGGGTGCCTCGTAAGAGGTGATCACTAGTAGCTCCTGTAGAGCAGCGTGTGCAAATTGGAACACCTTCCCAACATCAGTAGACCCAGATTGCGAGCTTACAGGTTCAGGTACAAATACTACAGGTTCAACTGATACAAGCCCGGGGGTTATTAGTTCAGGTGCAGACATAGATGCAGTCACAGGCACAAGCTCATGCACATGCTCTTTCCCAGGTACAAGCATAGTTGGCAGTTGCACAGGAACATATAGCCTCCTTGACAATCGAGAGAGATGTAGCCAGATGGGCTGTAGAGGAGGCACAAGGATTGGTCGAGAGATTGCATAGATTAGCCGATAGTACCGTTATGGCTGATTATATGAGAGAGGTTCTTTGCATGGGTAGAGAGGTCGAGTATTATAGATACCAATACCATGATGTAGTTCCCTTAGAGTAGAGATTCAGTTATGCTTGGTCTCGATCGAGCAGGAGTCAGTCCAGGACTATGAGTAGGGGTGTGACATAGCCTCTTCTGAGAGATTCGAGAGATCCTAGGACGTCTGGTGGGGGAGGCACTGGTCCAGAGATGCCAGTACCATCTAGAGCTAGTAGTACGTAGCCTCATGATTGGATTCTCTGAGATATTTTGAGACATGATGTATACTCTAATTTTTTTGATTCACAGTCATTTTTCATGTTGTATCTCTTTATATTTTAGACATCATTGTATACTTGACATTATGATTTTTGAGATTTATATGATATGCAGTGGATTTCTCGATCTATATGTGTTTTATATGATTCTATGATGGATGCATTTAATTTCCTGTTATACATGTCATGTGATGATTTATATGATGATGTTATGGATGCAATCTTATGATCATGGTGGCATGCTATGATTTTTATGATGTTTTATTTATCATGTTACATGTGATTATGCTTATAATGTTGATGTATGGATGCATGGTGTCCGTAGTATTTACATGGTCTGATAGTTGTATGATAATGCATATATACGAATGATATGATAATGCAACTATATGTATGATTTTGGATATAATGTTTCTATGATATATGACATAATGATGTAAATGGAATATAATGCACTATGTTTTTGACATTTCAAATGCAAATATATGGTGTAATGAATGGATGAATGAATGATCAATGTGATGATACTTCTAATGTGTGATGTATGATATGATAATATTAATGAAAATGCAACTATGTAGATGATTTGCTTTTTGATATTTTTCCTTATGCCATTAGATGATGCAAATATGGTATGATAAATGTAAATCTATGATCGAATGTATGAATGACATAAATGATATAATAATGCCTTTTAATGTATGCAATGGATATTATTATGTAACTATATGGCAATGATGATGTTTTTGTTAATGTCAAGTATACTCAATCCATTAATGAGAAAAGATAACATCGTTTTTGAATTCTTCACCAGCTTTTGTAACAAAATACTCTGCAGATGCAAATCTATCATAAATGCAAATATAAATTTACCATGCAAATCTACATATGCGAGCATTGCCATCTTAACAGTCCATTTATCGTGCTTTTTATCATCATTGAGCCTTTAAAATGTTGAAAGTGAGTACAAGCATCAATGGTATAATTTAGACCAATGATGACCTGAGTACTACTTTCATGATTTGTGATATTGCAAGTTAACACAAGTGTCTATGTATAATTAAACTGAGATGACCTAAGCATTTCTTGCGTAAACAGACAAGAATCAATCATTTTCCTATGTGAATTTGGAATCTCATCAGTGATACTTTGTAGAGCATGTCTCGCGACCATTCACACAATAATAATGATTAACTCACAGACAGTAGACAAAAAAATACCATTCTCCTTCCTAACTTCTCTAGTTCAATACATCATTGAGTTGCTCCAAATAAATGATAACTAAAATCAAAGTACAACATTTGAACATTCAAGCTAAAGCAATAAAATCACGATTCAAAAGAATATCATCCATCTAGAGTTGTTTTGATTGATTTGATTTTAGTTGTTTTGATGTGGATGATTGATTTTCTAAAATGTTTCAATGTTCGATGTATGTTCAATGTTGGGTTTCACTATGATCATTGTGTTCGTTGTGTTTTCATACTGTTGTTTGCCTATTTGTTTTAAGCTCAAGTTTATTGCCCCCAGTGAGTTCATGATTTTTCCCCCAAGCTAGGGTGAGACATGACCACAAAATTGCCAGGATATGTACATGAGGTCCTCCTATCAAATGATAAACGGAATGATGGAAAAAGTGATCAACCAAGACATGCCTCCAATAGATGGAAAAGCTAGCTTAAATCACAAGTAGTGCTTGTTTCCAGGTTTTCATTATGTGTTTTTATTGCACTTTTTCAGATTTTATGATTTTTTTGTATTTTCTCTTTTTCATTTTTTTTGTATTTTTTGTATTTTTCTCCTTTTTCATTTTTTTTTGTATTTTTGTGTCACCATGACGCCTGTTTGCCAGGTTTTCATCAAAGCAACCATTTTCCTGAAACTTTAACAATGCACTAGATGATTCAGGTATATAATTTCCTGAGATGGAGACTATTGATAGGTTCATCAAACAAATCCCCTTCAGTGTAGACAGTCGATAGGCTCTAGATCCATAAATTGATATGACAAAAAATGGACCTAGCCAGTTAGGTTCAAAATTCCCTTTCTTTTCTCTATCTTGTTGATTTCGAGGGTTTTCCTTTAGGACCAAGTCACCAATCTAAAATACTTTAGGTTTTACCCTATGATTGTAGCTTCTAGACATTCTCTGTTGATATGCCTTCAAATGATTCACAGCTTGTTGACAATGTTCATCCAACAATTCCAGCTCTTGAAGTCTTGACACTCTATAATCCTCATCTGAAATAATTCCCTTTAGTGACACACAAAGTGATGGTATCTCAACCTCAATAGGTAGTATGGCCTCTGATCCATATACCAAGGCATAAGGTGTAGCTCTTGTGGGTGTTCTAATGTTGGTTCGGTATGCACAGAGAGTAGGATTTAATTGAACGTGCCAATCACAATCAACATCGTTGACAATCTTCTTCAGGATTTTCAAAATAGTTTTGTTTGAGGCCTCTTCTTGGCCATTTCCTTAAGGATAGTACAGTGTTGAAAAATGATGTTGGATATGAAACCTCTCACATAGTTCCTAAACATCCTAATTCTTAAAAGGTCTACCATTTTCTGTGACAATAGACTAAGGGATACCATATCGACAAATGAGGTAATTCAATAGACTAAGGGATACCATAGTGACACACAAAGTGATGGTATCTCAACCTCAATAGGTAGTATGGCCTCTGATCCATATACCAATACATAAGGTGTAGCTCTTGTGGGTGTTCTAATGTTGGTTTGGTATGCATAGAGAGTAGGATTTAATTGAACGTGCCAATCACAGCCAACATCGTTGACAATCTTCTTCAAGATTTTCAAAATAGTTTTGTTTGAGGCCTCTTCTTGGCCATTTCCTTAAGGATAGTCCAGTGTTGAAAAATGATGTTGGATATGAAACCTCTCACATAGTTCCTAAACATCCTAATTCTTAAAAGGTCTACCATTTTCTGTGACAATAGACTAAGGGATACCATATCGACAAATGAGGTAATTCAATAGACTAAGGGATACCATAGTGACACACAAAGTGATGGTATCTCAACCTCAATAGGTAGTATGGCCTCTGATCCATATACCAAGGCATAAGGTGTAGCTCTTGTGGGTGTTCTAATGTTGGTTCGGTATGCACAGAGAGTAGGATTTAATTGAACGTGCCAATCACAGCCAACATCGTTGACAATCTTCTTCAGGATTTTCAAAATAGTTTTGTTTGAGGCCTCTTCTTGGCCATTTCCTTAAGGATAGTACAGTGTTGAAAAATGATGTTGGATATGAAACCTCTCACATAGTTCCTAAACATCCTAATTCTCAAAAGGTCTACCATTTTCTGTGACAATAGACTAAGGGATACCATATCGACAAATGAGGTAATTCAATATGAAAGAAGAAATCTATTTTCCAGTGATTGTTGTCAAGGGAACAACTTCTATCCATTTTGTAAAGTATTTTGTAGTTGTGATTATAAATTTGTGACCATTGGATGACGACAGATTAATCTTTCCTACCAGGTCCAGTCCCCACTGAAAAAAAGGCCATGTTGAAGTGAACGGTTGAAATTCTTGCGCCGGTGCATGGATTAGGTTGCCATGGATTTGACATTTTTGGCACTTTTTAACAAACTGAAAAGACTCCTTCTCCATTTTTGGCTCGTAATACCCCAAACGGAGAAGTTTCTTTGCTAGGGTTAGTCTGCTTGAATGAGTTCCACAAATACCTTCATAAACCTCACGTAAAGCTATCTCAAACTCTTTATGTTTTAGACACCGAAGGAGAGTACCATCTAGACCTCGACGGTAAAGTATGTCAGCAATTAAAGTATGTCGCGCGGTTTGGCAGATGAAGTTGCATTTTTGGTTTCTAGAAAGGATATTGTCTTTTAGGTAAGCATAGGTCTTTCCACAGATTGAGGATTCAATGTCAACTATATGGCATATGGTTTGAGATTCAAGATTATCATAAGTAGGATTAGACACTTGTTCTACCATAAACTCATAACAACCTCATTTTTTTGGAATCTGCAAGAGAGAAGCAATTGTCGCCATAACATCAATAGCTTTGTTTTCTATCCTTGGAATCAGTTCAATTTTGATATCTACAATGTACTTTTTGAAATCATCCACCATTTTCTTATATAGAATCAACTTCTCATCTTTGGTTTGATATTCATCATTTACCTGATAAATGACTAGTTGCGAATCTCCATATACTTGTAGCTCTCTGATCTTTCATTCAACTGCCACTTTTATGCCAATGATTAATGCCTCGTATTCAGCTATGTTATTTATACATGGAAACATGAGTCTATAGGAATTTGGGATGGTATATCCTTGAGGTGTAACAAAAAAAATTCCCGCACCTAACCCATGTTGTGTGTATGACCCATCAAAATAAAGCAACCATTGTTGTGTTGTCATAGTAAGAATGTCTGCATCAGGAAACTCAATGCTCATGGGATGATTATCTGGTAGTGGAGCTTCGGCTAACTGATCGGTTATCACCTGACCTTTGATGGCTCTTCGATCTACATACTGGATGTCAAATTCACTTAAGATCATGACCCACTTGGCTAGTCTTCTTGTTAGGGCAGCCTTACTGAGTAAATACTTTAACGGATCAATCTTCGCTATGAGTTTGACCGTGTGGGTTAACATGTAATGCTACAACTGCTGAGTAGCAAACAAAACTGCCAAACAAGCTTTCTCGATGAAGGTGTAATTTATCTCATAACCATTTAAAGTCTTGCTGATATAATAGCTTGTTCCTTTCCCGCAAGATTTTCTTGTGCTAATAGAGCACCCAATGAAATCTTGGTTGTTGCAATGTATAGTAATAATGATCTCTCTCTCTCTCTCTTCTGTAGGTGGCATCAATATGGGTGGTGACATCAAATATTGTTTTATTTGATTGAAAGTTGTTTCACATCCTTGATCCCATTTGAAAGAGACATTCTTATGTAGCAAATGATTGAAGGGATGAATTTTTTCTGCTAATTGGGAGAGAAACCTCCTAATCGATTGTAGCCAGCCCTGTAGAGATCGTAGTTGATTGATATTCTTCGGTGGTGGCATTTCCATTATAGCCTTGACCTTGGCAGGATCCACTTCGATACCCTTTTATGAAACTATGTATCCTAGAAGCTTTGTTGATGTAACACCAAACACACATTTCTTAGGATTTAATTCGACATTGAACTTCTCTAATCTGGTAAATATTTTTTCTAGGATCTCTATATGTCCTTCTCTGGTATATGACTTTGCTAATATATCATCCACGTAATCCTCCATAAAGGTATGCATCATGTCATGGAAGATGGTGGTCATTGCTCGTTGATATGTAGCCCCTGCATTTTTCAATCCAAAGGGCATGACATTCCAGCAGAATGTTCCCCATGGACATGTGAATGTTGTTTTCTCTTAATCTTCTGGTGCTATTTTGATTTGGTTGTAACCTGAGAAGCCATCCATTAGTGATAACATGACATGTCCTGTTGTTAAGTCTACAATAATGTTAATGTTTGGTAAAGGAAAATCATCCTTTCGGCATGCCTTGTTGAGATCTTTGAAATTAGTACATATTCAGATACAGTTATTCGGTTTAGAACAAGTACAATATTAGAAATCCACTCAGCGTAATCAATAGATTTGATGAATCCTGCATCTAACAACTTTTTCAGCTTGACCTTTACCAACAAGGCGATATGTGAATGCATTTTCCTTAGCTTTTGTTTCACAGGTTTTATTCCAAATGGTAGAGATAAATGATGCATTAGAAGATCTGGGTCTAAACCTGGCATATCAGAGTAAGACCAAGCAAAGTTAATGTGTCTTTCTTCAAAGAACTTGGTGAATTCAGGCTTTTCTTGTTTAGTCATAGATGCTGCTAGATGTAGAGTCTTTGCTTTTTCTGTTGTGCCAATATTGATAGACTGTGTAGGCTCCACCAATACTAATGATTTTTCATGATAGTGTTTTAGAAGGGTGTCAAATCTTCCATCTTTTGGTGCCTTAGAGAGGTTTTCACCATCAGATGCATTCTTTATTTTTACTTTTTCGAGATCTAATGCTACCATTAAATGGTTTTCACCATTAGATCCACTATTCTTGTTTTCAATTTTGCAACTGAAAGATTTGACACCCTCCTGACCCAAAGCGTGGTTATGAGAATTATGATTAGAACTTGTGTTAGGTTCGTCACAACAAAGGAAATTTACGATAGCATCATCATTCGCAAAGATAGGAATATTGATAGGTTCAGTTGGTTCCCAGTCGATAAGTTCAGGATGCATTAAGGGTAAAAGGTCATCAGATTGGCTAAGGTCAACGAAAGTAAGGGTTTTGATAGCAATGTTGTCAAATTTGTTAGTGGTGATGTCAAGGTCTATGATATTACCCTCCTCCAAGTCATCTATCTCACTCGATATATGTCCATCCTCACTTGAGTCATTGATATTTTGTGATCCAAATACAAGGGGTCTAGTCCCTGAGCTTTGTCCCTCCTCACGTGTGGGTGCATACTCTTTGATGAGGTAAAAATAACCTCATCATGATAATACCATAAAGACCCGGTTCATACATGCAAATCTCTATCCTCTGCCAATTAATTAAATTTTAGGAGAAATAATTGCTTAATTTTAGTAAGAACTTGTATTAACTTTATTTCTTTTGATTTCTTAAAGTAATTTTCCAATACAAATTTAATGGGTTGTTTTAAGTGTTTTGTACATAATAATCGGTCAATCAAAGTTACATATTGAAGCATCTAGCTGGCACATGCTCTAGAATAGTTAGAGATATATGCTGGAAATATGCTCCGGAACTTCAGGATGATGGACCGAAGATGTTGTTGTTCTTAAAGTTGTTGTTTCTGTTATCTTTTGAATTAAAGACTTTATGGCTCGACTTGAACCTCTTAAATGTTATGTAATAGGATTAAAGATATACGAGTTATACATAGATCTATTTAGATATTTTTCAATGATTATCCATACCATCTGAAATATAACATGTAGTTACAGTTTCTCTATAAAAGATACGGTCTCTGGAAGTAAGATATACACAGTGAAAAGTAATGTTATACTATCAGAATGTTTCCAAGGTTTATGAATAAAGAGATTGTTATCTAAAATTTTGAGTTATGAGTTATGGATGATAACTATGATTGATAGAAGTGTTCCTGAAATAGCTGTGAATGAATGTGTTGTCCCATGAGCTGGCCACTCGACGGGAGTAGATAAGTGTTCTCTTTTATTATACTGTTGTTTTGTAGAGAATCATTTGAATTTACTGTTATGAAATTTTAAGCTCTGAAGTATTTGTTATCTTTTTACTTCCGTAGTCTCTGTTATTTACTGTTAGAATTTTTACTGTTAAGGAAATGTTTTATGGATTGCTATAAGTTTTTCTGCTCTTATAATTTTTCAGCTTCTTAGTTTAGTTGTTTCTATGCTTTTTAATTTAGTTATTATGCTTTCTAAAATTAGTATACTTATGCCTACAGTTCAAGCATTTTCTATTTTCTTAGGAATAGATTACTTTACAGTTTGAAAGTTAAACAGTTTGATGTTAGAATTAATCTTAACTTGTTCTTAAAATTTAGAAAGCCTGAGGGAGATACTCCGAACCTCTTCTATTGCAGATTGCCTTGAACACTACCTGGTCGACAAATTGAATATTATATTCTAAAGTAATGGGACCTAACGACAGCCTATCACTTTTTGGCGCCGTTGCCGGGGACCTCTTAGCTTCTTTTGCTTAAGTGTTAATAGAAGACGCCTAGAATACCTCTTTTAGGACAAAAATACTATATGTGGCTTCCTTTTCTGCATGGTTAGGAAAAGAGGCCCTCACGGATGATTTATACCAAAGACCGCCCCAAAATATGTTCCAATTATACCAAGGGAGGCCCAAGGCTCAAAAGACCATTTTGCTGACAAATTACTTGAGCCTAACCCACCCGAGGCTTTCCACTATCTCCTAGAAGATCATCCTGTACTGCAACCTGTGGTTAATGAAATTATTATCGAGGAGCATATTCCTCTAAACATCATGGGAGATCAGAGGGTAGAAGCCAATCGTAATGAAGCAAACCATAATAATAATGATCCTCCACTACCTAGAACGTTCACTTATCCTATTACTTTGGATGCAGATGATGATACAACAATGAAAAACATCTCTCCAGCTTTCCTTCCAACCTTTCATGGCTTATCTTCGAAAGATCCAGACCAATTTATTTTTGAATTTAAGGTCCTTTGTCAAACCTATGACTATAAAAATGACAACCAGAAACTGAAGTTGTTTCCTTCTACTTTGAAGGATTCAGCCATGCGCTAGTTTATAGGACTACTGTCTGGAAGTATTACAACTTGGGCAAAAATTGAGACGGTGTTTTTGAATAAATATTAGAGTTATTGTTGGGTGAGTGATCGTAAGGAAGAGTTGTTTAAACTTCGGCAGAATGAGGATGAGAGTCTAGAAGACTATTTGGATAGGTTTCTTTTCTTATCTAAACGATGTGGGGAAACAACCATTAGTGTTGAGATTCTCAAGACTATATTTCTTAAAGGACTTGATGATGATGCAAGAAGAAGTCTTAATTTAATGGGAAAAGGTGATGTGTCTCAGTTAAACCTTGAAGACATATGTGATTTGTGTCACAAATTTTCACATACTCATGGAGGAATCCGAAAAACAAATCTTTTCAAAGGGAATAATGAGATCGGTAAACTTCGAGAAGAAATAGAAAATCTAAAGACAAACATACTGGTCCAATTGAATACTACGTTGGATAGTATACACGCAAAGACACGTAATCCTGAGACTTTGTCAATCTGTTATCCTAGGTGTTGAAATAAACATATTTTACAAGAGTGCCCTTTAGATAAGGTTAATGTTTGTCAACTCTGTGAGCAAAGCCACCCTACCAATCAATGCGAGCTTCTTACTGATCTTAAGAATACTAAGAAAAAAACTGCTCAGGTTGAAGAAGAAATGAATGTGCTAAATCAACGTGAGGGAGGTAATTTTCCTTATGGGCAGAATTCCAATCCTGCATGGAGACCCCAGAATAACTAGGCTGGTAATCAATGGCCTCCATATTGGAATCAACCCTACCCTCCACAACCTACTTGGGGAACTCCTACTTGGGGATCTTCTGAATGGGCAAGTCAACCATGGGGAACTCAGCAATGGCCAAACCAGTCACAACAACAATGGTACCCACAACATATTGCTCCCCAATGGAATCAGGGACATAATCAATTTTATATTGGTCCTAGGAGGAATCAACAATAGAATTTGTTGCCACCATCTCAGAATCTTCCTCAGACTGAGCAGGTGAATCAACCTCAACTTTTGGCACAACTTCCCAATCCAAAGAATAGTAGACATAATACTCTGGTATATACTACGGAGCAAGATCATGTCATAGGCCTTAATGCAATTCATTGTGGAAATGTTTAGTTACGTTCCAATAGGACACTTCAATTGCCCACTATTGAGGAAGTAGTGGACGAACCTATTTCTCAAAATCTTGAGAAAGATACTATACTATCTGCGAATATTGAGTTTTCAGCAGCAGGAGCTGCTGGTTTATCTCGAGAGGAGGAAGGTCAATCTTTGACTGAGTTTAGTAAAGATATTCCTCCAAAGGAGAAAAGAGATATCCTTTCAAAGGAGAAAACTCAAGCACCATTTCTGGAGCGCCTGAAATCAACAATTCTGAAAGATACTCCGGAAATGTCATTAGCTTCTGAAACTGCATTAATTCAGGAAATTAAACAATTGCAAATAGAGGTTCCTTTGCTGCAGGCAATAAAGGAAATTCCTGAGTTAAATCAGTTGATCAAACAACTGTGTATTAGAACTCCAAGAAGGAAACCAAATAAAATAAACATTGTGCACATTGATGGTTATCTAGCTGAATTTTTGTCTGGAAATACTGTTGCTCCAAAATATGATGATCATGGGAGTCCACTAATTACTATTACAATTAATGAGGTAGAAATACCTAATGCATTGGTGGATTTGGGAGCAGCTATTAATGTAATGATGGTGGATGTAATGGAGAAATTAAGTCTTACAGATTTAAGTCCTACAACTACAGTCTTGCAGATGGAAAATTAGTCTATAGCCATTCCAAAAGATGTTATAAAAATGTTCTTGTTAAAGTTGATGGATGGGAATATCCAGTTGACTTTCAAATAATTCTTTCACTTACAGCTAAAGATAGTTATCCAATAATTTTGGGAAGACCATGGTTGGCTACTGTCGCTACTAAAATTGATTGTCGAGAAGGAGGTATGACCATTTCACATGGTCCAGATAGTAAACGTTTATTTTTATATCCTCCTACTAAACCTACCGAATATAATAAAGTTTGGGTTTATGAACCAGAAGAATTTAGTGGGCAAGACAGTCTGGCCTCTTTGGCCATGGTAGTGATTAAACAACATGGAGAAGAATTAGAGGATGAGTTAGTGAATGAGGTTGCAAATTTTGCTATAAGTTCTAGTGAGGAAGTGATAGAGGATGTACCATAAATTTTGGGACAACCGATTGATATAAGTGGGATGGAACAAAATTATGTTACCATGGGGATGCCTTGTCCCTTGGCTAATATGATTCCTAGAACGAATTATTTCTTTGATGATATTACAAGATTTCACCGACTTATACCTCATATTTGTCCTTTCAACACTTTGTTATGACCAATACATACTGTCACTTCGGCCTATCCAGGAACAAAAACAATTATGTTGTTACCAGGAAAAACTGTGAATATCAATAGTTGGTTGACAAAAATACAAGAGGATAAATTATTTAATGTGCTGGTAAAAAGGTCTAAAGCTTTTGCTTGGGATTATACAGACATGAGGGGGATTCACCCGAGTGTTTGTACTCATCACATTTATACTGATCCTAATATAAGACCTATTCGTCAACCACAAAGGAGACTCAACCCCACATTAAAGGATCTTGTTAAAGTAGAGATTAAGAAACTCCTCTGTGCAGGATTTATTTATCCTATCTCAGATAGTAAGTGGGTATCACCTATGGTAGTAGTACCAAAGAAAAATGACAAGTGGCGAATTTGCGTGGATTATAGAGAACTTAATAAAGCCACCTTTAGAGATTATTTTCCCTTACCATTTGTTGACTAGGTTTTGGACAATTTGGCTGGGAGGAAATATTTTTCTTTCTTAGATGGATTTAGTGGTTACAACCAAATTCAGGTAGCACCAAAAGACCAAGACAAGACAACGTTTACTTGTCCTTGGGGTACATATGCATACCGAGTTCTTCCTTTTGGACTTTGTAATTCTCCAGCTACTTTTCAGAGGCCATTTTGGCTATATTTGCAACACTCGTTAATGATTGTGTAGAGGTTTATATGGATGATTTCACAGTATATGGGTCAACCTATGATGAAGCTCTTCAAAACCTAGATAGGGTTTTAGAGGTTTGTGAGGAAAATCGACTGTCCCTTAGCCACAAAAAGTGTTTAATAATGGTGGAACAAGGAATAGTCTTAGGCCATCACATTTCCTTAGAAGGAATAAAAGTTGATCATAAAAAAATTGAAGTCATACAACAATTAACTATACCTCAAACACAAATAGATGTTCAAAGTTTTCTTGGACATGCTGGATATTATAGAAGGTTCATAGAAAGCTTCAGTAAGTTGGCGGCCCCTATGTTTTCTCTCCTCCATAAAGATGTGGAGTTTAATTGGACGTCTGAGTGTCAACAATCATTTGAAATGATAAAATAAAAGCTTGTCTCTGCTCCTATACTACGTGGACCAAATTGGAGTCTTCCCTTTCACATTTATGATGATGCTTCAGATGATGCAATTGGTGCAATATTAGGGCAAGAAGATGAGGATGGGGGTAAATATGCCATATATTTTATTAGTAAAAACTTAACGTCTGCTAAGAGAAATTACACGACAACAGAAAAAGAATTCTTAGCAGTGGTTCATGCCATTAAAAAGTTGTCATTATATTACAGGATATAAAGTTACAGTTTATATAGATCACTCAGCTGTAAAGTATTTAATGAATAAACCTGTAGTTAATGGTTGAATAATGAGATGGTTACTACTTCTTCAGGAGTTCAATGTGACAATACTTGACAAGCCAAGGAAATTTAACAAAGTGGAAGACTTTTTATCTCGAATCAAACAAGAAGAGGGTGATCGAGCACCTGTACAAGATGAGTTCCCTGACAAAAATTTGTTTGATATCTCTATAAAGGTTCCTTGGTTTGTTGATATTTCCAACTATTTAGCTACTTCTGAAGTACCTCCTGAATTTACCTTAAAACAAAGGAAGAGACTTATTTGAGAGTGTGCACCATTTAAATGGATTAATGGGATTTTATTTCGTTGTGGACCTGATATGGTTTTGAGAAGATGTGTCAGGGCTGATGAAACTTATAGTATTCTGAGGGCCTGTCATGATGATCCTTCAGGGGGTCATTATTCTGCAAAAAGAACTTCCCATAACATTTTAGGCACTGGATATTATTGGCCTTCAATGCATAAAGATATTAAAAATTATGTTCGTCATTGTGATGAATGTCAAAGGCTAGGAAAACCAACTACTTCGACAAAAATGCCTTTGCAACCTCAGGTAACTTTGGAACCATTCAAAAAATGGGGTTAGATTTTATTGGCTCCATAGATCCTTCCTCACAAGGGAAAGAATATATATTAGTTTGTACCGATTATCTATAAAAATGGGCTGAAGTTCAAGCTTTACGAGTTGCTAGAGAAGAGCAAGTTGTTGATTTTCTCTATAACAAAATTTTTCTTCGATTTTGAGCCCCTCGAACCATTGTTACAGATAAGGGACCCCAATTTATGTCCAAAGTTCTTCTAGCATTTACAGACCATTTTCAGGTGAGCCATAAGAAGTCATCCCCTTATCACCCTCAAGCAAATGGTCAAGTACAGGTGACTAATAGGGAGTTAGAAAACATACTGACAAAAACTGTCTCTTCAGGAAGAAAAGATTGGGCCAGGAAATTGCCTGAAGCCGTTTGGGCGTATAATACATGGAAATCTACAACTGGATTCAGTCCCTATGAGCTTGTTTTTGGAAAGAAACCTTTCTTCCCATTGAATTTGAACTTCAGACCCTACGAACAACTATGGAATTGGGTCTAGATTTGAAACAAGCTCAAATAGAACGAGTTTTACAGTTAAATGAGTTGGATGAGCTTTGTCTGGATGTTGTTCATCAAACATAATTAGTTCAACACCAATGGAAAGTTTGGCATGAAAAATATATTAAAGAGCGAATTTCATAATGGTGACTGGGCCTTGCTATTCGATTCAAGATATAAAGACCATAAAGGAAAACTTAGAACTCATTGGTTGGGGCCATATGAAATCTCTGAGGTTTACTCAAATGGCACAGTTCAGTTAAAACCAATTGATGGTGATTTACGAACTCTCTTAGTTAATGGTCATCGCCTATGTATTTACCATAAACCAGTTAATAGAGAAGAATTTACAAAGCTGGTAGAAATGCAAGGAGAGATCCAATGCATTGACTCTGCCAAGGCAGAGTATATTTGATTTAACGTTAAAAAAAAATAAAAAATTGAAAATGGATGAAAAATTGTAATAAAAAGACATTTGTAGCTCTTTTGTTGGATGAGAAAATGAAAGAAAGGTATGATGACAGCCTTCGAGTTTGCTATAATCATTTCATAGAATAGGGGCAAAAATTGGTTGGCAAGGTTTGGCATGCATGTGAAGAGAGATACATTGCATTGCCTATATATCTAAAGAAAAGAGAAGTGATCTCTCCTCTTGGTCTTAGATGGTCCTTCAGAAGAGCAGATGCCTTGGCCAAAATTTTAGGAGATCTCAGAACAAAATGGATAGGAATGAGGTACAAACCTCCTTTACTACTATATCCAGCCCCTGCTTTTCATATTAATACAAATCAGGATGAAATTTTTTTCAATGAATGGAAATAGGGATTTGCTTTTCATGGAGGTTTCCACAATTCCCCTATAAACTTTGATGTCACAACAAAAGATTTGTATGATATCAATGCAAATATGAAGGGAGTAGAGGGTAGAGTTATAATCAGGGGACAGGAGGACCTGCCAAGAACTAGGAAGGGGAGGAAATGATGAGGTAAAAATAACCTCATCATGATAATACCATAAAGACCTGGTTCATACATGCAAATCTCTATCCTCTACCAATTAATTAAATTTTAGGAGAAATAATTGCTTAATTTTAGTAAGAACTTGTATAAACTTTATTTCTTTTGATTTCTTAAAGTAATTTGCCAATACAGATTTAATGGGTTGTTTTAAGTGTTTTGTACATAATAATCGGTCAATCAAAGTTACAGATTGAAGCATCCAGCTGGCACGTGCTCCAGAACAGTTAGAGATATATGCTGGAAATATGCTCTGAAACTTCAAGATGATGGATCGAAGATGTTGTTGTTCTTAAAGTTGTTGTTTCTGTTATCTTTTGAATTAAATACTTTATGGCTCGACTTGAGCCTCTTAAATGTTGTGTAATAGGATTAAAGATATACGAGTTATACGTAGATCTGTTTAGATATTTTTCAATGGTTATCCATACCATCTGAAATATAGCATGTAGTTACAATTTCTCTATAAAAGATACGGTCTCTGGAAGTAAGATATACATAGTGAAAAGTAATGTTATACTATCAGAATGTTTCCAAGGTTTATGAATAAAGAGATTGTTATCTAAAATTATGAGTTATGAGTTATGGATGACAACTATGATTGATAGAAGTGTTCCTGAAATAGCTGTGAATGTGAGCTGAGAATGAATGTGTTGTCCCACGAGCTGGCCACTCAACGGGAGTAGATAAGTGTTCTCTTTTATTATATTGTTGTTTTGTAGAGAGTCATTTGAATTACTATTATGAAATTTTAAGCTCTGAAGTATTTGTTATCTTTTTACTTCCGTAGTCTCTGTTATTTACTGTTAGAATTTTTACTGTTAAGGAAATTTTTTATGGATTGCTATAAGTTTTCTGCTCTTATAATTTTCCAGCTTCTTAGTTTAGTTGTTTCTATGCTATTTAATTTAGTTATTATGCTTTCTAAAATTAATATACTTATGCCTATAGTTCAAGCATTTTCTATTTTCTTAGGAATAGATTACTTTACAGTTTGAAAGTTAAACAGTTTGAAGTTAGAATTAATCTTAAGTTGTTCTTAAAAGTTAGAAAAACTGAGGGAGATACTCTAGACCTCTTCTATTGCAGATTGCTTTGAACACTACCCGGTCGAAAAATTGAATATTATATTCTAAAGTAATGGGACCTAACGACAACCTATCACTCTTTTATGACATCAATTGGTATGTCCTTGTATGATGCTTTTGATAAAGAATCCCACTGATACTCATTAGAATTTTTTCTAGAGCTATCCCGCATTTGAAGGATTCTTTCAACAATTCTATGAGTGTTTTCTTCTTTTGTTTCGCCTGTATAACCTAGTCTTGTTTTGTCCTTTGACTGAAGTGTGAGAGGTTGAATGTGTTCTACAATGCCCTCTTTTCTTTTGCCAATAGGTTCTTGTCCTTCATACCCCATTTTATCTAATATTGTTTTTCCCTTTCCATATTAATCTGTCTTTATGCTTATAGTTGTTGATGTAGATGCTTCCTCATCTTTGTAGAGCCAATTGAGGATGGCCTTATCTTTAGATTTGTCTTCTAAAGTACCTGCCTTTACAAATATATCATCCAAAATCGTGGTAGGTTGTGATGATTGTTGTGTTAATGTTGACAGCTTCCCATATGATCTTGGAGATGGCAACAACTGTGAAAGACATAAAGATTTCTCAATGGAATACTCTCCCATGCCTTTGTATTTTAACTTGATCTTTCCTTTGAATTTATGTGATAGAAAATCCAGTTGATCTTCATTGTTTGATGGAGTAGAATCAACAATATTTGTATCTTTTGACTGGTCCTTTTTCTCAACCCATTTAGATACCACGTTTAGTTGCCTTTCATTGTTGGATGAACTAGAAGTGTTTGCTTCTCTATTATGGGGCACAAAAGTGTCTTGAGTTGTTTTAAGCTTGCTACAATATTGGGAATTGTTGTAGTCAGTTTAAATAGTGATTTATTGTCCATTGACAGGAAAATTTAAGCACTGATCATATGATAAATTGAAGGTATTGATTTCATTTCATGAATTTGGGGATGTCCCAAGAGTATATTATAAGTCACTTCTTTGTCTAATACTTGACAAACAATATTCTCCACAATTGGTCCTACTTGAATAGGCAACACAATCAATCCCTTGGAGGATCTCTCATCTTCGTCATAGGCTTTTATTGTAATTTTCCTTTTCGCATCAATAGCATTATCAGAATATCCTAGTGCACAGATCAGTTTCAAAGTGAAAATGTTTAAACCAGCTCCACCATCTATTAAGACATGTTTTACTCGGTGTTTGTGGATTAAGACTTCGATATGAAGTGCAACATTGTGCGGATGAGTAAGTGATACATCATCTTGTTCAAAAAATGATAGGTAGTGAGGCGTGGTTAAGTGTCCCACCATAGCCTGGAATTGAAAAACTTCCAAATTATTGGGTACTGTGGTGGCCACAAGAGCTTGTTCCAAAACTTCCTTATGAGATGGTGAGATTTTAAGGAGTTCTAATATTGATATTTGGGTTGGTATTTTCTGCAGTTGATCGACAATGTTATACTGATTGGATGGGGCAACAATGTTTTTAGATGGAACTCCTTTCAATATTACTTTGGATTGCCCCCTTGTTGTCACGTTGACAGGTTGGGAATCTTGTCTTTCTCTGATTTTTATGACATTAATATGATTGTTTGATGGGACCATGTTCGGGTTCAGATTTAATGGTATGACGTCATTGATTCCAACATTATCAGTTTGATTATCAGCGACATCATTCTTCTCAACTGCAAAGATACAATGAATAGTGGTGTCATAAATGTAGTTTACATTTTTACCTTTACTATTTACAGAGGAAGATTCTACCTTTTCATAATTTGGCAAAGGATTTTTAAATGCGCTATGATCATTGTTCATTTGATGTCCTTCTACGAATGCTTTCTTGTTTTCAATCAAATCTTGTACTAGATGTTTCAACTGCATACAATCATTCGTTTTATGTCCTTTGTTTTTATGAAAGTCACAATAGTCTGTGCCATTCCACCAAGATGGCTTTACTTTTGGTTCCCAATTTCTTGCTTCAGGTAATGTGATAAGTCCATGTGTAAGAAGTTCTTTCATTGCTAATTCTAATGTTTGTCTTAATGGTGTGAATCTTCTTCGATTTGATGGTTTTTGATATGACTGTGGTTTAGATTATCCATTGTTTGGATTGTTGTTTTGATTGAAACTTTGATTGATGTTTTGGTCATTGTTTTGATTGGTCTTTGCAGGAGTTGCTGTGAAATTAAATATTGGTTTCACATTTTGTATCTCATTTGTAGCATCATTATTACTAGTATTTCTATTCTTTTTCCAAAACTTTGGTTTATCATTGTTGTTATAGTGATTCGAGGAGTTTGTATTGTTTGATCCTTCATTGTAATATTTTATTACCCATCTTTTGACCAAGGCTTCTTCGATCTTAAGCCCATTTTCAATCACTTTCTCAAATGTAGGTGGGCATTGTAATTCAATCCTGTAGCTCATTTCATGAGTTAGGTTGTCAATGAATAGTTCCATCTTTTCCTCTTTAGGTATAGAATGAGGATACCTATCAAACAACCTTCGCCATCATTGTAGAAATGAGAGGAATGTTTCACCTTTCTTTTGGTATTGTAAAGGTCCTTTATTGTTATCTCATGTTGAATATTATAGGAGAATTGTGAGATAAACCTGTTGACTAGTTCTTCAAAAGATCGAATTCCTGGTTGTAGTTTAGAGAACCATTCCATACATTGACCTCTTAAGCTTCTTTGAAATAACCTCATTAGATAAGTTTCCTCTTGTGCAAATTCTAAACTCATGGTTCTAAATTCCCTCACATGATCAATTGGATTAATTTTACCGTTGTACTTGTCATATTTTGGGAATTCGCAATGTCTAGGAAATGGTATCATGTCTACACTTGGATCAAAAGGATAGGGACAAATGTCCTATAACAAGTACCTTTTTGTGGTCCATTTTTGCATATCTTGAAGTTGTTGTTGCAAGTTTTGCATTTGATGTGTTAGGACATTCACTTGATCTGTGTTTTGTGTATTTTGTGGTTCAGTTTCAACTGCTATAGGTGCTTCTTTTAGTCGATTAACGTCAAAGTCCTTTGGAAGTTTTGCACCTAGTTCAGCTAGCATCAAAAGGTATTTTCCATATCTTGTTCTAAAACTTTTTCCATGAATTGGTGGAAGTTAGGATCTTGTTGTGCAGTTTGAATGTCCTCTTGGGTTATTTCATTATCGTTATTTTGGTGGAATCTATGAAAGGGATTTTCTTCAGCCATGGTATTTAGTGTTTCAATTTCCTTTTCTCTAAGTTTCTGCCTTTGTAACCTTGTCAAAATTGGCATACATGTGTTGTTATTTTCACTAAACTTTGATCTTTTCATTTGGATGAGTGCTAATGGATATTAACAAAGTCAAATAGAATGTTAAATTCTATTGATGAGACAAAGTTAAAATCTGATTATTTTGCTTTGTTTCGTGATTGTAGGATGATTGATCCTGATAATGAAACTTAATGTAATAATTAGGAGTTGTGTTTGATGATAAGGCACTTTAAAATTGTAAGATCTTGGTTTAATTTGAAAGAGTTTAGCTTGTAAGGCCCTATTTTTCCAAGTTTAAGACACTAGTTGGATTGAGAATTTTTTTTTCAATTGATAAAGATCTGAATTCTAATGTCAACTATTTGATAGGAGGTAAAAATAACTCTCTGGTTTTTTTGAGTTTGTGGATGTGCTATAACAGACCTTAGTGCGCTAAAATAGAATGTGGTTGCATTGGAAGACAGGGTGTATGCATTGTCAGACAGGGTAGATGCATTGTAAAATAGGGTGTATGCACTGACAGATTGGGTACATGCATTGATAGACTAGGTAAATGCACTGTCAGACTAGGTAGATGCGCTAAAACAAAGGTTGGTTGTGCCAAGATACTGGGTAGATTATGGTGATAGACTGTGCAGATGCGCTGTAAGATAGGACATATGTGCTGAAACAAAGCTTGGATGCGTCGTTTAAACAAGGCAGATACGCTAAAAGATTGGGTAAATATGCTAAAATAGAGTTTGATTGCACTAATCTGGGAGTTGTCAGTATTTTCACAGTTCTGTCCGGTTGTTCTACTTTTTCTCAGTAAAAAGATTAATTCCAAGTTGTAATTTTCTGACCAAATGAATATTTTGGAGGGGTATTTTGCTTGTAAATCTTGGAGTTTGATGATCTAATTGGATGATACCTTCTAAAGCCAGATTGTAAACAGTTGTTTCAGATTCTATGTATTAAACATGTAGTGAGTGTTCTAGAATCAAGTCTGATTCTTTCCATTTCCACAAGTTTGACACCAATAAAAACAATTCAAGCACTTTTCTAATTGTCAAGTAGTCACTTAGAATATCACAACCCATAGCTTGCAACTATGTCAGCTCACACAACCCTGTCACCCCCAAGAGGGCGCCTGTGTTTTTTCCTTTCCTGAGTCTTAACCAAAGTTGAATCCTCCACTTTTGGCCAGGGTCTTTGATAGTTATATGGTGAGTTTCCTGGGGGCATAATATTCCCTCCCCTTGCACTGTGATATAAAAAGTGTTCAGAAATTGACATTGTTGGATTCTACACTAAAGTTCTTAGAAAGGGTATCCATTCAAAGCGGCAAATGATAAACTCCCTCAAGAGACCTCCCAATCTTTGGAACAAAGATTTTGGGGATGGTTATCTTGCACACTTCCATTGAATTGTGGGTTTCCCCAAATTCACTTTTGATTAGAGTGGGTTGGAAAACTTGGCTTTGGTTGTTCCCACTTAGGTCATTCCCGTAGGGTGAGTACTTTTTCCCACTACGATAGGCCTTATAAAGGATTTAATAAAGCAAGATAGCAAGTCTAGGATTCTGATCACCTAGTTAAGGGGAGAGCATAAGCCTATTGCTTTTGAAACACAAACAACATGGGGTTCAAACTATTTCTTTAATTAAGCTAGATGCACTATCTTAACCAAAGGAAAAAGTAATAATGAAATTAAATCCCTGCAAACACCATTTGTAATTTGTGAATTTTTGTCTTGACTGGTGTAAGTGTTTCCAACAATTGTCTTTGATGAGCATTTTTGCACGTGGAACATAGAAAACAGTGATTAATCCCCAGATTTTAAATTTTTTGCAAAAATATTTAGATGCACCATAATAGATCAGATGTGGTAAAATAAAATGTAAATGCACTAAAATAATAGTTCTATGTGCCACAAAATTCAGTCAATGCATTGAAAGAAAAGGTCAATGTGCTGAAAGAAAACCCCCTGACTGGTAAAATAGAGTATTGGATGTGCCGGAACAGTAGTCGTATGCGCTGGAATATTCTGTGGATGTGCCGGAACAGTGCTCAGATGTGCTAAAATATTTGACGTATGTGCCGTAAAAACTCTCGATCCCGCTAAAATAAAACACGTTAGAAGCCTGCAAGCATACTTTTTAGAAAAAAGATGTTAAAAAATGGGGTTTTTCGGCCCCATGATGGGCACTAGTTTATGTGTGAGTAAAATATGCGTAAAGAGTAACAAACACAATCAATAAGACACTATATCAATAAATTTAAACAACGATTAATCTAATAAAAGCAAGAAATCTATTGAAAGCGTCATATTGCTCTCTATCTCCAAAGATTTATTAAATCATGGGGCTCTCAAATTTTGTAAGCACTGTGACTATTAAAATGCCAATCTAGAGAATGAGATACTTTTAAATGCAAGAATCTAATCCTATATGATGATTACTAAATGATAAGATGACGATACTGTGATTGAAAATGACATGAAACTGATAAAAGAAGCTATAGTAAACTAAGATGCAGCTAAATAAAAATCCATGATCATGATTCTAAAATGATTATTATTGCTATTACTATTTGCTCAAATGCTTGATTGCTTAATTGATATTTCTGCGGAGTAAGTTTGCACAAAGTTGGGATACATTTCCTGTAGAAAGAAGTTGTATTTATAGATTCCTGGTAGCACATTTGTGAAGGGGTAGCAAAGCAAAGGTCTAGATTTGATTTGAAGGATTCAATGGTGAAAGATGAAGAAGCCTGAGATGATTATGGAGATTGTTCCTCCCCACAAAAATATTCAGCCAAAGGATACAAAGAATCAATGGAAGAAGATGAAGAAGTTTGCCTACAATTTATCTCCAAATTTGTCCGTGAAGGCTGAGTTGAAGTAATTAGATATCAAATATCTAATTTGGTAGGTGCATATGATGAGTGAAAAGAGGAATTAGCTGTAGAAATATGCCTTTATTTGAATATTTTGCATTTATTCAATTTTAGCAAAAGAGGATATTTAATTTAATAAAATAAACTATAGAAAGTTGTTTATTAAATAAATATGAAAGAAATGTGGTAATTAAATAAAATAAAGTATGTGAACTTGTTTATTTAATTTAGATGGGATGATGTGATTAAGATAGAATTATAGAAGAATTCGATAATAATAATTAAATAAAACAAGGTATGTGATTTGTTTATTTAATTAAGATGAAATAATAGAAGAATTAGATAATTAAATAAAACAAAGTATGTGAACTTGTTTATTTAATTAAGATAGAATGATGATAAAGATAGAAGAATTTAAATGTGAACTATATAAATAAATAATTTTATTTATTTAATAGTAGATGAATTAAAGGAGTTAGTTAATCAAATAAATCATATTTAATTAAATAGATTATCAAGACCATTTTTAGGTGTATACAATTAATAATGTGGATGACTTAGGAATAAGACTAACACATTGCAACAAGAAGAATAGTCAACCCACAACATAAGGACTGTGGATTGTTGCAGAGAAGGAGTCAAACAACCAAGGTGCCATACTTTTAGAAGGAAACAAAGGTAATCATTTATTGACCAGTCATGAGTCATTGCATATCACTCTTACTCGCCAAATAAGATAGCTAGGAGAAGAAGAAGTCTAATTGTAGCAGGACTGATTTATGATAGGACTCTTCTGTGAACACATTTTTGTTATAAGCAATTAAACTATTGGGCATAGAATTTGAATTTGGTTTTTCTACTCTTGCTTCATATAGTTATTGTTTTTTGTTTCAAACTTAGTCCTCTTCCTATCTTTGAGGGAGAGTTGATAGTTGTTTCATAAGTCTATTTTTAGTCCATGAATAATGAAACTCCTCACAGACCCTATATATTAAGATCTTCTATCGAGGAGGAGATCTAGTTAGTTTTTGATTATGGAACAAACAAGTTTTAGAGGGATCCTGAAACCCTTAACAGTAAGATAGCGTAAGATAAAACATTAACAAAGCACAGACAAAAACAAGAAACTTCCCACAAAGAAGAACATACAAGATAACTAGGGCAGAAAATCCAAAAAAACCAATAAAAAACCACAAAACAACCAGCCTCTAGGCCAGGTTCTGAAGGATCTCTGCTGCTTCTTACTCCAAGCTGTTCATATTGAGTGCAGACTTCTTGATTTCCTAGATGTTGACTAGAGCTTGGTCAACCTTCCTTTTCAAATTTGCTCTAGTCCTGTTACTCGGCCCCCCACTATCCGACTGCCCTTCCTCATTGTCTAAATCAAGAAACACAATAGTCTTGACTTGATGGGATTTTTCGAGGTTTTCCACCATGGTATTCATGGTCTATGCAGTGGATTTTAAAATCTTATGGTTCATAATCAACACTTTGTGGAGAGAAATTTTAATGTTCCTCAACTGCTCCTCCATATCCGCCTTCTTGCCATCATTATTGCATTTGAAATCCTGTAATTCCTCCACTGTTTTCTTGGGGCACTCAACCATATACTTCTTCTCCTCTTCCGTCCATAAATCAGTGGCCCGACCACTTCCACTGCCTCTGTTATTATCATCATTAACTTTCTCCAGTTTACTATTCATAGCTCTTTGATTTAACTTAATTTCCTAATTTCAAAGAACACTCATCTCATAAGCCTAAAGTTATCCACTGCCCCATTACGGGCAATTGCAAGCACATCAGTGGGAAATTCCCGTTCCTCCTTAAAATAATGATCCCCTGCCTTGAGGTCCATAGGGAAGCGAGGTCTCTCTTCTCTATTAGTCGTAGGATGGCTGGAATACTCTGACTGTGATTCCTCTTCATTCACATCATAGGAGGGGTCCTCCGACACTTTTCTCTTGCCCTTTTTATGAGGAGAATCCTTAGGTTTTCCTTTGTCCTTGTCATCAACCCTAACCTTAGGCGACGGTGTCTTATGAGGCAAAGCCGGCATGGCTTTGAAATGATCATAAATTAGGACAAGCCTTCCTTCATGAAGAATAGAATACCTGATGGGGTTCTATCTATGGTTTTTCAGACTGGTATTCAGAGAAGATGCAAGATAAAAAGGAAAAGAAATCTTGACTTGGTGCCTGAAATGATTCAACAGGACGAAATGATACCCAAAGACTTTGGTATAACGGCCATCCAAAGTAACATACTCCATCAGCACATTCAAAACCCTCCTCCAATGCGAAACAATTATGTCCGTGTCATAGTAGCTTCTGGAAGTCCTTCGTAACTCCTCCCTCTCAACATCCGACTTGGGAAACTTGCTGACCACTTCATCATATTGTTTCCTGTCCCTATAGAATTTAATACCCTCCATCAAGAGGCCATAACCTCAGCAATCAGTTGTTCATTGATAACTACATGTTTTCCAAATAGGTTTATCTCACCATCTTTCCAATCTTTCTCAAAAACCCTAGTAACCTCTGGGTCCCAGCCATGGAGCTTTTCAATAAAAATAGTAATGCCACCATTTTCTAGCTTCTTCCAAAGCTTTGGATTGCTCTTTAGCTGAGCACTGCTTATCGGCTCCACTCTGTGACTTTCGCCACCCATCGTATCGCCAGTAGGAATAGAATAGTCCAGAACCCTGTAGAAACAAGCTCCTAAAATGCCCAGAAAGCGTGCAAAAATAATCACATGCAACCGGGGGATGAAGTAATTACTCCTTGGCCAACTCGGATTAATCATTAAAACGCAGTCCCGAGATTGCAAGGGAGGACACTCAGCCATCATTCAATGGAATGGGAAATTGCACCTTCCCGTGAGCACGGTCATACGTTAGCAGGACTTTAACATCAACCTCCAACTCATCCTGCCCCTGCCACATCACCTTTTTCGGAGCTATGACACCTTTGTTGGCGAAGAAATCTGCCACTGTGTTTATTTCCCGATAGGCATGTGTAATATAACTTTTCTCAAAGGTATTAATAATTTCCTTAGAGAGATCCATCCAATTTTGTATAGACCATGAATGTTTCTAATGACCCTTTAGACATTGGATAATATTATTTGAATCCCCGTCAATCCACAAATATTTATACTTCAATTGGCTAGGCAGCTTTAAGGTCTGGAAAACATCAGAGGCTTCAGCCACATGGTTGGTCTAAGTGCCTAAAGGAACTGCAACAACTGCAATAAAAAAACCATTCTCATCCCTTATCACTCCTCCACTCCCGATAGACCCAGGATTTCCCTTGGTCGTGTCATCAAAGTTGATTTTGACCCAACTAGGGGGAGGAAGACTCCAGAATATGCCATCTCTAGGATCCTTGATGCTTTTGGACATATTGAACATATCCACATTAATCTTCTAGGCTCCCACAATTCTACAATCATACTCCTGCATACTGACCTTACCTTTACCTTTAAGCTTGTTGTTAAGTAGATTAAAAGTTTCAACCATAGCTCTAGTAATCTTACCAAAGACCACTTCCTCCGAGAGAGCAACATCCCTAAAGATTCTGTTATTGCGTTCTTTCAAATACCCCAGGCAAGGTGAGGAAAGATATAGTTCCAAAGCAGATTCACGACCCAATTCTTTAAGGGGGCCTTCCATTGGTTATAAAAATCCACAATAGTTCTAGGAAAAATGCAACTAAGATCCCACATTCGCAGAATCCTACACCATATGGCATGAGAAAACAGACAAAGAAGAAACATATGTGAGGAGGTCCCAGCCTCAACACAACACAAATAACACCTATTAGGAAAAGAGAACCCCCTCTTATAAAGATTATCATTGGTCAACTGCTTATTCTGAAGAAGGATCCAAACAAACAAATTAACTTTCAGAGTAAGGTTGTGCACCCACACCTTATCCCAAACAGGGACGTCAATGCCAGAGTAACAAGAAGCCACAACAGAAGAGACAAAGTAGGTACCAGAGGATGATAGCTTCCAGATCAAAGTGTCCTCGCTCCCTTGAGAGCTGATCCTAATCGAGTTAAGAAGAGCCTACAGAGGTTGAAGATCCTGACTAATAGAAGAGATCTCAACCCACTAATCATTCCTCCAATAATCCCCAACCAACCAGCCAAACCTGGACTTGCAGTCCTCCATATAAATACTATAGATCGGATTATTGCAAAGACACTCCTTGCCAATCCACTTATCTTCCCATAACTGAATTTTCTTTCCATCACCCACCTTCCAAAAAGCTTCTTTGCCAGCCAGGTCTCTAGCTTTAATGGTATTATTCCATAGAGAAGAACCAGAGGGAAGGTTATGAGAATTGAGAAAATACTGAAAGGAGTCAACCTCCCTCAAGAATTTACTACACCAAATAGAATTCCATTCACGAATATCCGCAAAAGTTCTCCAAGCCTACTTAGCCAAGAGTGCTTTATTAAACACTCTAATATTTCTCAAACCAAGGCCTCTAGACTTCCTGGGTCTACACACTCTCTCCCAAGCCACCAACAGAATCCTCTTCTTCTCCTCAACCCCTGATTAGAGGAACCATTTCTGGATCTTTTCAATAATATCAACAAACTTAGCCGAGATCTTGAACAGACTAAGGGCGTAAACAGGCAGATTCTGAAGAGAAGCCTTAAGTAACATAACTTTTCCAGCTTGACTCAAAAGGGCCCCTTTCCAACCAGCTAATTTCTTGTTAAACCTATCAACCAGAGAAATCCAAAAGGAGTCTGGAGGTTTGGAACCTAAAGGAAGGCCCAAGTAAGTTGAAGGAAGGGAATTAACACCATAGCCCAAGATGTTTGCAATCTTCCTTTGTCTGTGCTCAGGGGTATTGAAAAAATAGAGGGAACTTTTGGCCCTATTAATCTTTTTCCCTGAGCCCTCCTCATAAAGAACAAGAAAAATCTTTAAAGCTCGGGCTTCACCAACAGTAGCACTTCCCATAAGCATAGTATCGTCCACAAACTGCTGGTGTGAACAGACTAGATTTTCCGAAGAGGGTTTTAAACCTTTCAAGCTACCTTCTATTACTCTTTTATGCATGAGCCTCCCAAGACTTTCAACCATGAGGGTGAAAAGAATAGGAGAGACATGATCCCTTTTTCTGACTCCTCTTGACACCTTAAAGGAATGGGAAGGAGAGCCATTTATGATCACCGAGGTGCTAGTGGTAGAGATCAATTCCCATATCAAATATAGAAATCTTTCAGAAAACCCAAAGGCTTGTAGGACTTTAATCAGGAATTTCTAGTCCACCCTATCATAGGCCTTAGCCATGTCCAGTTTGAGCAAGAAGCCTTGGTTTTTCGAAACTTCAAGGGAGTGGATATTCTCATGAACCATAATAATTGAGTCCAAAATCTGTTTGCCCAGAACAAAGCCACTTTGTTGAGGAGAGATCAACATGGGAAGAACCCCTAACAACCTAGAAGTGATCACTTTGGAAATAATCTTGTAAAAATAATTGCATAAACTGATAGGACGGAAAGAATCAAAAGAGTTAGCACCAGGAATTTTAGGTATAAGAACAATGAAGGTAGCATTGAGCTCTTTCAGTAGTTTCCTAGCCCCAAAAAAGTCTTTAACAACATTAGTAATATCATCAACAACAATTTCCTAGAACACTTGGATGAAGAACATGGGGAAACCGTCTGGGCCAGGGGCCTTATTACCTTCAAAAGAAAAAACTTCCTTCCTAACCTCATCCTGTGAAGGGATTGCCTTCAAGAGCTTATTTTGATGATCATCCAAGACATTAGGAATGGCCTCAATAAGTGTATTATGAGCATCCACATTCAACTCTTCTCCTGAAGAAAGAAGGTTAGCAAAGAGCTGAATAGCTTCACTTCTAATCTCTTCCTCCCTCTCAATTTTGACCCCATCTTTCATTATATAGGAAATTCGATTAAAGGCCCTATGTTTCATGGTAGTCAAGTGGAAAAACCTGGTGTTCTTGTCCCCAGCAGCAAGCCAAGCACATCTAGATCTTTGTTTCCAATAATCCTCTTCTTTCGAGATAATATTATGATATTTAGAGAGTATTTCATTTTCCTTTAGAAGGAGATCTCCCACATAACCATATCTCTGGATACAGTCCTGAATATCCCTTAAATCCTGTTGGATGGAAGCTTTAGACTCAAAAATATCCCCAAAGTCTTCCTTATTCCAGGTCTTGATCTTAGATTTGACTTCGCCAAGCTTCTTAGCCACTTTAAACATGGTAGTACCACTAACATTTATGTTCCACCACTCTTGAATTCAATTAAATATTTTGGGATGAGACAACCACATTTTCTCAAATTGGAAAGGAAAATTCCTCTTACCTGAAATAGACTCAGCCGTAAAACTTATTGGGAAATGATCCGAGCCAATTTTGGAGAGAGCATTTAACGAACAACAATAGTCCTTCAGCCAGTTATTCAAAATTAAAGCCTTGTCAAGCCTTACTTGAATGAGATCGTTCCCAGCTCTCCTATTAGACCAGGTGTAGGTGGCCCCCTTGAGGTCCACATTATGCAAAAATTGAGAATTGATAAAATTCATCAAATCCAACTTACTATCCAACTGAATATGAGATCCACCAAATTTTTCAAACCCTAGCAAGGGTGTATTAAAGTCCCCCATGATGATCCAATTCTCATTCGGAAAGCATGACCTAAAAAACTCAAGTTTTTTCCAAAAATTCATTCTAGCAGTCTTACTATTGGGCACATAGATATTAGACAAAATCCAAATGAAGTCATCTCTGATATGCTTAAATCTGGTGGCCACATTATTAGCATCTCCCAAAATCGGAGTTCCTTGAATACAGTCCTAATTCCAAAAAGTCACCAAGCCCCAGAGGCACCGTCCGAACTACAGCCCTGCACACCACCATTCTTAAAAATCTTAATCTTCTCCACATGATTTTTGGATATTTTAGACTCCTGAATAATAAGAATGTCCAGCTTATGGTCTCTAGCAAAATTGTGCAAAATTCCCTGTTTATGGGAACTGTTTAGTCCCTGAATATTCTGTGACATAACTTTCATTTTTTAAATGGAGTTCTACATAGATCTAGGATGGTTTTTTGAGTTCCATCCACAATGTTTTGAATACACTCCTGATCTCTATGCCATTTAGTTGATTTTTTTCTTGAACCTTTTGGAATTCCTACATCCGCTTTAGCCCTATTTCTTGTAGAAACCTCCACTGTATTATTCCCCTTTTTACTCTTCTTCTCAACTTTGGTGTATAGGTTTTCTTCTTCTAGATCTAGATCCTCTAGACCCATAAACTCTTTCCCATCCATAAAGTCATCTGTTGCAGCAACTCTATGTAACAGGGGGTTGCTAACCTCATTCCCCCCCTTGGGAGATCCAGTTGAATTCCCAAATGTAGATTTCACCATCTCTGGAGAGCTTTGTGGCTCAACATGACAAGGTGAGTTCGACCCCCCAGACCTCTGCCCCCCTTTCCATGCTTTGGTGTGAGTGGAAAGTTTCCTCCAGACTATCAGTTATTGAATCTGGGACAACGTTCAGGATCTCATTATGCTTTTCATCAATCCTTCCTTTTTCTCTTTCATCCTCCTCTTGGGAAACCTTGGTTCTCAAATCAACCTCTACTCTGTCAGGGCCTTTAAACTTGCTTTCAGGATTTGCAATATTATCAGATCATTTACAAGAGTCCTTGTCTTTCCTTTTTTTCAGACTGAGGTTACGCTCTTTGCTATCTTTCTGGCATTCCTTAAATAAATCAACACTTTTCTCCTCCTCTTGAGGCTTCTCCACCGATTTAACCTTCCACATCTTAGTCTCCTTAGGAACCGCCTTCTCATTGGGTTTAGACTTATTATTTAGACATTTCTTTGCCCAATGCCCAACTTTTTTACAAGTAAAATACACAAAGGGTAGAGTCTCAAACTCTACATTCTGAGTCCATTTTCCAAGTTTTGAAACTATCTCAATCAACGAGGGGAGATCTGAGGACTGGGTAACCCCCACACATATTCTAGTGGAAACTAGCCTCTTTTTTGGATGAAGTCATAACATCAATGGATAAAAGTTCCCCAAAGGAGCTGGCAATGCCTCTGAACACATCCTCATTCCAAAACTCCAGTGGTAACCCAGGTAAGCGCACCCAGACAGGTACTGCCTCAAAGACAGCATCCGAGAAATTCATTTTTGGAGACCACTTCCTAATAGCCAGAGATGACTTGCCAATAACCCAAGGGCCACCGCACAGAACTGCAAGTTTATCTTCTTTGCAAGAAAAAGCAAAAGAGAAGAAACCTTTAGGTAGGGCTGCAACCTCTACTTGTCCTTTAACTCTCCATCTCTTCTTCACAAAGTCCCTGACCACCTCAATATTTGGTTGTGGACCCACAAAATTACCAACCAGTGACGACTCCATTAGAGATACGTTATGGTCTATTACAGGATCAAGAATCAAAATAGCAAACTTCCCACTCTCCGGGGATGAAATATTACTAAACGGGGGAAAAATGGATTTTCCAACCAGCTTGGTTCCAAAAAGTGAAAGCCACTTCTTCTTAGGATCCTCCCGTGAATGATCCCTCCGAGTTTTGTCCTCACCCTGGTTTCCAAGGCACCCAAACCCACAAGCCCCATCCATCGAAGAAGAGTTAGGGGAACACTTACCTTCAGATGCGACCTTTCCACCTCGATCCCTGCCTTTCTTTGGGCCCCAGTCCTTGGACACTGCTCCCTCCTTTTCCTCATCTGCATTCTCACCTGCTGCGTCCCTAGAAGGGCCATCCCCCAATCCAAAACCAACATCTTTCGAACTAGCCACCCGTTGCCGCCTAGGAAATTCAAATCCTCTCTCCTGCTCAATCATTTTTAGTATAGGAGATCTAGTTAGTTACTAGTTAGCTAATTACTTGGTTATTTATTTTTATAATGATTACTTAGTAGTTGCAGCAATAGAATGTGTGTTACATTACAAAAGTCTTCAACAGATTCTTGTTAGATTTCATGTAATTGTTCAGTGTTAGAATGCAATAAAGGAAATTGGTTTGAAATCATGATTTTTTGAGTAAATGAGTGTTTGAAAAATTCTTTGGAAGCAACAACTAAAGCAAGGGTCACTTGAGGTACTACTAACCCACTTCAGTAACTGTTGTTAGATTAGATAATGCATTTTTGAATTTAGTCAGTAGTTTTTAGTTATATGTTTATGAATGCATGTGTTATAATTCATGAATTGAAATTTGTAGCTTAATATTTTGTTTCATACTTTGAAGGAATTAGCTAGGTTAGGACACCATAGTTTTTAATAGTTAATAGTTATAGTCTTAAGTATTAGGTACCCGCAAAAGAAGGTAGTTGTTCACATTCTTTTTCCCCTGTTTTGTGAATTAGCGGTTTATTTTGATTTCCAATTTTTACTATATTTATACATGTGTATTTGCTTATACTCCATTGATGTAGGATGTGTCTAGAATCTATGAAGTGTATATTTTTCTAGCACTACCTAAAGTTTTACAACTCAAGTTGGTTAATAATTAAATGCAACCCTCTTATGAATAATAAACTATTTATTTAGGGATCCTCAGGTCCTTTGAGTCATGTGTATACTCTGTATCACCAGTTTACTTAGAATTTAGAGTCGCTCAATATTTTTGGCGTTGTTGTCAGGGATGGTGCTAAGTTCAAGATTCTTTTGTGTGTTTTTCAATACATTTCAAGCTTTCATAGTATTAAAATTTGTTTCAACACTAGAATAAATAGGCATTTTATCCATCAATAGCAATACAAATCACTAACAATGTGCATGAATCATTGATCTAAAGAGTCACAACCATTGCATGCAGAGGTAGCGAGACGCTTTGGGAAGATTTCTCCCCCAGCACATGAAGCATTAGAAGATACTAGTGGACAAAGTGAATGGATAAAGGGAATCCCTGAGGAAGAATCATCCCTTACACCACTGCCTACACAAAACACAGAGAAGGCTTCCCGAATACACTTTGATATCATGGCTGAAGAAGTCGTGAACAACCTAGGAGAGAATGTGACATTTGAATTCCCTATAACCAACCAAGAAAAGGTTGTTGCACTGAAAAATATACCTCCTTCAGCACTACCCGTCTTCTATGGTCTGGTTACATAGGATCTAGACACCTTTCTCTTTGAGTTTGATGTGTTATGTCAGAGCTATGACTATACTATAGATGCTCTCAAACTTAAATTATTCCTAGCCATGATAAAGGATTTTGCTTTGCATTGGTTCATGGGGTTGGGAAGGAACGTTGTTTCCAATTGGGAGACTATAAATACAAAATTCTTGGGAAAATATCAAGATTACTGCATAGGTGTAGATAAAAAGAGGGATGCCATCTTTAGGATGTCATAGAGAGAGGATGAGCCTTTAGAAGATTATGTTGAGAGGTTTCAGTTCTGCCTTAAGAAATCTCATTAGAATAGACTCTTCGATGGATATATAAAACTAGTGTTTTTAAGGGGAATTAATGAAGACTATATGGATGCCCTCAATCTCATTAGAGCAAGGGGTGTATCGAAATTACCCTTTGATGAGATTTTTAAAGTGTGTAGGAATTACTCCAAGTCATTCATCAAGAAGATTAGGGGTGACAAGACCTCTTCTCTCAACAAATCATCCATTGGAGTTTCAAGGGTGGAGCTTAGCAATCTTCTATCCAATATGAAGGATGAGATAATTAGCCAGTTGGCTACCCACTAGATACCCTCCATATCAAGAAGAAGTGAGAAGAAGCAAAGGCAAACCTCACATAATTTTTCCCTCACTACTTCTAGAATAAGATTAATTGCAAGTGCAAAAAGTTGGCCAATATCTCTGAAGATAAGCAAGGGAAGCCAAAATTTCATGCCCTAGAATATGAAGAAGGTCAAGTGTTTTACATTGCTCAATGTAAGCCATAGTAGCCAAGACAAGGTATCGCTCAATATCCCTTGACCTATAATATGTCATTTCCAGGTAATAATGCACATTTCCTAAATTGGAATCCTCAATCTTGGACCAATGTACAAAATCCATAATGGCCTATGCCCCAAGCCTCTAATTGGACTCAACAACAACAAGGAATATAGCCACCACAAAATTTCCAAGAACCAAATTATAATCCCAAGTGGCCATCCCAACAAAACCAATGGCCATCATAGTGAGGAGGAGGTCAATAATGGAAAAATAAAAACCTCAATTACCCACAACCACAACATCCCTTGTAGCCACAACAACCGGCCATAATGCAAAATCTAGCCATGGTTGCACCAACACTACAAAGAGCACCTCAATTTTCAACACAAACTGCACCTAACCCCAACAATAAGCATTTTCAATAGGCTTATGCTAACGAAATCATCTAATACCTTACTTAGATTAGAGAAAATGCTAGTTGGGCCTTCATCCCCTCACATCGCAGAGTTGACTGATGAGGAACTTCTAACAAAAACTATGGACAAATAACCTAGGAAACCTAAATAAAATCAAGATAAACCAACAATCATGAGTCCAAAACCTCCATTCCCTGAGAGACTAACAATATAAAAGCATCATTCAAAAGTTGAATCTAAGTTATTAGGACTTAGAGATGTTTGCATAAAGATACCCCTTGTACAGACAATTAGGGAAGTGACAATTTATATCAAGACAATAAGAGATTTGTTCCTTAAGAAGCCAAGAAGGAAACACAAGGACCCTTAGCCTGTGCATGTATTGGGACAACTTACAAATATTATGTTAGGAAACATAGTTGTCTCTAAGTATGCAGACCTTGTGAGCCCTATTGTGGATGTTAAAATCAATGAAACTCTCATCAAGAATACCTTAATTTACCTAGGAGAAGCCATTAATGTAATGAAAAAGGAAACCATGAAGCAATTACAACTAATAAAGCTCAGACCAACACCTTTTGTGTTATAGTTAGTAAATAGGTTTACAATAAAACCTAAGGGAATCATAGAAGACTTGGTGATAACATTAGACTCATGGGAATATCCTATAGAATTTATGGTGTTACAATCTAAAGGAAATCTTGCAGGTACCCCCTCATCCTAGGGAGACCCTTGCTGGCTATTGTACATGCTTTTATAGGTTGCAAGTTTGGTGACGATTATTTCCAATGGAAATTTTACAACCAAGAAGATAGTCCTTTATCCACCTTCCCAACCACATGTAGACTTGGAGCAAACTGTATGGCGTACCCTATATGAGGATGATCAATAATCATTACAAATTGTAGACACATAAAAATTACCTAGGCCTCCGAGCTACATTTTTCTATGTCAAACCACACTTCTCCCTCACATAATTAAATTATTTAATCATGGCCTAATGTCATACTTCACACTATTAATTAAATAATTTCTAATTATTTAATTAATTCATATCCTCTATTCCTCATTATTATTTAAATAAATAAATTATATTTGTTTATTTAAATATGTCACTAATTAATCCTGACTCTTTCTATAATTAAATAAATTTCTAATTTATTTAATTACTCATTTCCGACTACAAATTAAATAATTACCATTAATTATAAATAATTTGTTCATTATCCTTTTCTCCTTCAATTAAATAAAATTATTTATTTAATTCACTTTTCATCCCACAAGTAAATAATTAAAATAATTATTTGTTGTCTTTTGTCTTATTCCCATTTTTGAATTAAATCATTATTTAATTCCAAAAGTCAACTTTCCTCCATAAATCAAATAATTTTTATTATTATTTGATTTTCCAACTACCTCTTTTTTTGTGCCAAATCTTTTCCTTATCTCATTTATTCTCCACCATTGATTTAATTGTCTCCAATTAAATCTCAACCCTTCATTTCAAATCTTTCCCTAATTTTGACCTAATGTTGCCCTAACCCTAATGTTACTCATAACATTAAATTCTAGCCTTTGATCTCAAGGTTTTGTCAACTTCTAATCCTGGCCATCCATTTTAAATTTGACATTCTTTAAAAGGTCTCTCTCAAGTCATTTTTAGACACAAAGTCATTTTCAGCAACATAGGCACTTAGTACATACTTGAGAATTTTTGAGTACTTGCGCATAATTCTTCAATATTTTGCCGGTCTTAGTCATAGGTTGTAGTTGCACTTCAAATCTGAGGGAAATTGTATTGTTTATAGCAAGATGGAGAAGAGCAATAGAGGTCAATCAAAGGAGGCTTGAAGACCAGGTGACATTATTTCATGTTTTTATGCTTCTTGTTTCCTTTGTTCTCTATTGTTGATTAGGTTTTAGTTTGTTATGCTATTTGCACTTAACCTAAAATTTTACCCTAGTTACATTTGGTGAACCCGACTATTCTAATATCTTTGGGGATTGTAGATTATAAGAATCGATTAAGTTTATGGTAATGCTCAAATTTTGCAGGAAATAAAGCTTCTTGGAGTCATCTAACAGGGGTCGCTGTTTGAGAAACATTTTCTTATCGTCTTTCTTTTTAAGCTTGCAATTTCTATTATGGGTGTTTATCTCTATTTAGGGATTCTTTATGCTGAAAATTTCAATTCTTCAACCTTTAATGGGATGATATCTATTTACATGAAAACTTTAATGGTTTCATAAATTCATCTAAAAAAAAAGAAATATATATCTCGCCTATTACTCTTGCCTGCATACTGTAGGGATTTTCTTACATGAATGTCTTATTGATTGAATGAATGGTGCTGCTACAAGAATGATGCATAATAGCGTTTTTGTTTTACTGCATTCATTTACTTCATTTTTGAATAGCAACATTTTCATTATAATTTGATTGAAAGGAATTGGGCGATTTTGAATCTCTCTACATTTGGTGAAGCTGTTTTTCGATCAGAAGTTGCAATTCCGCTTTCTACCGTAGTTAAAGAAAATGATTTATTCATTCTTTCATCCATTATACAACTTTCTTAGTTGTCTTGTATTTCTCTAGTGTAAATTTGAAAGCACGAAGAATAGATAGATGGCAATTATTTCCCAATGAAATCATTTTGGTTTGTTGTCGTCTTGAATTGTGGCTTTTGAAATATTTTCGGATGGGTTGGTAAGTCATATGGTTTTTGTAGGGGTTTTATCTTTTGATAGTGGTATTCTGAGAAGGGCTCAAAAATCAAATTTGAGAGATCTAGTAGCTGGAGCTGGTGTTATGTTTGCAAATTATCCATAATTCATGTTGCCATTCAATCGTCTTAGTCATCTTCAACTCTCCCATTGCATAATTTAATAATTTGGCTTGTTTATTCAACCATTGGAAAAACTGCTTACCATTTAATTTGCTTGTCAATTGATGCTTTATTGATATTTATCTCTTTCACATATTTAGAGCTTATTGTTGTGAATGCACAATTACGGTTTCATTGTATTAAGACCATCCCAATTGATCAACAATAACTCTGTTATTTGTGGAATTAAATGCAATGGAAAGTATTTGACTTGTAGATTCATCTGTCATCTGCCAAGACAAGTTGGCATGCTACTTCCAACTTTTGGCATGCTATTGCCAGCTTTTGACGACTTTGTCGCTCCTCACATTTTGCTCCTTCTCTGTGAATTTTGGCAACATCAAGCAAACATTTACAATAGTCAACATGCAACTCTATCATCTTCTCATCAAAGTCGTGTGTATGACGGCTTGCCACAACTGACAGTTGAACGCAAGGAGTGCTTAATTTCAATTTGATTTAGTTTAGATATTAACTTTAGATTTCAATTTTTAGTTTTAGTTTTTGGTTTTAATTTAATTTAATTTTAGTTTTTAGTTTTAATCTTTAGTTTTAATTTAGATTAGTTTTTAGTTTTTAGTTTTAATTTAGATTGGTTTTTTGTTTTAATTTAGACTAGTTTATTTTTAAACTTTAACTTAGGTTAATTTAGATTAGTTAATTGTGTTAGTTTAGATTATTTTATTTTCAAATTGACCTAGGTTAATTTTTGTTAAGTTTTAGATTAATGTCCTTTTTCTTCTCCTTAGTTTAATTATTAATTATGTGACTAATTTTTGACCTTTTTTGTAGGTTTGAATGTCCAAGATTTGAAAATTAAAACCTAAACTTTTGTTTGTCAAAGATTGGAGGTTAAAACTACAAATTGTGCTTTGCAAGGCTCTTCATTTAGTTTGCTTTATCTTAAATGTCTTTTTCACATAGAATGATTAGTGGGTCTAAAAAGAACTTGAGTGTTTGATTTGACATCACAAGCGAGGTTAAAATTAACAAGTGTCTTTTGTGTTTTGTGGTTTGCAACTTATCATTGAATGCGTATGCTCTCCTCTCGCACAATTTGGTGAGCTTGAGGATCAAAAGCATTTCTTTGGAACTTGTATAACCACCCCCACATCTGGATTTTGGAATTAAAATGAACCCCATGTGAGTGTGAGGAAAAGGCGTTGTGTATGCTCTCTCCTTGCGCTTCGTGTGAATTGGGAGATAAAAAACAATGTACTTCCTCGCTTTTGTATACCTTTTTATTAGAGGGCCTGCCACCCCTCTTTGAAAGGTGGGAACGACCCAAGTGGTAACAAGCTAAATCCAAGCTCTTTCAAACCACTATATAAAAAATGTGCATGTGAAGAAAGTCATTAAGCAACAGGTGCGGATGTGTCATACCGACAAGTGCCACCCTTGGTAGCCTCGTGAGCTACGTCAAAATACTTTCTTAGGAAGGGACTGGGAGGCCCCTTGATTGACCATAATCTTGAGCTAATCTTGCCACATGTATGGCCATATTGAACGAATTCCCTTACTAAGAACCAATTGTTTTAGTAGCTAAAAACCTTTTTATATGCTCGTTGATTGTAGGAGGTTGGACCTCTGAAGCTGCCCCACATCTTCACTATTCAAGTGTAGAGGCAAAAATTCCTCTTTGGGGAATTGAGACTTGGTGTGCTCGAGAAGTGAGTGTCATGTAAGGGGGAGTCAATGCCACCAAGTCTCTAGTTGTTTGCCTTGCTTAAGTGGCTGGAGAAATCCAAGGTGGGATATCAACCAATGGTTTCCTTGCCAACCCTAGGATTGTGCATGTTGTCTATGAGCATCTTGAAATAAAACTTTTTCATACCAATCAAACTCAAGACATTGAGTTTTATGTGTGTGTCTTCCAAACAAACAAGAAAAAAAATGTTACACTTAGCAAAATTTTCAAACAAAACGGTCAAAATCAAGTCAAACTCTTGCCAAAATAATATTCAAACCTTTGAGATCCATCTTCAGACCAACTTCTTGTTGTGATTCCTATTTAAAACCAGAAACTTTCTCAATTCACCTTGTATATCACCATTCCATTATTAGGTCGCCATTTTAGGTACCTTAGCATCTTCATTACTTGCATATCCCAACATCACATTAGTCTACCTTCTTCAAACTTCTAGGCATGACACCTTGTGGATTTTAGGATAGAGGAACTCTTTATACCTTGGCACAAATCATTGCTTCAACAAAAGATTTTCATTTGACCAAGTCACTTTTTAACTTAGTCCTTTGTCATTTTGGTGATAATTTCCTACTCACAAGTCTAGTTGGGAAACTCACCTTGTCACTCTTTTCACTTGTCCTAGAAAAAGGCCATTTGACAATCCTAGTTGAAACATTGGTTTACCCTTGGATGGTTAGTGATCCTATTCTTGCATCTTTCAAAAGTGTTTAAGCCCTCAAGTTCACTATAGGTATCCATTACCTCTTAGTCATTTGCATCCTTCATACTACAACACTTTAGACCTAATAGCGCATTATCATACACTTTAGACTTCATAATTTCCAACATTATCATTATTGCTTTTAGTCTTGTTGCATACCAAAGACATCTTTTATCCTTAAGATACCAAAAATACCAAAAACATAGTCTTAGTCTCATACCATCCACCTTTATTGTGAAAAATTCTTATATGGTTGAAACTAGATTACAAAAGAAACATTGAGCAATGGATCTTTTTCATGATGGTAATGACCTTTACAATTACACTAGCACCCTCAACTTTGACAATACCACTAATGATCCTCACAATAATACCAACCTTGAAAGTCATGACCATGTCAACTCGGGGTCTACATCTTATAAGCAATCAAAGACAATAAATCCTTTTGAAAAATTCTTTGTTAGAGACAAAGATGGAAATGTGTTCATAGAAGAAGTAGAGGCTACCACACAAAATCACAAAGTAGCCTCTCTTGTGGACAAAATTGTTATATTGAACCGTCAACGATATTTAGCCAAACTATTACATGAAGGAGTTAAACTACCTCAATGATTTGATGTCAATACCGTACAACCAACAACGTCACCCAAGAACAACACAAAAAATCCAAGGACAATCTACACTACAACCTAACACTTCCATATCCATTGGAACAACAACCCAAAGTACCACATCTACCAACACTTCATCCATCTTTGTGACAAAATCTATGTCACAACCCATGACACAAACCACATCACAACCATTATTCACAACACAACCCTTTGGCTCGACATTTACTCCCTTTGGGTCATCATTTAAGGCCACATGGGAATCCACATCTAACATCCTTGGTAGACCTAAGGAAAGAAGGGTTCGCATCCAAGGACCTCAATCAAACACAAACACCATGTCGCAAGGACCTCAATCAAACATAAACATCATGTCACAAGGTCCTCATGTCAATACAAACACCTTGCAAGGAAAAAACATGAACGCCCCACATAGTCAAAATACAAACACTTCACATGGTTATAATCCTTTTCAACAAGGAAAAGGATCACAAATGACACAACCTCTTAACATATCATATGGCTCCACACATGGATCCTTTTTTAGCAACCAAAATATACATGGACAACACACCCAACAAATGCAACATAGCTCAACCACTTCTCACATCCCAACTTACACATCACACATTCATACTCATGAACACAATCAAAATACACCGCATACGCACAACATTTCAAACCAAAACATGTCATCTCAACAAAACATGGGACCAAACAACACAAATATGGGACCTCATAACAATGTTGCCAACAATCCCATAATAGACACATTGACTACCTAGTTGGCTGCCCTACAAAAGCAAGTGGAAGGGATGCAAGTGTCAAACAAGAAGACGTACTCATCACATGATTTACATCCTTACCCATATGACACTAGCATATACATGCCTCCTTTCCCTCCTGGGTATATCATCCCTACCTTCACTAAGTATAAGGGAAAGAGCAATCCTATTGTGCACATACGAGAATTCACCACTACTTGTGTGGATGTTGCATATGATCACTACCTTTTGAGACTCTTCCCTAGAAGTCTTACAAGGCCAACACTTGAATGGTTTGCACTGATACCTAAAGGGTCTATAAAGTCATGGGATGACCTCGCCAATAAATTCGTGGAGAATTATGTTTACAACATTGAAAATGATGTCACTATTGCTACCTTATGCCACTTGACACAAGATGAAGGAGAGCCCTTTATTAATTTCTTCCAAAGAAGACATAGTATGGTGAGTCAATGTCCTATCGAGATTCTTGAAAAACAAAAAGTGGAAATATTCGTAGAAAACCTCAAGCCAAAGTTGAAACATCCTTTACAAGTACATTATTGTGCCATATTTGCAGACTTAGTTGAGAAAGGCATAACACTTGAAAAAGTTCTAATCGCCCAAGGTGAAATTACATATGGCAACAAAAACACATACAACCAACAGACCTCTAACAAAAAAAGCAAGTTTTAGTCCCATAATAAGAATGTATCAAACAATGGAGTCGTTGAGACAAAAGTTGTGAACAAAATAGGACACACATTGAATCTTAAAGCACCCAACCTGAATGACCATACAACCAACACAGTGAAAAATAATCAAGAACGAGGACCTCCAAGACAACCGAGGCAATACCCACGAAGAAAATACACTCCTTTACCGGAACCAATCGAATCTATCCTGAAGAAGCTAATACAATCAAATGTCATACAACTCCAAGAGCACAAACCATACAACCCAGGATAGTTCAAACCATCTTGGTGGGATGAGAATGCCTTTTGTGACTACCACCGCATCAAAGGGCACAAGACCTAGTCATGTTGTCAATTGAAGAACATAATCTAAGACCTAATTGAAAATAGTACTATAGAGGTTGAAGGACAAAAACAAAATTCTAATCAAGACCATACAATCTTCAAGAATCCACTATAAGACCATGGTTCGGGAAAGCCCTCCACCTCAAGTCGAAAGATAGACAATTAGATCAATTATACCAGGACGACCTTTGATTACTCAAAAATAATTGGTCACCTCCATGCCGCTGATGACTATGTCAACACAATCACCATTAAAAAGGTTCCTAAATGCATTGTCACTACCCGCAAGGCTAAGGTTACTTTATCCAGTTCTTCAAAGTAGCCACAATCTAAAGACCAATATAATCTTGTTGACCAATTGGGAAAGAAACCCGCATAGATTTCTATCCTTGAGTTGTTATGCCTATCACCTAAACACAAAGCTATCCTCAGTAAGGATTTGAAGGAAACCTCTGTTCCTATCGACCTAGAAGCCAAACGATTTGAAGCCATGGTTGGATACTTGGCCAATTCACTCCATGTCTCCTTTTCCAACAAAGACTACTCTACACAAAAGTCTAACCATAATGACCCATTGTACCTTGAAGTATTTTTCCATCAACACAAGGTCAGTTGAGTCCTGGTAGATGGTGGAGCTAGACTATACATTTGCACCTTAAAATTGGTCAAGGCATTGGGCTATTCTAAAGCACGTGTAGACACAACCAAAAGTATTGTAATCAAGGCCTATGATGATGAAGAACTCTCTTCCATGGGTGTTATCACACTCCCTATCGGAGTTGGACCCGTAGTTATGGACACCACATTTCGGGTCTTGGATCCTAAACTCCCATATAACCTTCTCCTTGGTAGACCCTAGATTCACGCCATGAAATTCGTACCTTCCACTTATCATCAATGCTTGAAATTTTTGTATAATGACATCGAAGACACAATCACTGGTGATCCCAATCCCTTCCAATATTGCACTAATTTAAGGGGAGTTCTTAAACGCCAGGTTCCTATCAATCCAGAAGCTTCTAAATCCATGTCATCCAATTATGTTGATTCCTCCACCTTCATTAAATAATCCACATCCAAAACCCCATCCGTCGACCCAAAAATCGAGATCCAAGACAAAGGTTGTGGTGAGTATAAAATGAATACTACCTATTGCATCACAAAGCTACCTAAGTCTCCCAAGTCTTATGGTAGGCTTTGCTTCAAGATAGAACCCAAAGTTGTCATTAAAGTTTCTCCCACCACCACCTTCACAAGTTGGGGAGAGTTAAACAAGGAAGACATTGAGGACTTTTTAGCATGGATTTACAAAGACGAAGAAGATATGCCACCACTACCAATAGAACAATATGGAAAAGGTTTTGAGCTCATGAAATAAAAGGGTTATGACAAAATCAGTGGACTTGGTATACATAAAAAATAGAATGAGAGAACCCTTGATGCCTCTTAAGCGGCCGAAGAACTTAGGGTTAGGGTTCGTACCAATTAAGATTAGCACTCCAAGTACTAAGGTGATTTTAAATAAGGATGTGAGTGCTTTGGAAGACTCTGAGACATCTGGGGATCCTATTGAAATCTATTATGGTGGCACCAAATCCAATGAATATGAGTGGGACTCTTGCACCACCAGTGACTATGAGCTTGATCATGTCTTCTAGGAGTTTGACATACCTCTTCCATCCTTTACCAACCTCATGGAAATCAATATTCACGTTGACTCCTTTTATGAACCTGACCCACCAAAGACCACAGATAGAAGAGCATGTATAGAATCCTTTTAGGACCTCGATAATACCTTTGTGTTTACCCTATTAGCTGCTTCCATATCCTTCACTAACACCGATGATGGCATCTCCCTCGTTTACCCATAATTGATCGATTGGGACCAACAAGATCCACCTACCATGGACACATTTGGAAATGATGAGGCCATTACTTAATTTATGGGACTGTGAGAGGGCATACCACATGGGGACCATAAAGTTAGATTCACTATAGATCTTGATGCTGTAGCATATTTCAGTGAGACTATCCCACTCTCTAGTCGCAAAAAAAGACAAAAATAAAATAAAAAATGAATGATCTTTAACCACAAGGCACCTTCTGACCAAGCAAAAGTAAAAAGAAAGGACGTATCCGAGGGTGAAAACCTCTTTGAGGCACCCGAGGATGGAGGGTTGGAATTTCTCCCTATCAATCAAGAGAGATCCCTGATGTTGATTGAAGATGTAATAGAATTCAACATTGGTACTACATATAATCCTAAGATTGTTCTCTTTGTAGCATCTGTAACAGAAGAGGAAAACCCATAATTTCAAGCATTTTTCACATAATGCCAAATCAGTTTTGCATGGTCTTATGCTGATATACTAGGGTTGGACCCTGAGTTGGTCCTGCATCATCTACCGTTGCATCCAAATGCAAAGCTCGTCAAACAAAAGCTTAGAAAAATGCACCTTTAAATAGCTATGTTGGTCAAAGTTGAACTTAAGAAATTATTGGGTGTCAGTTTCATAAGACCTATTGACTATGCAGACTGGATCTCAAACCTTGTACCAGTGACCAAACTGAATGGACAAATTTGTATCTACATAGATTTTTGTGACTTAAACAACGAATGTCCAAAGGATGACTTCCCACTCTTGAATATAGACATCATAGTAGACCTAATGGTTGGCTATGAGATGTTGTCCCTCATGGATGGCTTCTCGAGGTATAATCAGATCTGTATCGCTCCTGAAGACCAACACAAGACTGCATTTACTTGTCTATGGGGCACATACTATTGGAATGCCATGCACTTTGGATTGAAAAATGCAGGCGCAACTTATTAAAGAGCTATGATCACCATATTTCATGATCTCATACACACATTGATGGAAGACTATTTTAATGATCTTTTGGCAGAATCCTTGACACGTGCTGATCACTTAAGAGTCCTGGAAAAAAATTTCAAAAGGCTTGAAGAATATGAAGTCCACTTAAATCCAAAGAAATGCATCTTCATCATGACATCAGGAAAGATTTTTGGATACATTGTTTCCCATCGAGGCATTGAAGTAGACTCGGAAAAAGTCAAAGCAATATTAGACATGCCTCCACCTAAAGGAATCAGTCAACTCCAAATGCTACAAGGCTGAATCTAGTCTATTAGGCACTTCATTACATAGATTGATGATAAATTTCAACCTTTTCAATTTTTGTTATGCAAGGGAGTCCCTTTTATTTGGATAGACAAGTGTGAGGAAGCTTTTCAGCAGATTAGAGAGTATCTCTTGGCACCTCCCGTCCTGATGCCACCTATTGATGGAAAACCCCTAATTTTGTACATTTTAGCCACTATAACCGCACTGGGGGTATTGTTGGCTCAAAATGACCATGAGGAAAAGGAACACACAATCTACTATATTATCCGCACTTTGGTGGGATATGAGCTTAACTATAGTCCAATTGAATGTGCTTGTCTTGTAGTGGTTTTCATCTCTCAAAAGTTGAGACACTACATGTTAAACCATCAGACTAATCTTTTGGAAAAAATAGAACCTTTGAAATATCTACTCAGTAGGGTGGCATTAATGGGACGATTGTCTAAATGGGTCATGATACTTAGCGAATATGACATTCAATATGTGAATGTAAGGCAATAAAAAGACAAGTCATTGCTGACCAACTAGAAGACGCATCCACACAAGCCGATCACCCTTTGGTTTTAGATTTTCCTGATGAGTCAATATTCACACTGGACATAGAAGTAACATGGAAATTGTATTTTGATGGCTCACATACTAATCATGGATCAGGTGTAGGTATACTATTTGTTACTCCTCAAGGTGATACAATCCCTAAATCTTTTAGGATAGCCTTCCCATGCACAAATAACATTGTAGAGTATGAAGCCTTGTTGACAGGATTGTGTATGGCAATAAAATGGAAAATCAAGAGTCTATAGGTCTTCGGTGATTCACAATTGGTCATTCGACAGGTCAAAGATGACTATGATACTAAGGACAAGAAATTGACCCCATACAATTGAATGGTTGATAGTTTCAAGCAGTACTTTGCAAACATCTCCTTTTTCCAAGTGCCATATGTTCAAAAGAAAGCAACAAATGCCATGACCACTATTGGATCTCTTTTGGATATTCCTAACAATATTTCACAGTACGAGTTCTTAGTGGAATAGTTGTTGGTCCCCGCCTTTGATGTCCCTAAGGCTGAGATGGTATGTTAGCTTGTTGGCCCTAATTCCCCCTGGTACCAGAATATCTATGACTACTTACATTCCCAGACCCTACCACTCGACCTCTCCAATAATTGGTGCAAGTCCTTCCTCGGAAAACTCGCTCACTATGCCATCATCGGGGATACCTTATATAGATGTAGCTTTGAAAACACCTTACTCAGATGTCTTGATACTAACAAAGCACAAACTACCTTATGTGAAGTACATGAAGGTATATGCGGAGCCCATTCTAGTAGTCCGACCCTAGCTAGAAATATCATGCAATTGGGATACTATTGGCCTACAATGGAGCACGATGCCTATCACTTTGTGTGAAAATGTCGAAAATGCCAGATACACAATAACCTCATTCATGCACCTTCACAGGAGTTGCAACCCATCACTTCACCATGGCCCTTCGCCCAATGGGGACTTGACCTCATAGGTAAAATTCATCCCACCTCATCAAATGGCCATAAGTTCATCATCACTACCACCGAATACTTTACGAAATGGGTTGAAGCCATCTCTATGACATACATTACTAGTAAAAAATTCTCCAAATTAGTCCTCAATTACATCATATGCCGGTATGGTGTCCATCAAACCATCATCACTGACGACAATCGTCCCTTCAAAAATTAGGATGTCCATGAGTTATGTGAGAAATTCCACATTCAACATTGCTTTTCCATGCCATATTACGTACAAGGAAATGACCAAGCTGAGGCATCTAATAAGAACATAATCAAAATTCTTAAAAATATTCTCAATGATGCTGGCCGTGACTGACACATTTAGCTTAACCCTGCCCTATGGGCATATCACACGAGCATTTGCACACCCATTGGTGCCACTTCATTTTCCTTAGTCTTCGGTTTGGAGGATATCCTTCTTATTGAGGTCAAAGTCCCCTCCCTACAGGTCTCCATGAAAGGGCTTATTGATGATGAAGAATATCGTATATCTTGGTTTCATGAGTTAGAATTGCTTGATGAAAACAAAAGGCCTTGACTCATCTACAAGAATATAAAAACTTCCTTTGCTACAGTTACAATAAAAGGGTTTTGATTAGACACTTTGACATCAGTGACTTAGTATTGATGGAGAATCTAAAAAATCAAGCAGAATGTGAGAAACCTGACAAATTCGAGCCCAACTGGATGGGTCCATATGTCATAACAACATATTTTGGTTTTGGTACTTATTAGTTGTCCACACTTGAAGGGAAACCTTTGTTAGAGCCTATCAACAACTTGCACCTGCGCAAGCTCTATACATAGCTTCAAAGAGCCATGCTAAAACCATAAAAATATAATTTTTTTTTGAAAAATCAAGAAAATCGTTACCTTGATGAAAACTGGCAAATAGGTGTCTTGGTGACAACAAAAAATAAAAATAAAAAAAATCATCAAAATAATAAAGAGAAATAATCCGTCGAATAGTGAAAACCACTTCGGTGGCACTTTGGATAAGTACCATGGTGAAAACCTAGCAAACAGGCACCATGTGTAGTCAGTCTCTGCTTCGTCATCTAGTATCACTCTACCTAGTCTTCCACCCTAATCCATAATAATTCCTTTACCTTCCATCATCTCCCATTTGACATCCATCATAAGGCTTGGTCATCTTTATCATGACTTTCAAATGGTTGATGTCTTGCGGTCTTTTCTCCTCCATGTCTCGTCCATAATAAATCCCTGTCCCATCCCATCCCTGATGGTGTTGGTCCTAGACCTAGATGGGGGCACATTTCCTAACACCTAGTTTCATTAGATTCTACACTTGTCATTGGAGGTCAACATATTCGAAAAACATAAAAAAAATCAAATATTTGACCAAAGACAAAAAAATCAAATATTCGACAAAAGAGAAAAAAAATCAAATATTCGACAAGAGACAAAAAAATCAAATATTCGAAAAAGATAAAAAAAAACATTTCAAAAAGACAAAAAAATCATAAAACTTCAAAAATACAAAAAAATAAAAACATCTGAAAAACACAAAAACATCCAAATAACTTTCAAAATCCCAAAAACAGAGTCAGAATCAGTCAGGTTAGTCTTTGTCATTGTCGAACTACATTGCCTTTGCGACTGGAATGTAGGCAAGGCCATCTGTTGATGTCATGCCCCCAAGGCATTAGGTTAGTCCTTTATTCAAACGTGACATAGTCCTTAGTCAAATAAAACAAAGGTTGAAGTCAAGTCCTATCGAACTACAAGGTCTTTGAGTGTATGACGTAGGCAAGGCCATCAATCGATGAGCCCCCGAGGCCACCTAGGTCAGTCCTTTAGGGTTTGTTGCGTCGGTCAATAAGTTGGACATCATGGTCAAACACACCAGAAAGTCATCAAATGTCAACATTCAAATCATGGACCAACAAACAACATAGTCCAATCAGTCATCAAGTAAAAAATCAATCAAATTTTTGAAACAATGTCAACCTAGTCACTTTATGGTCCCCTTCAAGATGCGTCCTTCTTGGAATTGGACCCCGTCAAAATGTCATTTTCCTTTTGAGGATGTGCCTTTTGAGGATGTGCCTTTCTTGACGACAGGATCCATCACATTGTCATTGACCTTTTCAAGATGTGTCCTTCCTAACAATAGGCATCGTCAAACCATCAAAACTGTCAAACTATCAAATCATCAAACTATCAAGCCGTCAAGCAATCAACCTTCATCAAACAAATATTGACAAACACATTGAATGGTTGTTGATTTTTCTAGTCTATTTTGTCTTATCTTTTTATTGTTTTGTCTCTTGGTTATGTTACTAGCTACCTCGAGGATGTCCCATGAAGGATTTAGAGGTGTGATGACATCTCATCACCTAATTTTTTTTGATTGTTGTCTTTGGTGTGTCTTGACAAAAAGACTAGGGAAACTTAGCCCTTAGTATGAGTTAGGACATTCCTTGTCTGTAACTATTTATTTTTTGCAAGTGGATGACCTTGCACACCTTGCTTTATGTCATATTATGGTGTTTGTTGTCCATTTGTCATATTTTATCGCCCAATGATGATTATGCAACACCTATTATGTTATTTGGAAAAATATTGACGTATTCCTTTTCCATCCTAACATCCATGTCTTCCGCGCTAATATTTCTTCTATTCCTTCATCTTCTAGTATTCTCATCCATTTCGAGAGCACACTCGTGTTCTTTGAACCCACATGTCCTCTTAAGGGGGCATACCACTACCTCCTCGTCCTCCTTCCTCTCCCTACTTTCACATTGGGGCATATTGTTGACTTGTTTTTTCGACACAACGCGATAAACTTCATTATGTCAAAGAGGGGCAAAATGTAGACACATAAAAATGACCTAGGCCTTCGAGCTACATTTTTCTATGTTAAACCACACTTCTCCCTCACATAATTAAATTATTTAATCATGGCCTAATGTCATACTTCACACTATTAATTAAATAATTTATAATTATTTAATTAATTCATATCCTATATTCCTCTACGATCATTTAAATAAATAAATTATATTTGTTTATTTAAATACGTCACTAATTAATCCCTACTTTTTCTATAATTAAATAAATTTCTAATTTATTTAATTACTCATTTTCGGCTACAAATTAAATAATTACCATTAATTATTTAATTTGTTCATTATCCTTTTCTCCTTCAATTAAATAAAATTATTTATTTAATTCACTTTTCATCCCATAAGTAAATAATTAAAATAATTATTTACCGCCTTTTGTCTTATTCCCATTTTTGAATTAAATCATTATTTAATTCCAAAAGTCAACTTTCCTCCATAAATCAAATAATTTCTATTATTGTTTGATTTTTCAGCTACCTCTTTTTTTGTACCAAATCTTTTCTTTATCTCATTTATTCTCCACCATTGATTTAATTGTCTCCAATTAAATCTCAACCCTTCATTTCAAATCTTGCCCTAATTTTGACCTAATGTTGCCCTAACCCTAATGTTGCTCATCACATTAAATTCTAGCCTTTGATCTTAGGGTTTTGTCAACTTCTAATCCTGGCCATCCATTTTAAATTTGACATTCTTTAAATGGTCTCTCTCAAGTCATTTTCAGACACAGAGTCATTTTCAACAACTTAGGCACTTAGTACATACTTGAGAATTTTTGAGTACTTGAGCACAATTCTTCAATATTTTGCTAGTCTTAGTCATAGGCTATAGTTGCACTTCAAATCTGAGGGCAATTATATTGTTTACAACAAGATGGAGAAGAGCAATAGAGGTCAATCAAAGGAGGCTTGAAGACCAGGTTGATATTGTTTCATGTTTTTATGCTTCTTGTTTCCTTTGTTCTCTATTGTTCTCTATTGTTAAGCATAGTTCCATATCATAAATCCAAGATGATGATAATTTTCCTACAAACATCATGCAAAACAATTATGGTAGTGACCTGTAACAATATGATTGTTTAATATGCTTTCAAAACCCTCTACAAAACATAATCCTTGTCAATACATTTGATTCCATCTCTCAAATTTTTCATACCTTATTGCCACATAATTGTAGTCCCAACATAGTAGCCCTCAATATTGCATCTGTTAAAATATTAGTTTTTTTTTGTTTCATTCAGAAGAATCCTTTCAACAATGCTCTAGAAGGTTGTTTGTGTTTCTTCTAGAAGATTCCTTTCAACTATAATCCAAGTGTGATATAAGAGGGATTTGTTGCACACGGGTCTCTTCGTTCTCAAGAGATCACCAGGGAGCGAACTTCCCTTATACACCTCAACATAAGCAGATTGACGAAACGGTAAAGAAGTATACCTAAGTTATGTTTCTGAGAAAACTACTTCGGATCCTGAGAGAGTGAAACTTCAAGATTTTTGCCTCAAATGAGTGAGCTCTTGGCCAAAAGACAGTGGGGTGGTTTTAGGACGCCAGTATGGTGCACTGTTTAAAAGATACACTGGCGTCCTAAGCAGTAGAGGGCTTGGGAGCTCAAGCGAATGGAACCAAGTTTCACTTCTGGGATAAGATCTAGGATGTACTGAATGAAATAAACAAACAGGAAGCTGAAAGCTATAACAAACACAAGGGGACTTGGAGAAAACTTACCTTTTACTAGATGTTCGGGTCTTCACTCCAAGCTCTGCTTTGCAACCTACACACAAAAGAATGAGGGGACAAGGTTGGGGTTATATAGGGGTCTTCCTCAGTCAGAACCCCATTTTGGTGTTCGCACCTCCACAAAAAACCAAGTTGGAAAGGAGTGCAAACAAAGTAAACAAAACATGTGGTGAAAGTAAAACTCGCTTCAGGGGTAGAACCCGCACCATGAAGTAGTAAATAAACAAGTAGGAAAGAAAAAAGAGAGAGAGAGAGCATTACCCACAAGCCTAGACCCTATCTAGATCACACGAACGCACCGTTGAGTGCTTGCTTGAGAGTTGTTGCCGTTGGAAGGACCTCAGTCCAACATGGCTTCACTTGTGAGAGTGCTGCTATCAAGGATGAAGAGAACTCAAAGATGGAGCAAAATGTTAAGAGAGCTTGAATGAATGACTTCCAACCCCAAATGAGACCAAGGAAGGGGTTTTTGATGCATGCAAGGGCGAAAAAGAGCCATTACATCCAAAATCTGACTGCTACGACATGTGTCGAGAGAGTCAAGATTCCAGATTCCCTATTTCAAACTCGAAAAACCACTAGGATGCTAGCACATCACGCAAGTGTCCAAAGCCTAGATTTTTGGGAAATTAGGCTTTTGTTGCTCTACCACAAGTTCGCATGGAGTCAGAATCATGAAATTATGACTCATGGGATTTTTGTCATTAATGTTCTAAGGTGTCATAAATGCTAGGAAAAAGTGCAAATATGTGGAATTTCCCCTAGGTGCAATTTTGCGACATTACACCAAGATATTATTTGGGTTTCCTCAAGAAGAATCCTTTTGATGATGTTTTGGAATTTTATTCATGTTTCCTCTAAAACCATTCTTTTAATGATGCTCTAGAAGGTTGTTTGTGTTTGCCTCTGAAGTATCCTTTCAATGATGCTCTAGAAGGTTGTTTGTGGTTTCTTTAGAAGTATCCTTTCCGTGATGTTCCAAAATATTGTTCATGTTTCCTTTGGAGGCATCCTTTCAACGATGCTCTAGAAGGTTGCACTTGTTTTCTTTGAAAGCATCCTTTCAATGATGCTCTATAAGATTATTCATGTTTCCTTTGGAAACATCCTTTTAATGATTCTCCAAAAGGTTGTTCATGTTTCCTCTAGAAGTATCCTTTCACTAGATGGTTGTTTATGTTTCTTTTGGAAGTATCCTTTCAATGATGCTTTGAAATACTATTTGTATCTCCTTTGGAATCATCCTTTCAATGATGCTCTGGAAGGTTTCTTTTGTTTTCTCTCGAAGAATCCTTTCAACGATGCTCAAAAAGGTTTTTTGTGTTTCCTCTAGAAGCATCCTTTCAATGATTCTCTGAATAACCATTTTCATTTCCTCCAAGTATCATAATTTCAAAGTTAATAATAAGAGAATTTTAGAGTTAGGGCTTAGACATACCCACATTAAGTACATGATAAAACCATTAAGTGGAATTTGAATGAGAAGACTTAAAATTATATGTAATAAATGGCCTTCATATTGGTGATGAATAAGTATGAGGGGTTAGTATCAAACATGTCAAATATTTAGCAAGTGGAATTTGATTTATCACAAAATAATGATAGGTATGTGCATTAACCATTAATTAGGAACACAATGATTATTAAATAATCTACTAATTAATCATGATATCCCTATAATCCATAATAATTATTTTTGAGTAAGATTGTGTCACCTTCCCTTCACCTCATCTAAGAAGAAGGTGGTGCAATCATATTTTGCATGCTTTATCATTATTTCAAATAATGATAATTACCCACCCCATTCTTTGTATTAAACTTAAAATTTTGCTCAAAGCTTCCTCTAAATACTCTATCCATGTTCAAAAGTTACCCATACTGTGTAGACTTCTTTGCCCCATCATCTCGACACCTTTCTATAGAGGAGAAAAAATGGGTGTAAAGAGGAAGTTAGATCCAAATTCCCCCAAAATGTTACTTTAGGATCAAGATTCAATAAATGTTTTTAGAGCTATGAGATGCTTGTAGTTTTTAAAAATTTAGAGGGGTATCTTATGGAATCAGTCAAATAATTCACTAGTATACAAACAATAATATATGACTAAATAAACTACTAAAAATTGCATATAAATGGCTAACTTTAGTCATGTGACTATTAGTGGTTTATTTGTAGTCATTTATAACACCACTAAATTTATGACTAAACAATTTTAGTCATTTATTTAGTCATCAATTTGGTCATTGATTTAGTCATTGATTTTAGTCATTAATTTAGTCATGGTAGTAATTTATTTAGTCATATATTTAGTCATTGATTGTTGTTAACTGGTCATTTATTTAGTCATGGTAGTCATTACTTTAGTCATATATTTAGTGATATATTTAGTCATTAATTTAGTCATATATTTAGTTGTTAATTTATTCATATATTTAGTCGTTAATTTAGTCATATATTTAGTCATTACTTTAGTCATATATTTAGTCATATATTTAGTAATTAATTTAGTCATTACTTTAGTCATTAATTTAGTCATCACTTTAGTCATATATTTAGTCATTAATTTAGTCATTTTTATTTATTGGTTTCCATTAATTGGTAGTAAATATAGTCATGAAATGAATAATTTATTAAGTACCATAAATTTTATAATGCAAAACTAACATAATATTAAACTTGAACTAAAACATAAAAGCAAATAAAAATATTACATATACAAACAAGCTACAACATGTTAGAATTAAAAGATTGATTCAACATCATGATAAATAAAGGTAATTTGTAATAAAAAATTTAATGCAAATATATATATATATATATATATCAAGTTACAAGATGTCAAAGTTGTCTAAGAGTTTCCAACTCTTTCAAATACACCATGATAATTAAGATCCCTGAATAACACATTCAAAATACTGCATAAAGTAGTGAGCCAAAATGTCTAACATTAACTAGTACATGATAAACATGTTCAATTGTCATTTTCTGCAAATATTTTAGTGGCCACTATGTGAAGGTTCCTCTTTCTCTTTCAGATGAACAAGTCCATCTATTTTGTCTTCATAAACAAGGGGTATGTTACTTGTGACCTTTAAAATTTTTACATTTGCATCTCATGTTCCTTTCAAGCTGACTCCATGTACAATAGATAGGGAGTGAATCCACCCATTGCCCACAACATTACCATCAAATGGATCCAACACCTTAAATTTATCTCCTTCTTTGAGTTTATCAATACATTTTTGAAAAAAGAAACAAAATAACACATTATATTAGATAGGTAATGATTACCCTTTTTTGCATAATAAAACAACCATTACTTAAATAGTATTTACATGTGCGTGTTAAAATAATTGAAAATGAAAAATTTCAAAAATAATTGCAATGATCAATCTAATTTACTAAAAAACCAACACTCATAGCAGTTCATTAAAGCTCTGAAACATAACCCCATGCAATCAACATAACCCTGTCAATGATGACATATAAAAGAAGAACAAAGAAAAAAATGTATCAAGGCAACATGTGACAACCATTAAGAGTAGTCATTGAGGAAACAATGCAGTCTTTCTCTGTGGCTTTCATAGCAGTAGTAAAGGAGTAACAAATAAGGTTGGATGTAGATGTCACATAAATAATAGAGAAAGAGCCTTTCACTATTAGAAAATAGTCTAAGAGTATGCAAATAGAAGGAATGATGTCCAATGAAAAAGTAGTAGTAGCAGTGAGTTTCATGGCTATAACAGTGAGTTTAGTGCAAGGGCAGTGAATTTTATTGCTGTAACAACGAGTTTACTGGATTGAGTAGCAAATATTATTACTAAATAATAGGACATTAAGAGAAAGCGGAAAGAATATCAAAATAAACTTTTTTTTAATAACAACCATAATGAAGAGTTAACAACAGATCCGTGAAGGAAAGAACAACAGGTATCATCCAATGAAAGAAGTAGCAGGTTAAGTTCAAGATGTTGACAAGGTCAATTACAATGCCCTAAAACACAGTCAAGCATCATAAAGTATTGAAGTGCCAACAATCCCCACTGAAAAGTGACAAATTAGGTACAATGATTGTTCTACGGGTTACATTCAATGTTTTAGTTGTCTATTCACTACTCTATAAGCTTGTTCACTGTTTGGGATCATAACAATCATTAATACATGAAGGGTTTCAGAATCAAGGAAAAGTAACGTTTCATAGCACTCACCTCAAGTTTAGCAACAGTAGTACTATCAATATCATGCACATACTCCTCGATTAGCATAATCACTGTCAACATTGTCCTGAAGTTGTGTAGCTTTGCAGAGAGCTCTATTGACAGGGTCTTTTCCTTTTTGTTCTGCTTTCATATAATTGCCCCACATGTGGTTTAATCATCATGCAAAGTTAATATAATTCAAGTAAAGAATGTAAAAGCTATAAATTTTTGTCCACAACAACTATTATATTACCTCAACTTCAACACAACTATGATTGACATCAAGGCATTCTTGTTTTTGTGCTACTTTGATAAAATTGCTCTGCATGTAGTTTAACCATCAAACAAAAAAATATATCCATATGAGTAATTCGTGTAAAAAACAATCAACATAGACTTTCCAAGCATAAAAGTCACAATAGGTGGAATGGGTGAAAATCCATTTTTGTAGACTCACAAACTCTCAACTCTCTCTTTACAGACCCGTTTAAGCAATTTGACTACAAAATGCACAAAACTCTTCAAGAATCCACCAAATTAGAAAAAAATTGAAGTTAACTCACCCAACCACCTAATTCAATGCAAAAGAGAACAAGGAAATCTTGTACAAGCAAGTACAGAAGCTTGGAACTGCAAATAATCATAAATTTTTGAGAAAAGAACAAAATTTCAAGAGTTTTATTATTGCTTTATCCATAGCAGCTAACACATTTCATACATGTCTATCAAAGCATTTTATCAAACAGTTCATTGTCTTGCTGCTATGGATAAAAGCCTATAGGTGCTTTCGAACAAGCTATGGATGCTTGGAAAAAATCTATCAAAGCATAATAGTAAGCAATAGCATAGATAAGGCAATGAACTGTTTGAAAAAAATGCCTCAAAGAAATGTAGTCTCATGCTGATGGAATGCCATGACAAGAAAATTGCTATGGGTTGTCATGGCATTCCATCACCATGAGACCACATTTCTTTGAGGCATTTTTTCAAACAGTTCACTGCCTTGTCTATGCTACCACATTTTTTATACATGTTTACCAAAGCATTTTATCAAATAGTTCACTCCCTTACTGCTATGGCTAAAATTCTAAAACAGGTGCTTTCAAACAAGCCATGGATGCTTGGAAAAAATCTATAAAAGCATAATAATAAGCAATAGCATAGACAAGGCAACGAGTTGTTCGAAAAAATTCCTCAAAGAAATGTGGTCTCAATGGTGATGGAATGCCATGACAATATGTAGTAATTTGCTTGCCATGGCATTTGTCATGCCATTCCATCACCATGAGACCACATTTCTTTGAGGCATTTTTTCAAATAGTTCACTACCTTGTCTATGCTACCACATTTTTCATACATGTCTACCAAAGCATTTTATCAAACAATTCACTGCCTTGTTGCTATGGCTAAAAGCCTCAAACAAGTACTTTCAAACAAGCTATGGATGCTTGGAAAAAATCTATCAAAGCATAATAGTAAGCAACAAGCTATGGTCTCATGGTTTATTTTCAAGCGAAAATCAGTGTGATTTTATTCACATTTTTTTGTAGGTTATAAATGCATTTTTTTTTGGCAATTTTTCTATTTGAAATGGGAAAAATTCATTGACCAAAAGGTTAAAGAGTTTTTAAAAAAAATCGGGGAAAAATCGTCCAGCTTGCAGATTTTTTAAAAATCAGGATTAATTGGTATTTTTTGTAGATTTATGCTTCTGTGGCCCATATTGCCAAATTGTCACACTCATAAATGAGTTTGAGACTCCATAATCTTTCCCCGTTCCTAAATAAGAATTAGCACTATCAACCTAATAATGCCTCATCGACAAAACCCCCATCATATCCTCGCTGATGGCCCGATGAAAGCAGTTAATAACCTAGTATCGGTGTAACAATACCCTATCAGGTTGACTCCTAAGGCATCCTCCCCGATAGACCATAAAGTCAACAAAAGCAAGTACATCGTTGTAACACATGAACATTGGTGGAATGAATGTTTGCATTCCCCTGATGGCCCGATATAACCATGGATTATCAGGAATTAATATATATCAGGGGAATCAGTCTTGTTTACCTTGTTTGTGGGCCAAAGGTGTATTAAGGGATTGGCACCCCCTTATGGTTTAAAAACCTGCACCTCTGAGACCTAACAGATCATTCATTGATCTCATAGTTATTTTGTCATAAAACTCACAGTCACAATATTTAGGACAGTCACAATGGATTTCAATGAAACAAAAGGAAAAATTTCATAGATTCACTATTCTATATATGATCGTAATAATTTGCCTGGAGATCATGAGAGTAATTTTATAAAGGCATGTTGTGGAAAATATTTATGAAATTTGCAGACATCTTTAGAATACAATATAAAGATGATATAGTTGAGAATCAAAATATTGAGGGATAGCCTCTTACCTGATCTGAACCCGTGGAATTATGGTCATTCCATGTAGAAACTATAGGCTTAACGGAGGTAGCCAACTGCGAAACTTTCTCAGTGAGACAGTTTAAGCAACTCATTATATGTTGGTACTCTTCATTTGAGTTGACATGATTTGGAGAGGCTCTGATTGGGCATTCAATAGATGGTTGTGAAATCTTTTTTGACGAACTAGATTTCCTCTTGATACTAGTATTAGATTTAGTACGATCTAGTGCTGCCATATAATTGACAACATCTTCTACACTTGCTTCTCTATTATTGTTTTCCACCTAAAATACAATGTCAATTTCAACATATAGTTAGTTCAATTAAAAACTGAAATAAATAACACAATGTAAATTGAACCAAAAATCCATACACTTCACATTTTTCCATTTTGGCTTGCAACCCACCTCAGCCAAATGTATATTCAGTCCTCACATTATCTCTTGCTCTCTTGCCTCTGTTACTCTTTGTCAAATATTCTTCGAAACACATACTTTCTTTCAATGCCTCCCACTGTTTGGGAGATAGAGTGGAGTCTAACGTCTCTTTTCCCTCCATGATTGTTTTTTTGCAATTGTATCCAAAATTGTTCATTAGAAGTCTCATCTTGTGCTTGTAATATTTTCTAGAGATTTTTCCACCAACAATGTCAAAGAAATTTTCCATTTTTTGTATAACATATTCCACATTTTGTGGATCTTGCTCTGCAAAATTTGATTTGTAGATATCCAAATGGGCCCTACATCTTACGCCCAACTCAGAGGCCCACCTTGCAACATTTTTCCCAATGGGTTCACCATCTCTTGATACCTCAACCAAGAATGGCTTCTTCCCTTCTAATATTCTTTCTTTTGCATTCCTCTCTATAGATTTGTATAAATCTTGAATCAATCTTTGTCTTTTAACATAAGTAGGCACATCTTCTATTTCACCACTACAAATATTTCTAGCTGATCCACTAATTCCATCAAAAGTTGTAGATGCGACAGGTGCACTCTCAGACACATTAGATGCAAACAAACTCTCTTCATGACTTTGATTAACCGAAAATTCATGCTCCTTGGCCACATCATGTGTGGCATGAGTGGGTAGATCAATAGTGGTCTCCGTAGATTTCATTTCATCACAACTATTTTTTTCACCAACTACATTTGTTGAATCATAAAAGCGTTGGCTTCTACAAGCTGACAACACTGCATCTTTACTTTCTTTTTGTTTTTTCTCTGCATTTTCTTTGCTCTCTTTTTCTTGCCTATAAAACAAAAAAATATCATATCATGTCTTATATACATAAAGCTCTTGCCTATAAAATTTCATTAAATAGTATTAAACAAATAATATACCACTTAGTGGATTTACAACTTGTCTGTTTTTACTCAAACCAAGACATGATAAATATTCATTATTCTTGGCCACACGTTCTTCATGAAATTGCTCATAATCTGTCACTGGAATTTCAACATTGTGATCACTATCATCTAATTTGTGCCTTAAATTATTTTTCTTCATTTCTTGATGTCCAAAAAAACAATAATGTATAAATTAGCAACTTGATACAAAGATAATTAACCGTAACAAAAATTGCATAAATACAAGTTTATGAGGTCTCAGTTTTAATGAATAGTCATTAAAACACGTACAGAGTCTAAAGCACTGCAAACAACAATAGTCATTAGATGTTGTGGGTATTTCAATCAATGGATATTAAATAATGGCGCCTTGCTGAAATGCTAGTTGCATAAAAAACTTGGCAATGTATTTGAAACAATCCATCGAATCTTTAGCAATAATGTTTTCATTCATGGTTCAATAAAAAAATCTGTATTACCAAATTTTAACTGGACATGAACTTGTAGCATGGCAACCATTTTGTACAACTAAACCAATGCTTTTCTTAGGTGATAGCACCATCACTAAGAAATGTCTATGGTATTTGGTGATTCTTACTTTTGTTGTTATGTTACGTAATAATTTGTTCTTTACATCTAGATACATCCATGAAGGGGTAGATTTCATGAAAAAGAACATATATGTTGGAGTGGACAATGAGTTACAAGCAAGGAACACCATGATTTTAGGACTAAGTAGTCAAACAATGGTGAACTTCAAGATATATGCAAAACAGTGAAGAACATTTGATCAAAGCAAAAAAAAGCAATGACCTTATAGTATATAAAGATACATATGAGATAGTGATATCACTATTAAAAAGAATGTGAAGACAACAAGGGATGTGAGTAGCATGTAATGCCAAAATAGTGGGGATATAATGAGGAAATGCTTCTAGTGCAATGAGGAATCACTGTAATGATGCCTTGAACATTGACAAAAAATAGTGATCAATCATCAAGGATTGTATACTATCGCTATAAACAGTGAAGGAATAGAGAACAAAAGACCATATCAGTGAGGAAACAAGTGACATAGTGGGTGAAAGATCCAAGAAATGAAGACAATAATGAGAAATACTTTCATGGCAGTGACCAGTCAATGCCAAAGCAATTCACAAGGCAATGGTATACAATAATATTACAAAATAGGGCTAAAGATAATGCCATATGTAGGGAAGACAATGCTATTTTAGTAAAAAAGTGTAAAAGAAAAAATAGAAACAATGTTTAACAATGCTTAAATGATGGATTTTATAAAGGATGCTAGAACAATGACAATGATGAAGAACATATATAAAAGTAGTAAATAGTCCAGAGGAGTTGTCAAGAAAAGATGATTATCAAAGTAAAGCAATGATGGTATACATATTCATATTGCATACAACATTTATATATGAAAACATATTCATATCACATTCATATATGAAAACATATTCATATTGCATTCATATATGAAAACATATTCATATTGCATCCTCATTTTTATATGAAAACATATTCATATTGCATTCATATAGCAAATTTTTTCAACATTAAAGCTTTGAAACAGGTATTAGTCTAAAGTTCCATGTCCTTAAAACATAAAACAATCTTAAAACAACATAAAAGTCTTACATAAAAGGTCATAAAATGGGGCTCATCAATAATCATCTACATTTCTAGCAAGATCAGAATCCTAATCACTCGTGTCTGTATCTACTTGATTTTCTTCCTCATCCTCATTTGTGACATGCAATACATTCTCTCTCCTAATTTCTTCATTGGTAATCAAAATCCCTTCTTCAAACAGTCCCTCATTGTCTTCATCTACTTCTTCGAATGTTTCTTGTAAATTAACATATTTCCCAACAGGCATCACATCAACAACTTCCATGAATTTTTGTCTCGAACGAGACTCTATTTCAATGACATATGACCAACCTGGGCTTCTTACATCATCAATTATAAATTATTAGTTAATTTGAAGAGGAGAAACATACAGCTCATCTGTCTCTAATAAAAATTGTCCTGTATTTGCACGTACAAATCCATACTCATCAAATTGTACTATGGATTGTCGAATCCACTTACATTTTAATAATATAGGACTATTTTCACCAAAATCCACTTGAATAATTTCTTGGATGAATCCAACATAAAATTTCTTCTCAATTTCATGAAGAAATTCAGCACTAACAACAAAATCACAATTTGTCTTTCCTTTGTCTTTTTCTTCCACTCTTAAATGACTACCATAGGCCCACATTCCACTAAAATGCATAGCCCATAAATGTGGAGGTTGTGAAAGCTCACTTTCCTCTGTTGTTATATCTTGACCTTCTTCTTTTGCATCACTGATTGCATTAGCAATCCATTCTTCAAATTTTGGAAAAGAATCACCTCCAATCAAATCATGATGTATGCACCTTTGAGGTCGATGTTGCATCCAAGTTTGATTCTCTTCTTCATATTTTCTACATAGAATAATGATGTAAAAATAGTAAGATTAAAAATATAAATTTGTAAATGCAATTGAGTAAATAAATTATTGTGTAATTTTTTTTTACCCATGCTACTTATCAAACGAAGATGTGTTTTGAAGAATAAAGGCATGTATTTCACTTCTTTCTTAATATGATAGCTTGAAGCGACATCCATTGCCTTCTAATACTTCACCTAAAACTCTCTCATCTTTGTCATCATCCCATACACGTCGATTGACATTTTTAAAATCTTGCATATATTCTGTGCAAAATCCCATGGCCTCTTGCATTGAATATCCCTCAGACATGCTGCCTTCTGGTTTTTCCCTAGTACTGACAATTTTTTTCAAAACCTTCATATATCGTTCTATAGGATACATCCATCTTGTTCTTATTGGGCCACAATGCTCTAGTTCATATTCCGGATGTATCAAAAGATGTATAGAAATGTTAAAGATTGCTAGTGGAAATTATCATTCCAATAGACAAAGGACTTCAACAACCTCCTCCCTCAAACTATCAAAATTCGAAGGATCTAATACACGTAAACTCATTCTCTTTAATATTAGGCCCAACCTTATAATTGCCAATCTTGGCCCCTTTTCCAAACTTGATATATTTACCACAATAGATAAAATATTCTCGATTATGACATGATAGTCATGGGTTTTGAGGCGTCTTAAGCTATTAATGTCAGTTTGGATTTTGATGCTGCTACTTACATATCCAGTGGGAAAGCGAGAGACATCAACTGTAAGAATTGTGCACGTTGTTCCTTTGTCCAGACATAAGGAGCACTAGGTTTTCTATATTTTTCATTATCATATTTTTCAACCCAAAGATTTCAACGAATCTTTATTTCTCGAAAGTCTTCACGCGATGAAATAGTATCAAGAGCACCAAAAAGAGTTTCTATAATAGCATAAGCTATATTTTTCTCAGTATGCATAAAGTCAAAAGTATGCCTAATGGCTATATCCTTAAAGTATGGCAACTTATACAATATGTACAACCATTTTGCACTACTTTCATTACATGGATCATATCTACTACCAACAATCCCAACATTTTCAATAAATGACATTCTTTTTTGTCCAATTCTCAACAATGTAATCACCTGTTATTAGCAATGGCACTTCATGATTCTCTTCTTGACCATTGAAACATGTTTTTTTGTCGATGATATGGATGATCCATTTTAAGGTAAGCACGATGTCCACAATAAATACACTTACACAAACTTCTTGAGTGCCTCACAAAATCCTTAAAATTGCAAGCAGGACATCCATGGTATCGATGAACAAAGAGACTAGACAATGTGCCTATGCAGGAAGATCATGAATCGTAAACAATAAGGAATCTCTTAAAGTGAATTTGATTGAATGACCATCCCTTAAAGATTGAATTGCTTCAATTCCTTTCCACAATCCCATTAGCTCATCATATAATGGCTCTAGATAAGCGTCTATTGTATCTGAAGTCACACTTTTCTTTCTTGGTATAATAAATGATAACATTAAGAAAAATGGTTTAGTTGCTAACCATGGAGGCAAGTTATAATTTATTAGAAACACTGGCCAAGTTGACCATTTAGTACTTTGATCTGAGAATGGGTTCACCCCATCTCGAGCCAAACCCAACCTTATATTACGAGGATCTTGAAAAAAATCAGGCCATTTTTTTTATCAAATTCCATCCACGTCTTAGAATCAGACACATGTCGTTTTCCATCAGTGCTCTTATTTTGGGCATGCCACAACATAAGTTCAGCAATGTCTATGCACCTATACATTTGGAGTAATCGTGGGATTATCAGAAAGTGGCGAAGAACCTTTCTAGGAACCACAAATGATTTCAACCCTTGTCTATACCTCGGTTCATGACATTTCAGACATTCACTCTCATTTGCAAGATTTTTGCAAAATAATACACAACCATTCACACACGTGTGGATGTTTTCATACCCCAAGCCGAGCTTATTGATTTGCTTTTTACATTGACTTCGTTTTGTTGGCAATGTGGAGTTAGCTGGTAACAATGAACTTAATAAGGCCAATAACTAATCTACAATCTCATTTGTCCAACCATGCACCACTTGCAAGTTAAGAATTTGAAGGATTGTTGTCAAATGAATTAACTTGAAATTAGCATACATAGGCTTTAAAGCATTGTCCATTGACTTGGCCCAATCATCATTTAGACCCTCATTCAACATTCTATCAACTTCAAACCCTTCGTCAAACATTTTTGCCTCTTCATCTATGTTTGGTTCCACTTCATCTATGTTTGTTTCCTTTTCATTTCTCATAGTCTGGAATTCTATCACATCTTCATAATAATTGTAAGCCCAAGGGATTATACCTCTATGCCCATATCTTATCATATGTCGATAAATCATATTTCTTTTTTTCACCTTTCGACTAGGACAATTTTTACATGGACATGAATATTTGTCAATGTCCCTCTCATCAGCTACTCTCTCATCATGTGCATGATATTGATTCGTAGTCAACCTTTGACGCTCATCCATATATAATATTGTGCATTCCCATATTAATTTAGTTTCTGATTTAAAGAAAAAAACATAAATTTGAAAATAGAGATGCCAAAACATTGTTGAAAGTAGTCACTTTTAGTACAAACCATAACAGAAAGAAGAGGATATCATGAGTCATTGTTTTGAGATCTATCTTACATTCATTTGAAGTTTACCTACTGAGAATGGAATATGCCTATGTTTCCTATCATCTTACTTTTGACAATGAGGGTTTCAAATTACCTTTGAATTCGTTGCAGAGGGCCTCACTGACTTCAAATTTGTTGCAGCAAACTCTGAATTCCTTTCCCGCCTTTTCAAAAGTCTCTAGGTCCTATCCAAACAAGCTTTATCGCCCATGCAAGTGCTTCAATACCTGTCCATGAGAATAAAAAATGTCAACAACAATCCAATTTCATTCCCATGCCAACAATTATACATTTTACAAGTTGTTTGACTTATAAATATAGACAAGTTATGTAAACCATTAGATAAATAGCATTTAAAGGTTTGTCATCTCTGAATTATAATCTATTTTTGAGTTTAGCTAATACAACTATTTTTTTTGGTATGTTTTCATGGATGTTACTCATGCAACTTGTACTTTCATATCCCTTTGAGCTGCTTTCTATATTTCTTTCTTTTGCATTGGCTGTATTATGAAAGTAAAACTTGAAAGTACCCCTGCTGATAAGTTTTGAGTCTTTAGTTGTTTACTTGTTTTTGTGATATTTTACTTTTGAGTCTTAATATATAAGTCTAGATGTTTATCTAGATTGATTTGGATCTTGCAAATTCCAGATACTTAAAGCCAAAACATGATTGAGCCTTGAAAGTGGATTGATCCACAAATAACATTATGGCGAGTGCTAGAATGAAATGTTCATTGTGGGTCATGAATGAGTGAAGGTGATACAAAATATTTAAATATACCAGTAACAGTCATATGGTGTTAATTAGTTAATGTAAATGTGATGTAAGGATTTATTATATATAAGTGAGTTGAAGGCCAAGAGTATTTTGTTTGATTGTCAAAGAGGACAAACTTAACATAGCCATACACTCATAATTGATTTTGGATCACAAGTGTGTGTTCAAAATCATCTCTTATAAGTACATGATATATATATCTTCTACAAGTATTTCAGCACGCTGCAAGTATTTCTTGACAAGCTTATCTCTAGCTTCACCTAACTTAGAATTACATGGCAGATGCTACTATGTTTTTTCCTTGGTGAGTTAGCTATGTTCCCTTTTGTTCATAAGGAACATCTTTGTAATTAATGTGGGTTTGTCTCTTTTGATGTGCATCCATTTCAGACATGCAGTCAAATGGATTCCAGAGAGGCTGTGTTTGGTGGAGGCTCATCAGGTAATATTTTGGAGTAATTCTTTAATTGGAAAATATATCCTTATTTTCTATAATTTTATTCTATTTGGTAGAGTGGCTCTGGGGATAAGGATTTTAAATGTTTACACAACTCTATGAAGAAGTCATGCTTTCTTTATAAGAGTGTCTCCAAAATTTACTTCCAAATTACCATGAGAAATCCCCTAAAAAACTATGGTTATAGGAGGGTGTGGGAGGTGTGCTCAGTGAATGCAATGTATATGCTATCCAGAAAACAACTGAGTTGGTTCCTGTAGAAGTACTTTGGACAATTCGACTGACTAGATATGCATGCAATAGCAGTTTCAAGTGTAGTAGAGCCTATTCAATCATGGGCAATGTTAGGAGATTCATTTGTCTCTCTAACAAAGTTTTTTTTCAACCATTGCAAATTTGCAAGTAGCTTGAAACAATATCTTCATTATTGAAGAACTAGCATTCGTCTTGTCATAATTCTTTGGAAAAACTGTAGTAACATGGGGATACTGTAAATAATATTATAAATTAAAGGATTAACATTGATCTGGTCAATCTAGGTAATGAACACCATATATATGTACTATTTGTCTTCTTGGAGACAACAAGCTTTATTCAGTTATCCATTACTGATTCTTATTCTCTCTTTTTTTTGTATGATCTATGCATGTTATTTTCATTGTGCTAGTTGTTAGAACTAAAAAATTTCACATTTTTCACTAGCCTCCACCCACCAATCCTCCACATTCCACATAAATTCATCACATTTTAATTTTATGATCAACACAAATTGTTGAAATTTGTGTGACAAGATCCATTTTGTAGCCCACATTGCCAAATTGTCACACCCATAAATAAGTTTGAGACTCCATAATTTTTCCTAAGTAAAAATTAGCACTATCAGCCTAACAATGCATCATCGGCGGAACCCCCATCATAGCCTTGCCGATGGCCCGATGAAAATAGTTCATAACCTAGTATCAATGTAACAACACCCTATTGGGCTAACTCCTAAGGCGTTCCCCTCGATAGGTCGATAGAGTAAACAAAAGTAAGCACATCGTTGTAAGACATGAACATCGATGGAATGAATGTCTACATTCCCTCGATGGCTCGATATGATCATAAATTATCAAGAGTTATTATATATCAAGGGAATTAATGTGTATCGGGGTAATATATTTTGGCGTTCTGTCGATAGACCAAAGGAAAATTGTTCATCAGTGGAGAGGGTGGCTATCGGTGGAATAAGGATTGTAGTCTCGCCGATATAGTGATGATGATTGATTGCTAACTGATGTGACATCTCAAGGCATCGTCTAGATATTTAAAAATAAATGCTTCCCCCCGATGACAAGATTGAAACGAGTGGTGTATTTATGAGCCAGAGTTGAAGTGAATTATATCACAAGTTGATCGCATAATTGTTGCACAGTCTGGAAGATTTCACTAAGGACAAAAGCAGAAAGGAAAATATTGGAGTTATCACGTAGCAAAAACCAATGGAGGCGAGACCCAAGTAAGTACACCAATCCCGACTGAGAAGTTGTATTTTTCAAAAGATTAAGAATTCGAACAATGGAGGAAAATGTAGAAAAACCCAAAGCTAAGAAATTGAAAACTGAGAAGAGACTCTTGAATCAAGACCTGATAGATCAATGCCCTGGGTTGGGGCCAAGACCCAGGAGGGGTGCTCAAATGAATCCTTCAATGGATAGATTATTAGATAAACATAAAGGCTCGGGGGATATTTGGACACCATGATGCAGGTATGAGCTTTTCATGTATCATTATAGGAAACAATTTAGGTTTTAGCCAGTCGACAACCCGTGGAGGTTGAACTTGGGAAGACTCGTGGTGCCCAATGTGTTCGTAAATGTAGAATTAATTAAAGCTCTGGCTAGCAGATATGACCCCAAGAGGAGAACTATCCAAGCACATAATGGGGCTGACATGCTTGTTATTTATGAGGATTTAATTTCTAATGTGTTTTAGTTGGAGTGTCCTATGAACTTTCCATTCATGATTAGAGATCTCTTGACAAAGTATCACCATATGGATACCAGCTACAAATGATGGAAACTACCCTTGCATAGGCCTAAGAATGAAGGAGTCCAACTCAAGAGGTTTTCGAGTAATGAAAACCATCCTTTTCATGATGACTTGTTTGACGAATATTTCAGATACACTTATTATTCAACTAGTCAGGTCTTGGGGGTAGAGGTCCCACCCCTCATGTCTATTTCCCCAATGGTCTTAGCTACATACATACAAAGCAATGATGCCAATTCATTCAATTATGCTAGATACTTGGATAATGACCTAAACCAGGAGCTTGAAAAGATTAAAAACAATAGTGAATATATTCATTTCAAACATTATTCTTTGTTCATGCATTTGCTCATGCACAAGGGACATGTTAGAAGGGTTTGGAGTCAAGAATTAAGAATAAAAGATACAGATGAAAATGGGAACCTCAAAACTGTACAGATGTGGACTTCACTGTGGGATAGTCAATTTGGTAGATCTCATTATCTTTATTTTGAGGAGTTTTTTGTGAAACCATTAATGGAGTGGCTGGGATATCCATGTGATTATAACTTATCCCCACAAGTGAAAAGGTTTCTAAGACCAAAGGAAAATGACCCAAGGAAAAAGGTGGATCATAACTGGGGAGACTGGTATGCTTTTCCTGATTGCACAATGATTAGGGTTTATGGGTTTGAAGGAAATCCACACTTGTTGCCATGAGTAGTTCCTGATAGAATTTCCTACTTATAAATTGTGAGGCAATTGGAAAAATCTAATGCCAAAAACCTCAAAGGAAACAACAAACAATCAATCATGCCCAATACCTTATGTTTTGGAGACTTTACAGTGGTTGCAAATGAGGGATATGAGGAAATTGATGCTAAATTAGCACAATATAACCTCCCTCTAGGTAACAAAAGGAATTTTTTTGATGCACAAGGCTTTATTCACAAAGCAAGGTTATCATAGGGGTTATCAGGATATGAGCATGTATTCTCAGTTGAGGATGTAATCGAAAACCATGATGAAGCCTCTACCACTAAAAGAATGATTGCATATAATAGGGTTATGCTTGCAGAGGAATGGAAAATAAAAAATTTCCCATCTTATTTGAAGACATTTGGTGAAATACAGGATCCTCTAGCAAGGATTGAGCAACTCATTGCTCATATGGATGAAGTGGTAAAGAATGTTCCTTCATTTGTCTTTGATGCCCCTCATGCAACCTATTCAGGAGTATAGGCTGAAGATATAGAGCCCTTAGATTATATCCCTTCACAACCAACTCCTGATGTGATTTTTTCTGTAGATACTGATATGAGTGAAGAAGAGGAGAGTGATGAGGAAAGTGATGAGGAGGAAGAACAAGTACAACAAATAAGTGAACCTATAATTGTACGGTATGAGCCTCATTAGGAACACAATGTTGTAAGATTTGAAGCATCAGATGAATTATCAGATGATGTTAGGGTCAAGGATGGACATGAATTCATTTCTAATGGAGATTTTGTTAAGTCTCCTGAGTTTAAATAATTTGTTTAAAAATATAAAGGAAAGAGAATGAGACAAAATATGCAGGATGTCACTCCTGAACGAGAAGCTGTCGTTTTGAAAGAATTGAAAAAATAAATAGACAAAGAGATGGAGTCCATCACTCTTGAGAGAGGGAGAGAGTTACTCCAAGAAGATGGAGTATTGCTTTTGCCCGAATGGGATATAAGCTCTGCATTTGTGTTTGATAGTTTCAGAAAGAGAGGAGATAAAATAATGAATTTAACAAAGGAAGCAAGTGACAAGATGTATTCAGGATCTGGATACAATTCAGATGAGGTCACCTTGCTTATTTGGTCACTGTACTCCCATGACAAAAGACCAACTATGATTGATAATCCAAACCAAATGTTTGGACATCTCTTGGTTGAAAGAGTAGGGGATACCAACCCAATAGAGACAACAAAGTTGAATGTCAATGTGGCAAAGTTCACCAAGGCACAGATTGATAAGATGGTTAAAGAAAATGATAGGTTGAAGAAGGAATTAGCACATCAAAGAGAAATATCATCTTCCTCTTCCACACCAGAATTGTATTCCCCATGGCTTGATAAAGATAAGAGAGTATTGGATGCCATGGCTGATACAACTTATTGGAAGCAATGCCACCTAAAATCTCAGGAAAAATGTAAAGAATTGGAGAAGGAAATCAAAAGCATCAAGTATAATACTGCATTCAAAATGATCAAGGGAAGATTCAATAAGATGATGAAATGTGCAGATGAATATTGGAGGCAATTTAAACAGGTACACTCAATAATAGAGGAGAACAAATTATTATAGGGGAGAATAATCGAAAAGAGACAAGAGCTTCAATACAAGCAAATCCTGAAAGGATAGATAATGCAGACACATAACAAATCGGTAGAAACACACAATGGATATCATACTAGGTTCATGGAGGATCTTGAATGCTTCAATTCAACTTCAACACTCTATGATGATATGGGAAATCTTCGAGAATATGATGATTGGAAGGAAGACTTTAATGCACTTTTGATTGCTGCATTACAAGAGATCAATGACGAGGAATGATTTTACAAAATACTCACAACCAGCTCGAGAAGATGATGTATAGGGATTATGATATGAGAGAAGTGATCTCCAATGCAGATACTTGTGCTGAACAAGAATACATTGATCACCTCTCTGCATTCAATTTGTTCCTCAACCAAACTATGGATACACTAGACACAATAGGGCAACCATTAGGATGAAAGGTGTCAGCTGACAACATGAGCATCATATCATTGAGTAGAAGCTTTGAACAGATCTTAGGTGGTCACGGGATTTTGCTTAGAGATTAACGGATTGGTGCATTTAGTTGCTTCAATATTTCATTTTCTTAATTATGTTTAGTTATCAAACAACATGAATTTTTGTAATGGGTCTATAGCTTGTTGCCTCTCACATATATAAGAGAGACCAAGAACCGAATAGATCATCATCACATCATTTCCATTTTAGGGTAGGCATTAGTAAGAAGATAGATTGCACCATTTCACCCATCTATCTCATATCGGAAACTACTGTTATAATGCATATTATTCAAAGATAAATATAATGGAGAAGGTTATGCATAATTGTTGATTTGCTTTCAAGTGTTCAACTGTTGTGTGGATTTATATGCTTATATGTTATTTGGATGTCTCCGAAGTGTCTATTTATGTTATTCAAATTGAGTGTTTGGAAATACATTTAATTTGTCAATACACATTTTCTATAGTTGTGTGATGTTGTTGACTAGTTTCGGTGTGCAGAAGAATTAAAATTCCTTTTAAGAAATCAAATTTGATAGGTTCATGTTTAGATTAAAGTCCTTTTGAATAGATTATATTAATTGGTTTCCTTTCACAAATTCACAGTAGCATAAGGGGATATCACTAGGATTACTAAGAAGAGTCCAAATAACTATCATACTTGCATGTTTGCATAAGGTGCAAACATTCAAAGTGCCCAACTGTTCGAGTTAAGCTGAAGAGTGAATATACCTATCTTACATAACCCTATCTCCAAAATCATCATTCATCCCTCCACTCGGTCCACCCAATAGAAGTAGGCACTGATCATAATAAGATATTACATGCAAAATACAACTCACAAACTTGAACTCTCAATTACTCTCACTAGTATTTAGTCATTAAAACTCTGCATCTGCTTCATCTCACGTGCCATAGTAAGTAGATTGATCAATCTAGGAACTATATCTATTTTCAAATCTGCCCTATTGTTTAGGTATACATACCTAGGTTTGGCAGAGCCTGAAGAGTAGAAGGTAATCAGTCCTGCTTACCTTGTTCGTGGGCCAAAGGTGTATTAAGGGATTGACACCCCCTTATGTTTTAAAACCTACACTTTGAGACCTAACACTAGTGATGATGGCCCAGGCTTTTTCATCAAAATATATGCATGACTTCCATGGTTTAACTACATATCACTGTCCTTTCCATGATGAGAAGGTAGAGGTAGATTTCAACAAGAGCCTCCATTGTTTGAATTGGCATCAAACAATACTTTCAACCTCAACTTATATCATTACATATAGTCACATTTCCCCAATTGTCTATATTGTTTAATCACATGATAAGGGGCCTTTAGATCCCAATGATACCTGCCCAATCTACATATACCTTCGGTGTTAATGAAAATCACAAGAAAAAGTGAAAGTGTTAGGAAGGTAGGTCTATTTCATCTAGATTTTTTTCATTGTCGAAATACGTCTGCCTTAATTGATGCAAATTTGTTCATGAGACTTATGCATGATCACTATTGCTATCTATGCTCTACTAGTTTGATATGCCCATTATTTGTTGCCTACAATACTTGACTAATGAATCTCTGTGAATAACCCAAGTATAGTGCTCTAATTGCTTTCAAACATAAAGTGGGTGGTAAGTGTTGCTTTATG
>VDFB02271358.1:549427262-549450254 GCA_007258455.2 Sequoia sempervirens | reverse complement strand
AAAATAGAAAAACTATCCCTTCGCAATATCCCTCAACCTATGACTGAACCAACTATCCTTCACAAAACAATAATTGAACCAAAAGCACTTCTGAACATACAAGAACAACCTATAGATAAACCTCTTGCAATTTCCTACAAGAGACCATGAGATAACACAAGCAATACCATTCTCCCTCTTAGATTCAAACAAGTTTAAACAAAGTCAAAGAGAAAGTGGTTGAGCAACCTCATGTGGTCTCTTCTATTCCTCCCAAGGAAGAGAAGGAACTTATGATTGACAAGCCCACTCTTACACAAAAACAAATTGACCAACTAAAAAGAAATAGAAGTGCTAAAGAGCATAGATGCAGATGTCGTGCTATTGCTTGTAGATTACAAACTCAAGAAAGTAACAACAACAAAGAAAATCAAAATAAAAACCTACCTAAAGCAATGCATGATTACTCTCAACCATCACCACAACATAAACAACAACATTGCATGGACATTGTTATTCGACCTCTTGTTGTGATTAACTTAGATGATGGCATTGATATTACAAAGATTGATGAACAAGTGCATGATGAGTTGAAACATTGTTTACTTCTTCTATGAGCTTAGATGACAAATCTCCTACAAAGAGTGTTGAACTTGGTGTGTGTTCTAGTTTGGAACTTGATGTTGTCCCTTTGGCTAGTTTTCCACCTTTCGTTTATACAAACCGAGATTGGGAGGCAGACAACCTGATTTAGGTTGACTCACTTGTGCCTTACTAGACTTTTACTTTTCCATGTTTTTCTTTATGTGATTGCATGTGCATAATGTGATCCCTTATGAAATTTTGTTTGATGTATCCTTCTCTCTTTGTGCATTCTTCTATATGTACCTTCATTCTTCTATATGTCATAAGCATTTTATCATCTTTCATTTGTCTTGTGTTTTCCTTTTGTGGATGATGCAAGGCATCGAGACATTCATGTCTCTTCCATGTTGACCCAAAAGCTTCTCTTTATCTTTTTCCATTTGTATTGTGTTTTCCTTTTGGGGATCATGCAAGGCATCGAGACATTTAGGTCTCTTCCATGTTGACCCAAAAGGCTTTTTCTTTGTTTTCGCTCTCTTTGTGTCATTCTTCCAATTTTATGAGTATTTGGGGAATGATGATATTCCATGCTCTCTGACAACATTGTAACAAAGACATACTAACCCCAAATCTATAGATCCCTTATATATTTGTGGGGGAAACCCTTCCTTCCTATTTCTTAACACAACTTACTTCGGAAATATATGACTTGGCATAGGGTTTTTCGAGGAAAGCTCTCATGTCTTAGGCTAAAAACATTGGCTACTTTAAAGAAATTGCTCACAGTAATGGTGTAGCAACCACTTTAAAGTGGGGGCATACATCAATGACATCTTTTGGAAAATTTTCATGGTGTGATTTTTCTCTTTTCTTGTGATGCTTCCTCTTCTTGGTGGTGTCATTGGGTTTGTTTCCATCCAAGAGTGTACGATCTACTGTCATGGAATGATGTGAATGAGGCATCCCATGGGCGACGATTTGACACTTTTGACTTGTCCTCTCTTGGAGACATTAGGAAAAATGATCCCTAAGAAGAAGACCTTTACATGAACAAATAAAACTCCCCTTTAACAAAATTCTACATAACAAAAGCATTACATTGTGGTGCCTTATTGAATTTATTAGGAGGATAACTTTGGTATGGTTAGTATGATGAGAATTCGATACACTGGCATGACTTTCTCATTATACGATGACAAGCTAATACACTAGCATGAATTTCTCACTAAACCACTTCAATGGGACAACTCACCTAGTGGATAGAATGAGGTTCCACTACCTCAGAGTGAGCAGTGTATGTTACGGATAAATAGCCCCATTCCACATCGTGTTGGAATGGTTGTACTTGATCCTTTGTTTTCTTTATTTTTCTTGTCCTTTGATAGCATATGATTATGTATCCTTTTTATTGTTGCATACTTAAGTGCCTTGGATGTCTACTTCAGTGTGAGTTTGACATGGGGTCATCCTCTCACTAAAGTGGGGGAAAAATGTAGTAACAGAAAAGTAGCCTTTTTCCCATGGTTTGATAATTGACATAAAAACTGAATTAATGGTGTCTTGGAATAGTGTTGTAGTGTGTTGTACACATTCACATCATTTCAAGACCTTTATTTGATTAAAACATACTTTAATTGGTCTTTTGCAAAGGTGTTGTGAACTGTTGTAACACACTTTCACACCTTTCTAGGATTTATTTACTTAATTAAGCTTAATGGGCCCCTTCTTAATAAAATGTATTTAAATATGTATAGGTTATTTAGGTGTTGTAAAGTGTTGTAAATCACTTTCACATTTATCTAGGGTGGTCTTAATTAATTGTGGTTAATTGGAGTTATTAACCCCCTTTAATTCAAATTTAAATCTTAATTATGATACCTCCTAAAGATCTATCCTAACACCCATGATTTAAATAATATAGCATTTAATTGGGAAAAGTTAGGTCCTGGAAAATGGCGCCAGGACCCATTCTCCCTAGGTGGCGAATGGGTCCTCCCTAAGTAGGACCCCCCTTTTTGAGTTGATATGAAATGGGTTTCTAATGTTCTGTCCATCCCCTAGGGTTAGGTCCTAGAAAACTAAGCCATGACCCATTCGCCCTAGGTGGCGAATGGGTCCTCCCTTAATGAGGACCCCCTTTTCAAATTTAATTTTGGCGGGTGTTTAATAATTTTTTCTTCCAGATCTGGTTTCGATCTTAATTGCTTGAATTTTGAGGTTAATTTCCTAATTTATTATAAATAAGGGGTTAATTCACATTGTTTTCATCTAGCAAGTTTATGAAGCATTCTAACAATTTCAAGAGAGCATTATAGAGAATTTTCAGAGCATTCACAAGGCATTTCAAGGAAAACTTCAAGAGTCTATTGTAGCAATTCAAGATCATTTCATCATGACAAGGGTTTGATGCATCCATTCATGTTGTTGAGCTAAAGAAGTGGATGTAGCATTGAAGATCTACTTGCAAGCATTGTTCATATCATTTTCAAGGATCCAAGATCTACATTCTTCATGGCCACCACATGCTAGTTCACATATTTGTTTCACAAGACATCATCCAAAGCATTCACAAGGCATTTCAAGGAAGACTTCAAGAGTCTATTGCAGCAATTCAAGATCATTTCATCATGACAAGGGTTTGATGCATTCATTCATGTTGTTGAGCTAAAGAAGTGGATGTAGAATTGAAGATCTACTTGCAAGCATTGTTCATATCATTTTCAAGGATCCAATATCTACATTCTTCATGGCCACCACATGCTAGTTTGCATATTTAATTCACAAGACATCATCCAAGGTGACATCAATTGCATATTTCATGTTTCATGTTGCATTCCTTTATTTCATCATTTGGTTTAATTACCTACAAGGGGTTTGACTGAGGATAAACCCCATTCACTAACAAACAACAAGTTTTTCTTTGCTTGAATGTGTAATTGCAAATTTACAGGTTGAAGATCAAGTGGAGCAAGTTTGGAGCAAAATTGTCAAAGTTGCCAAGTTACAAAAGTTGTAATTCAAAGTGCAAAATCAAAGAATTGAAGCTACAAAATTATCTACAGACTTTCAAAAACTGATAACTGAGGATCTGAGAGTGCAGACATCAAGGAATAGAACCCAGATCTTAGTTTTAGAAATCCTAATAGGGACCCATTCACCATTGAAGGCGAATGAGTCTTCTATAGCCCAAAAACAAGTTTTTGACAAAGTACACAACTTTTATGCTCTAAAAACTTCCCTCATAGTTGCTATAAAAAAATTAGGTACAATTTTTTATTGTTATTTGCATCTTATCATACACATAATTGTAGTGATTTAGTGTGGAAAAATCAGTGATAAATCCTCTTGCTCATGCATTTGGACTCTACCCTATATTTTCCAACATCATCACCTATTGAGGAGTAGTTTATAAACATTTTCATTAAACTTTTGGCATCACCTCCTTATCTTTATTTATAATTGATGTTTCGAGTGAAGGAATTCATCCTTAGGAGTCTACTTTACTCCTTCCTTCACATTTTCACATATCTTTTTGGAGAGGTTGTTCCCATGAGTTTTTCTCCTTTTCTTTGGTTGTGAGAGATTTTTTTATTTGTACATGGATAGCTCATTATACCTAATTGTTGAGACCCATTTTTTTATTTTTATGCATTAGTTTATCTTATCCCTAAGTTGCACTTATGGGGGTATAGAGTAAAAAGGAATTATCTAACTAATTATTAGGTCCCTTTTACACTAACATACTTAAGCTTACTTAGGTCATATAATTTTTTTGTCTCAATTCATAGGATTAGGACACATTATCCTAGCCATTTATCATCCATCTAAAATATCTATATATAGCACCTCTTGTAGGGTATTTACTTACAATCCTTGAATGCAAATTTATGTTTCTTGAGTGACAAAAAAACATAGTTATAATTATAAATCCCAATCTTGATCATATCAACATTTATAGTGTGCAACTAGGGGTATTTGGGAGGCTTTCTTTAAGGTCTTTCAACTTGGGTGCAATTACCTCTTTGGCTCAAATGGAGGTTCAATTGGATATAAGGTAAATACTTGTTTTTTTGTATTTGAATCTTATATTTATGCTTTGTGCTCTTTTTTCTATAAGTATGTTGTAATTTATTTTGGAAAATAATTGCCTAGTTTTTTTATAAAAAAGAGAGCGAAAAATTTGTATTCAAAGAAAACTACCAAGTACAATAAGAATGCAAAATAACCAAATTCATTAAGAAATAATCCAGAATTGGATACCAATTAGAGTGCATGCTAAGAGGGTCCAAAGTACCACCCAACCACCAACCACTACAGCCAAAAGAGACACTATCAAAACAAACCATAAAGCTACATATTGTGATCCTCATGAATAGATTGGAGAAAAAATTAACTTTTTACCTAATCTAACTGACCCCATTCCACCACATTCCATTCACCCCTTCCTTCAGAGGCCCATTTAGCCAAGCAATCTCTTGTTGGCATATTGTTGTCATTAATATCAAAAGGGGAAATCATGCAAGGGATATTGTTAGCATGATGAAAGAGGATCATATATGAGATGGACCTGATCTAGTAAAGGAGGATTTTGGCATTAATGTAAAAGGAATTGATCCTAAAGGGAAAATTGTGCAAGGGATATTGTTAGCTCTGTAGGTCTAGAAGTTGAAGTATGCATCCAAAAATGCATTGTGTTTCCTCTTGAAAAGAATTAGAGTTTTACAGTTAAACCTTAAGCATTGCAGTCATGGTGCCTTAAACAGATTTTCTATTTCGCCGTTGACTATGCATCGACAGTTACAAGTTGCTTAAGTTATTATTTAAGCCATTAAGTTCATTGGGTGACCATCCCTCTTTTACCTAGACTCTCAGTTGTCTCTGCCTTGGTTGTGGCATAAAAATTTTGGTGGTGTCTTGGTGGTTGGTGGTGGTATTTTTGGAAGTTCTCAAAACTCCTATTTGTTCCACTTTAGTTGAAAAGTTAAAATGTTGGTGGCATCGTATGAAGTTTCAAAACATCCGTTGGCTCCGACAAAGTTAGCCAAACATCACTTTTTCCAACGAGCACGTGTTGAAAATTTAAATTGGGCGGCATTCTATGAAGTTTCAAAATCTTCATCGACTCTGAAAAAATTAGCCAAACATCACTTTTTTCAATGAAGTACGTGTCAATTTGTGATTGCATCGCTTAAGTCCTTCACATCACTGTAAACAAAGTCAAAGGTAGTTTACTTCAGCGATGAGCAATGGAGATTGATCAACAGTTATGATCTACACAAGGAAGATCAACAATGCCCGCTAGCTCGTGGAACCTGTGGTGGTACCCCATCCATGCCTCACGGGGAGCGAGGAACGATGGAGATCAAACGATGTTTTTGATCAGATGGAGGATAGTGCTATGGTGGGGCTAGCAGACACGTGGCGACCTATGGCTTGGCTGCTTCACATCGTTGTTGTGAAGCAAAAAAAAGGAAGCCCTTGGGCAATGAGCGATGAACGGTGGAGATTCAATGAAGGTGATCGACAATGATTGTTGTATTTCTTTGCATCGTGGAAATAGATGTTGATTCCCTAAGTGCTTCAGTGATGAGCAATGAGTATTGAGTGATAGTGGAGTACGATGCAAGCAGAAGATAGGTGGAAAGTTTTGATTGCATCCCTAAGGTTCTATGCATCATGATAATGAAAGATGGAGACATATGCAATACAACGATATGTGATGGGTATAATTACAAAGGAACCTAGATCCACAGTGTAGGTTTAAAGGTATGTGATCAGATGATGATCAGGGAAGTCTTAAGCGAAGTTGTGATATGCAATGAGACAAGATCAATGGCCTAGATTAAAAGGAGGGTGATTGGACAGTAATCATTCATGTCACTTAAATGGAAGACAAAGGCTCATGTGAAGTAGCAATGGGAAATAAAGGTGGATAAGGTTCATCGGGGAGAAGGATGAACATCTGCATAATTAAATGATTGGTCCCCTCGACACTCTGATGGTGGGACCCGATTGGAAGGCAACAATGGTTGGAAGGTGATGTATGTAGACAAATGGCGAAAGATGATTACTTGATGGACCAACTCACATTGGTGTTGTGATGGACCAACTCACATTGGTGTTGTGAGTTGCGCGGAAATGACATGGATGAAAAATGGCATTATGGGCCCGTGCATTTCACCTGTGGTATCAGAGAGAGTGGTGATTATTAAAGAGACTCTACAGAGTCTCAGCCTAACTTGTTGAAGTATCTTTGATGATGTAAAGTGACAATCTGCAGATGAAGATCGATGACACCAGTTTTAAGTTTACTGATCTGATGATGATGATTTAAAGATGCCAAGATGAATAGAGGATCGTAGGATCATGGCATGAAAGAGTAGATCGACGACCCAAATTCAAAGGTGAGATACACAATGACTAAGTCCGTGTAAATGAGGGTTTCGACTGGTAACCAACACAAAGGATAGATTTAATTGGTCCAACTACACCAACGACCAATGTAAATGAAGATTTGATCTTCAAGATGGTGGCACAAATTGTAGAAGTGATTTAAATCAGAATTGGATCACATAGTCAAGAGAATGCATTTAATGCATTCAATTCTAGGGTTTGATAGAGAGCCAATTTGGGAAAATTCCCTATGACAGAATTTAATGTGAAAGTGGCTCGATGTAGAGGTATGGTGATATCTGGTAAACCCTATCAAATGTCTTAATGATGATTTGGACAGTGGTGCACATCTTGAGGAAATGAGGCTACAGGTCGGTAAAGATTTGATCGGCAATATGGCGACACAGTTTGTAAAGGAGATGAAGATCAGAATCAGATCAAATGGACAGAAGAATGCATTTAATACATAACTGATTCTAGAGTTTTTGATAGGTTGTTTGGTTAAGCACATTCAGTGAATCTTTATAGAGTGAGTGTGTGGATCGATGCACTAGCAACTTGCTAGAGATGTTAGCAAGTGTGGAAAACCCTAACAGAAGGGTCGAGATGATCCAAACGATGGTGTGAATCTCAAGGTAGTAATTATAGATTGGTGGAATCAAGCAAAAGAAGAATACAATCTGAATATTGTAGAAGAGTAGAGTTTGCAAGAGAAGTGTGAAGAAGTGTAGTGCAGTAGATAGAGTATGCATAATTAGTGAATGTTTGAAACCCAAACAAAAAGAAAAATATTATTAAGGGTTTCATTCAAGTGCAGCAAGATAAAACAGTGTTTTTTCTAAGCGCAAAAGAGAGTGAAGTGCAGAAGAGAGTAAAGTGTAGAGGAGAGAGAGTGTAGAGCAGAGGGGATGTGTTGCTAAGATTGCAGCTTCAACAGCAAAGAGAAAGTTACAGTAAGTGCAACAAGGTATTGTGCAGTTGCAAAGTAAGTTGCAACAATGAATAGTGTTCAATAGAACAAATTGTATTTGTCATTGTAAATCTGAATGGTTGGTGCCATCATATAGCTGAGTGGGTGCTCAGTGTAGGGGATTGGTGTCTCCTTGGAGTTGGTGCTCCTAAATCAAGGAGTTGGTGCTTCCTTGGGTTAGTGCCCTAAAATATTGTAACAGAAGATTTATTCATGATGTTGGATTTGAGCGGTAGAATCAAGTAGCATTTGTCACCATGGTTTTTCTCATCTTGGGTTTTCCACGTATATTTGGTGTTATGCGATTTTGTGTGAATGTGTGTTTATCTCTTTGTGTGTTTAGCTAATGTGCACATTAAGGATTAAAGGAATTAATCTACATAAGGAGTTTAAGGATTTAGTCTACACAAAAGGTTATTAGAGCCAATTTTTAAGATCTACTGATTCATCCCCCTCTTAGTAGATTTTTTGTGTTCCAAAAATTGGTATCAGATCCCTAGGTTCCCTAGGAGAAGCTTAATCATCTTGGGTAGATCTTGGTGAGTGAACACAAAAATGGCTAATTAAGAAGGATCATCTGCAGAAGAATTACCTCTCTTTAATGGATCAAACTATAAGTTTTGGAGCAGTAACATGAAAGCATATCTAAAATCATTAGGGTTAGAATGTGTGGATGTCAATTGAGAAGGGATGCAAGGTACCTGCTACACCTCCAACTACTGATGCTGGAAAGAAAGCATTTCAAGATGATGCTAAATCAAGGTTTTCCATTATGATCAAGTTGTCTAGATTTGTGCTTGATGAAGTCATGCATTATGAGACTGCACATGAAGTTTGGAACAAGTTGAAGAGGATGTATGAAGGTGGTGACAGTAAGGCATAGGCCAATATTCCAATATGTGGAGGGAATTTTGAAAATATGAAGACAAGTGAAGATAAGAAGACTACAGATACATCCATAGGGGATGTTGTAGCTAGAAGGGAGAAGGAAGAATCATCTACATATATGGATCTAAGAAGGTTGTTAAAGAGGAAGTTGATTTCATCAAAAGACTAAGGAGAGGCTCCAGAAAATGTGGAGGTAAAACTGCTTATCTTGCTTGTGAATGCATTCATGATGAAAAGTATAACTCTAAGCAAGAAAATAGTAGTAAGCAAATGGATAAGAAGAATCTGCACACAAGAAAATAAAATAGATTATCAGATGTTTTTGGAAGCTTAGATGATAAACATGAAAGTGCCTATGAGATTTAGGGAAATGAATCTCTATCCATGGATTTTGGAACAACCTTTGATGAAGAAGTTGAAAGGACTAGTAAAAAGGGAGAAGAGGTTGAAACCTCAAATGAAAAAAGATAAGTGGACCTAGAGAGTAAACTCATATTTGCTCTAAATGAGATTAAAATTTTGAAGAAGGAGAATGAAGAACAAAAGTTGCATGCATAGAAAGAGATAGAAATACTAACTAAAAATCTTGAAGAATCTAGTCAAATTATGATCATCTTGAAGACACAAGTGGAAAAATCCAAGAGGATAGAAGGTGTAATCAGATCTGAACTACAATCTAAATCAAATGAGTGCATGAAGTTAGAGGCAGAAATAGTGGCCTTGAGAAAATATTTAGAAAAATCTAAAGAGAAGATTGATAAAGACCTAAAGTTGAAGGGTGGCTCAAAAATACTTGATGAACTGGTTAGCTCACAAAAACCATAAAAACCTAAAGAAAATTTTGGCCATGGTTTTGAGAGAGGAAAGAGTTCCTCTACTAGTACTTTTGCAAAATGATATGATAGATTTAGAGTAGAAGAAGTGTGTTGCATAAAGAATGAAAATGTCTACACTAAGAATGCCTCTAGAAATGGAAGGTCAAGAAAAAGCACTACTGAGGTGAAGAAAGCAAAAGAGGAAAAGAATCCTGCTATTGATAAGAAGAGAGCTGAGAAAGAAAAGAGACCTGTTGCAAACAAGAAGAACAATAATCATTCATTTTTTGATTATCAGAAGAAGAAGCCCGCAACAAATATGAAGATGAAGAAATCAATCCTTGGAAAATTGAAAAAGAAGTAGCATACAAAGGGAACTAAAGCAGAAAGATTCATAAGGATGAGACATGCCAAGATGTCAAATCAAAGAATGCCACCTCATCCTACACATAGAAAAGATATGACTAGGTACTCCCCATGTTTTTATGGTTATTGCTATACTTGTAATTAGTTTGGTCATAGAGCTAGAATGTGTAAGGTTGCAGCAAGGAGCACAATATATGTAAATAAAAATTCATTTTCTCTTGTAATGAATAAGGATATAATGTACTTTAACTGTAATAAGTTTGGCCACATAGCTAAGATTTGTAGATTAAATTGTGTAAGACCAATAGCACATTATGAAAGAAATAATATTTCCCTTAGAGTGAACAATGGTTCACATGTTCTTGAGAATAATGTTGACAAGATAGAGAAGAAGAACAAGAAGGTGTGGAGAGTAAAAGGTTAGCAAGAAGCACTCAATTTGGTTGCTTCTGCCTCATATCACTAATTCTTAGTGATAGGGCATGAGTCCAGAGGAAACTTAATTGGTATCTTATTCATCCCTGGAAGTGAAAAGGAGATCAAGTTAGATAAAATAAGTTTTAAAAATTTCTAATGACTTGATGGTTATAGATTTATGGTTACACTTTTTCTCCTTATATGGCTTGTCAAAAGGAAAGAGTATCAACCAATTTTTGATGGTTGCAAATTGGTATCTATAATTGAGAGAAAATTTGTGTAAGTGTTATGTTAAGAGAAATGCTCCTTGACTGCAAGAAGTGGAGATATATCTTAGGGGGAGTCGATTTGTATATACACTCAAAATTTCTTTTGTTACAATTAGTATTGAGTGGTTTCAATTGGTGTTAGACCATTGTGAATTGGTACAGAGAAGTTTAGTTGGTACAGAGCCTAAAGTGGAGCAAGGTCTAAGGGGGAGCTACTAGTGGTATCAAATCAATGTTATAATTGATACAATGCAGTCTAGAATATCAATTGGTACATAGCATAAAGTGAAAACATTTGTAATTGGTATCAGACCTAATTGTTTTAGAGTATGTAATAGCACTTCAACTGGCATCATACAGTGTTAATTGGTATAGAGTGGTTGGAGCATATGATTTTTTCATTGCAGTCAAAGGTTGAGAGCAACAATTGGTATGAGAGAAAAAATTGTCTTCAATTGGTATCAGTCAAAGGGGGAGCAAAAGTCCCTTTTCCATTGCTAAGGAGAAGTGAAGGCTGCAGTAGCATAGTGTCTTGAGACAAGACATTCAAGAATGTGACCCTTTTCCATTGATGTCAAAGGGGGGGAAATTTGAGCAAATGCTCAAAGGAGGAGCATGAGAAAAGTATGCAAATGCTCATAAGTGTGAGCAAAGGAGAAGGTATGCCAAAGGATATGTGAGCTCAGATGTTATCCACCATTGGTATTAGACCATTGGCAATTTGAGCATTTAGTTTTTCCATTAATTACAAAGGGGGAGATTGTTGGCATATTGTTGTCATTGATGTCAAAAGGGAAAATCATGCAAGGGAGATTGTCGGCATGATGAAAGAGGATCAGATGTGAGATGGACCTGATCTAGTAAAGGAGGATGTTGGCATTAATGTAAATAATGTCATTGATGTCAAAAAGGAGATCAGAGGTAAGAGGAATTGATCCTAAAGGGCAGATTGTTTGACATAATGACAAAAGGTATCATTGATGCAAAAAGGCAGTTTAGTGATGTGCCTGGATGTTATGAGGTATGCAGTGAATCTGGTTCTAGAAGAAGTGGTGTAAATTGCAATTTTTCTTAAAGGTTACAATATTGTCTTACAATGTTTACATATAGTTGCAAGAGGTTCTTCTAGATGTCTAAAGGAAAATCAGAGGCCATATTTGATGTGGGCTTTTCGAGAGCATTCCAGATATGTGCTTTGTAGGTCCAAAAGTTGAAGTATGCACCTAGAAATGCATTATATTTCCTCTCGAATAGAATTAGGGTTTTACAATTAAACCCTAAGCGTTGCAACATTAACAAAAAATTTATTTCATCATTGACTATGTATCGGCAGTTGCAGGTTGCTTAAGTTATTATTTAAGCCATTAAGTTCATCTGGTGATCAACCCTCTTTTACCTAGACTCTCAGTTGTCTCTGCCTTGGTTGTGGCATTGAAATTTTGGTGGCACCTTCATGGTTGGTGGCGGTATTTTTGGAAGTTCTCAAAAATACTATTTGTTCTGCTTTAGTTGAAAAGTTAAATTGTTGGCAGCATCATATGGAGTTTCAAAACCTTCATTAGCTCTGATAGAGTTAGCCAAACATCGCTTTTGCTGACAAGCACGTGTTGAAAAGTTAAATTGGGTGACATTGTATGAAGTTTCAAAATCTTCATCAGCTCCAAAAAATTTAGCCAAACAACACTTTTTTCAAAGAAGTACATGTCAGTTTATGATTGCATCGATTAAGTCTTTCACATTGTTGTAAATAAAGTCAAAGGTAATTTACTTCAGTGATGAGTGATGGAGGTTGATCAACAATTGTGATCTAGCCAAGGAAGATCAACGATGCCCGCTAGCCCACAACACCTATGGTGGGACCTCCATCCATGCCTTGCGGGGGATTAGGGAATGATGGAGATCAAACAATGTTTTTTATCAGATGGAGGATAGTGTTATGGTGGGTCCAAAGACACGTGGCAACATATCATTCAATTGCTTCACATCGTTGTTGTGAAGCAAAACGAAGGAATCCCTTGGGTGCTAAGCACTGAATGGTGGAGATGGAATGAAGGAAATCAATGGTAATCACTATATTTCTTTGCATAGTGAAAATAGATGTTGATACCCTAAGTGCTTCAGCGATGAGCAATGAGTATTGAGTGATAGTGGAGTATGATGCAAGCAAAAGACAGGTGGAAATTTTTTATTGCATTGCTAAGGTTCTATGCATCACAATAATGAAATATGGAGATGTATATAATGCAGCGATATGTGATGGGTATAAATACAAAGGAACCCAAATCTACAGTGCAAGTTCAAAGGTATGCAATCAGACGATGATCGGTGAAGTCTGAAGAGAAGCCACGATATGTGATGAGACAAGATCAATGGCTCAGATTAAAAGGAGGGAAAGCAGATGGTAATCATTCACATTACTTAAATGGAATCCAAAGGCTCATGTGAAGTAGAAATGGGTGATAAAGGTGGCTAAGATTCATCGAGGAGAAGGATGAACATCGGCAAGATCAAATGATTGGTCCCCTTGATACTTTGATGGTGGGACCCAATTGGAAGGTAACGATGATTGGAAGGTGGCGTATGCAGACAGATGGTGAAAGATGATTGCTTGATGGACCAACTCACATCATTTTTGTGAGTTGTGTGGAAATGACATGGATGACAAATGGAATTATGGTCCCATGCATTTTTCCTGTGGTATCAGAGAGAGTGGAGATTATCAAAGAGACTCTAAAGAGTCTCAACCTGACTTGTTGAAGTATCTTTGATAGTGTAAAGCAATAGTCTACAAAGGAAGATCGAGGACACCAGTTTTAAGTTGATTGATCTGATGATAATGATTTAAAGATGTCAAGATGAACAGAGGATCATGGCATGAAAGAGTAGATCAAAAGCCCATATTCAAAGGTGAGATACATAATAGCTAAGTTTGTATAAATGATGGTTTTGATTGGTAACCAACACAGGGGATAGATTTAACTGGTCCAACTACACCAACGACCAATTTAAATGTAGATTTGGTCTTCAAGACAGTGGCACAGATTGCAGAAGTGATCAAAATTAGAATTGGATCACATAGTCAAGAGAATGCATTTAATGCATTCAGTTCTAGGGATTGACAAAGAGTCGATTTGGGAAAATTCCTTGTGACAAAATCTAATGTGGAAGTAGCTCGATATAGAGGTATGGTGATATCTAGTAAACCCTATCAAATGTCTTAATGATGATTTGGACATTGGTGCACATCTCAAGGTAATGCGGTTGCAGGTCAGTGAAGATTTGATCAGCAATGTGGTGACACAGTTTGCAAAGGAGATGAAGATCATAATCAAATCGAATGAAAAAAATAATGCATTTAATACATATTTGATTCTAATGTGTTTGATAGGTTGTCTAGTTAAGCAGATTCAACGAATCTATACAGATTGAGTGTGTGGCTCGATGCACTGGCAGCTTGTTGGAGATGTTAGCAAGTGTGGGAAACCCTAATAGAAGGGTTGAGATGATTTAGATGGTGGTGTGCATCTCGAGGTAGTAATTGAAAATTGGTGGAATCAAGCAAAAGAAGAATACAATCTGAATATTGTAGAAGAGTAGAGTTTGCAAGAGAAGTGTGAAGAAGTGTAGTGCAGCAGATAGAGTATGCACAATCAGTGAATGTGTGAAACCCAAACAAAAATTAGAATATCATTAAGGGTTTACATTCAAGTGTGGCAAGATAGAATGATGTCCATTTTAAGTGTAGAAGAGAGTAAAGTGAAAAGGAGAGAGAGGGTGTGTAGAGAAAAGGGGATGTGTTGCTGAGATTTCACCTTCAACAGTAGAGAGCAAGTTGGAATGAGTGCAACAAGGTGTACTGTGCAGTTGCAAAGTAAGTTGCAACAATGAATTGTGTTCAATAGAACAAATTGTATTTTTCATTGTAAATCTGAATGGTTGGTGTCATCAGATAACTGAGTTGGTGCTCAATGTATGGGATTAGTGTCTCCTTGGATTTGGTTCTCCTAAATCAAGGAGTTGGTGCTTCCTTGGGTTCATGCCCTAAAATATTGTAATAGAAGATTTATTCATGATGCTAGATTTGAGCAGTAGACTCAAGTAGCATTTTTCACCATGGTTTTTCCCATCTTGGGTTTTCCACATATATTTGGTGTTATGATATTTTTTGTGAATGTCTGTTTATCTCTTTGTGTGTTTAGTTAATGTGCACATTAAGGATTTAAGGAATTAATCTACATAAAGAGTTTAAGGAGTTAGTCTACACAAAAGGTTATTAGAGCCAAGTTTTAAGATCTACTAATTCACCCTTCTCTTAGTATATTCTTGTGTTCCAACATCTCTAACTCTGTTCCATTCCCTAGGGACATGGACAAAATAAACATTTTCAAAGTTCAAGGCAAGCTGGAGAATTTTCCTCACTATCAAAACCAATCTTCATGAAGAATCCTGGAAATCACACTTGTCAAGTATAGAGACCAAAACCATGGAATCTGATTCACAAATCACCTTCTTCCAACCCAATTCATAGGATTTTTCTAAAGCCTTAAGAATAGCCCAAGCCTCCATCTAATTATTAGAGTACACCCCCATATATATGGAAAATAAAATTTAAATAGATCCTCTACTATCCTGAACCACTCCTTCGACCCCCACATCACCTAGGTTTCCTCGCACAGAACCATCAATATTAATTTTGAAGAAACCAATAGGAGGACTCCACTTACCCAACTATTCCACCTTCTTTAAAGGTTTCTTCCCAGTTCCCCATTGATCCTGAGAATCCAAGGGGATGGAAATCTCGAGAAGAGTAGAAGTATGCGCCTCTGAAGAAGACAAAGATTCCCCTAGGTTGAATTTAGATGCTATAGTTTCTTTGAGCATCCTCTTGACCTTATACCACACTTAAAGAGCCATTTGTCGATACTCCTGGAAGATACGTCAATTTCTTTCTAGCTAGATCTGCTAAATGAATATGGGAAGGACCCAACTCCCAAGCAGCCACCAAAAAGGAAACAGAAGTTGGGGGAGGGCCCAAGTTCACCCAAAAATCATGCAAAGATAAAGAATGCCTAAAAGGTCTCCTCCAAATCTTCCACCAAAGCCTCCAAATTTCCATCGAAAAAGAGCACTAAAAAAAGAGGTGATTAGTAGTTTCTTCACTACATCCACAAAGGAAGCAAAGAGATGGACCACAAAAGCCTCTTTTCCTAATATTTTCCCACATAACATATTGCACTTAGGCCACCCAAACTTATTCCAAATAGTTTCCACCAAGGGTGCTCTCTCAGGTTACCCTACTAAGACATCAACATAGAATACCATTGATCCACTGAGTAGTTACCCTTAGAATCATGTCCCCAAGAAAGAAAATCCATATCCTCGAGTAGCAAGTTCATTTTGTAAGGATAGAAGCTAAATTCCTCTTGTCTTCTTGAAACCCCCCTCTAGGCTAGAACCCCCTCAAAAAGAGGAGCACTTAAGCCTGTCAACACTGGACCATCCAACAACCATAAAAATCTCACTTAAGGGAAAAAGTTGGGGAAAAGAGGAAAGAATAGAAGGATTACCATCCCACTAGTCAATCTAGAAGAGAGCATGCTTACCCTTTTGAATAATATAGAAAATACATTTAACGATAGTTTCCCCTCTTTTAATAGTGGTCCAAATCATAGATCCCTTACTAGACAAAGTTGTTCGTTCCAAAATGTCCTCATTAGTAACTCCTCCTAGATATTTATAATTTAGGATGCGGGCCTAGGTTGGATCCAAAAACTTGCCCCACCTCCAATATAATTTTGCAGTTGGAGCTTGATTGTTCAACTTTGACTGCCTAAGATGAAGGCCATCATTCTCCTTTGGTTTGCACTCCTGATCCCAATTCACAAGACTCTATTTTCAATTTACATTTCCTACCCACAAAATGTTTTTGGCAAGGGATTCAAGCTCCTTAAGGATGCTCTTAGGGACATAAAGCACCATAAACCTATATAGAGGCTCACCTTTGATCTGAATTTGTCAAGGATCTTTTTCCAAAAACACTTCCTCAAAGTACCAACACATATAGGTATACCCAAATAATCAATAGGGAGCCTATCAATCTTTAATAATGTTGGTAATTTTGTTTTGGATCAAAATAGGATTGTTGAAGAAGAAAATACTAGACTTTTCCTCATTAATCTATTGACCAGAAACACCCATGTAAATATCCAAAACTTTCTTGAAGTTAACTTCCTTATCAATTCTAGCTAGACCCATGAGGATAGTATCATCAACAAATTGAAGATGAGATAGTGAATCCAAATTTTGGGCCCAACTCCAACCCTGAATAAGAACCATTTCCTTATGTTGCTTCAACAACCTCCTTAGGCCCTCAACCATTAGAATAAATAAATAAGGGGATAGAAGATTCCCTTGCTTAATTCCTTGAGAAGTCAAAAAAGTAGGTGAGGGTGAACCATTAACCAAAACATAGAAAGAGGCAGTAGTCACACAACTCATTACCCAAGAGACCCACTCTGAATTAAAACCAAAGGCTAACAACAATCATTAAAGGAAGGACCACTACCTGACCCTGTCATAAGCTTTAGACATATCTAATTTAATAAATATGGCCTTCTCCTTGGAAGAATACATGGAGTGGATAGTCTCAGTCGCTGCCACAATTCCATCAACAATCCATCTCCCTTTGACAAATCCTCCTTGTTCTAGAGAAATCAAGGGGATCAAGCAACCCTTCAATCTTTTAGCAATTAGTTTAGTGATAATCTTGAAGATCGCATTACACAAAGCAATAGGTCGAAAAGAGTCTAAAGAGTTAGCACCCTCTTTTTTCATAATCAAAGCAATAAAGGTGGAATTAATGGATCTAAGCATTTGCTTGTTAGTTTGAGATTCATGAGCAACTTCCAGGAAATTAGAATTAATAATATCCCAGAAATCCAAAAGCAATTCTATGGGAAAACCATCAGGGATAGGGGCCTTACCTTTCTTCATTTGAAACACTATATTTTCAAGTTCTCCAAAGAAATGGGCACAAGAACTTGGGAATTATTCATCTATTCAAAGACCAAAGAAGGGATGCAACCCAAAACAAGATTCTCCTCAACTAGAGAATGTGGATCATTTTCTATGAAAAGAGAAGAGAAAAACCTGATCACCTCCTCCATTATGACTTGTTGCGAATTTAATTGTTCTACATGAGCTGAATAAATATAAGCAATAACATTTCAACTTATACGCTCATTTATCGAATTATGAAAAAAGGCAGTATTCTTATCCCCTTCTTGAAGCCAATCAATACATGATTTTTGCTTCCAAAAAATATCCTCCCATAGCTCCCACTTAGCAAGTAATTTGGAACACCTAGTTTCTTCCCAAAGCAAATCCATTATCATTCCCTTTTCCTTGATTTTGAAAGTAAGACTATCTAGTTGATCTTAATCCCGTTTCTTCATACAAAAGAGATTACCAAAATCCATTTTATTCCATTTTTTTAGCTTGTACTTGACATATTGAAGCCTCTTGAATAAGGAAAACATTACAGTTCTAAAACCAGGCTTCCCTTCTAACCACCACTACTCCACGAGATGGTACATATTATGGACTTGTAGCCACATTAACTAAAATTTGAAAGGAGGCTATTTATCTAAAATAGATAAAAAAAATGAAGAATTAAACTTGATCGACCAATGATTTGAACCTTTACACCCCAAGATTTCAAAGAAGGAGGTCCACCTATTACCAAACCAATAATATGACATAAGAAACTGATCAAGTCTCTCAAAAATAGACCCCTCCCCACACCTTCAATTATGCTAGATGAAGGAACCATTATTGGGTTTTACATCTACCAAATCTAAAAAAGATATGCTATCCTTGAGCAAGAAAGAAGAAGGCCCCAACCGAATAACTCCCACTAATTTTTCTTCCAAATTGCATATAGAATTAAAACCTCCTACCAAAATCCAGGGACGAGGAGCAAGAGACCTAATAGACCTAATATGAGACCAAAGCAGAGTCTTACCTGGAAAATTATTTGGCACGTAAACATTGGTGAGAAGAATAACTGCACCTGAATCAAAGTAGGAAGCCAACATAGACAAAGAGATCATAGTAGCCATCCACCATAGATGCATGATCTTGCATGGGTCCCAGAGACAAGCTACACCTCCATCCAGTCCAAGAGAACCCACACACTAGCATAAACCTCTCCTCCATATTTTAGGGGAAATCTTTAGCATATCTTCTATAGGAAGTTTAGTTTCCTAAATGAATAAGACATCAAGATTATGATCACACACTAAGTCATGAGTATCCTTTTGTCTAGGGACAAGTTACTCAAACCCCTAACATTCCAAGAAATCATAATCATTTATGTGAGGAAGCAAAGTGTGTGTCTAGTGTCTTAACCACACCAGATTCCACTAGACTCCCCCATAATCTTCATCTTCTCGAAGTCCTCCTTTCTTCCCACCTTAGCCATTTTATCAAAGAAACCATTCTTTAAACTCTTCTGGTAGATTCCAAGGGAGGGCACTTTCTTCTTCCCATCATCCTTTGTCCCAGAATGAACCTCTAGATCATTTATCACATCAACGTCTATATGCTTTCGAGGGGGCTTACCTAGGAGGTCAAGAACCAAATCAACCTCAGGATAGCCCACAATCTCCTGATCATTAGCCTTAGGCTCAAAAAAAGGTGAGGAAGGAGCAGTCCTTTCCTTTGAAGACTCAATTGCATTCGACCTTGGAATGGGATTCTGAGGACAATAGCTAGCTAGGTCCATAACTTGAAAGACTTGGTTCTCAAAGGCAAGGTCATGTTCCATTGAGTCCAAATCCTTAAAATTTTCAAGAACATCAAACTTGTTACCAAAGGTCCCCTTATGTATGGCTTTGATTTGATGATTTGGCACCTTTTCCTTTGATCAGTATTTCACAGGTATGAATCCATTGAATCAAGCTCCACATTTTCAATTGGGGCTTTGAATTTTACTTTAAAGTTGATTGCATGCATCTCAGATGGAATCTGTTGGGTTCTACCTCCCAACTTAGGAAAATTCCTTTGTAACTAACCATATTCATGAAAAATTTGATAGTGAAATGGGAGAGCCTCATAGTCGATCTGTTGGATCCATATCATGCTCCTTAGCCTAATTTCAAGAGATTCTAGTAGGGGATTATTTAAGTTGATTTCCACATAAAGGCGAGCAAAAGAGGTACCCTGCGATCTAGGGTTTGGCGAGATGGGCCTAGGGCTTCCCCAGAACCACTGTAATATAATGCAAGATATCCTTGTGCCAAAATTTCATCAAAATTTGAGGCAATTAAATCCAAACATGAATCTTTGATGGAAGCTCTTATGTCAGATCAAACCCTAGATGTGAAGGTTTCATAAAGAGTCCCACCTGATTGTGGAAATATGGGCCTCCTTCAAAGACCATTTTTTGATTTGCAAGTCGGGTGAAGACCACATAAAAAAATTCATTAGCTCCCAGTATGATTTTCATATCTCCTTCTAGATTCTAATTATTATGGGCCTAAGCCTCCAAAAAAGGCAAAGAGATTTAGACACCCATAAATTTGCAAATTAACACATGCTCAAACAAATACAGCACATCATCTGCAACATTTGGATTTATCACCACTATTCGGTGATCTTTGCGCCTTTCTAAACACCCATTAGGTTTTGAATTTTTCCCTTGAAAATGATTATTCTTGGATTCATCTACTACATGTAAGAGGAAATTCATCACATTTGCATGTCCAAATGAAGAGAAAACTCCACCAACAACCTTCTTAAAGGAAAGCAAGTGGGGATCCCACAGACCCCCGAAAGATGTCATGCACCATCTTTAAGACCAAACCCCTCAAAGCACACAAAAATAAGAAAAAAGAAAATGAAAAAAAGGCAATGAAACCTCCAAAATCACTTTTACGCGCCCTGCATACCACACCCAAACAACCTATAGCACACACCTTCCCATGGCTCCAAAGCACGGACTGTGGAAACTGTATACCAACACATAGAAGCACTTGGCTGCAATCAAGCTTGCAGAGCAAACCCTACGCTGCTCCTTAAGCACTCTGCCCGCCCATCTAAAAATAATTGCCTAGTTGAATTTGAATTGGTAATATCAATATTTTCCCAAAGGTAATTAATTAACTAGAAAATATCTTAAATATATAAATTATTTAGAAAATTTGTTTTTAAAATACCCTTCAAGTGGGAAATGGAGGAAATAAGAAAAGGGGTTTTAGGAAATTATCAAAAGGAAAAAAATAGGCATTTTATGTTACTTTTCATTTTTGCCTTGAAAAACCTCTTTGCTACTTCGAAAAATATTTTTTACAAAAGTGGAAGGGGAGGATTTGAAATTGCTTTCGAGTGGGATTGACTTGGATAAGGGTTTTCTTATGAATGGAAAATATTGTTTGTGAGTATAATATTGAAAGGAAACGTTTCCTCTATTGTTTCAAGCTTTTACTAGAATGTATTTATCCCATTTAAATTATGCATTTAAATGGAAGCTACTTTATTTTTCATGCCCATAATAGGTGGATGTATATGGCTTCCTCATTCTTAGGTATCGTTCGGGTGAATTCATGTGATAGAAGATGGTTTTTAATTATGGTTTTTTGTATTATTTATCCATTTCTTGAATTACAAAAATGAGCCAAAGTTATGGAATTTTTTTCTCAACATCCTTTTGTAAGTTGAAAATATTGTTGTTGTATATTTTCTACATCCAAGGGAATGTTTGAAGATTGGAAATTTTGAGTATGTTAGAAAATAAATTTTGAAGGTTTTTGGTGATGTCATCAATGGTGAATGTTGGGTTCTATAGTTTTGAACTTTTTTCAAATAGAGAAAAAAATTTGAACCATGATTGCTTGTTTAATTTTGTAGGAAAAAGGATCTCATGTTTCTTATAATTTTCTTGACCTTTTTTAATGTGAGGATCATGAACTTTGACCTTTTTTTGTATTGAGGTTTTTAATCAAAGGTTATCTTTGGGCAAGGGACTACATATTAAGGATAGAGTGGAACCATGTTGTACTTAGAATTGGGGAGGTCCCTATATGAAGTACTCATAATGAGGTAATTGATGAGATAAAGTTCCAAATTTAAAATGAACTAAATTATAAACATGAGAACTTTTCTTGCATTGAAGACCAATGTGGGATCAAGCAAAAGTAGTACTATGATCATGACTTGCATTGAAAGTTGATGTAGAATTGTGCAAGTTAGTACTAATGATGTTTTGTTTGCATTGAATGCCTATATAGATTCATGTAAGATAATAAAATCTATGTCTGACGCTTATTAGTCATCTTCATATTTTCATTAGGATATTGGTACTAGATGTGTCCTTGAGACACTTGATTGAGTGTGATGTTTTCTAGTTGTCACATCTCACTCTTTGCATAACCTAACTATTAAATTGAAATAGTTAAATCTTTTGAGAAAATTAGAAATAATGCATTTTATTTAGAAAATATAGGTTGTATGGTGGAAAGAACATAAAAATATAAAAAACAAATTTATATTGTATATTGTTATTGTATATATATATATATCAAAGATCTAATTCATTATCCATGCATCATCATTTAAAATGCATGTAGTGGAAACTTATTTAGAGAAGTTCCAAATTTTGCATGAGGAATCATTTTCACATGAAAGGGAGTGGGGAGCCTTTAAGGTTAGCAGATGCATGTGCATGAATAAAATCTCTCTTTTCTATGTTGAGGGAGTTCTTTTTTTAAAAAAAATTCTAATGACTTGCATGGGCGTTCAAAAAGAAAGTAATGGTGCCATTATATGGAGTTGTAAAGCATTTAAAATAGCTGATCTTGGGTAGCATATTGGTGAAGCTCATTAAAAGTAATTATCCCCGCATCGTTCTCGAACCCAACTATGAGAAGCAGATGGAAATAGAAGGAAGGGAGTGCACATCAAAATAATGGCAAGTGAGATAAGGTGAAGCTTAGTTCGCAAATTTGATGGTCAGAAGGACCAAGATGAGATTTTTATTAAAATACAATCAAAATTTTAAGAAGATTGTATCGTGTGAAAGGGAGGAGATTTTAATAGAATGTCAAAATTTATATAGAATTATAATGATATATATATTTGATTTATATATAATTTTACTTACAATAAGGTATATCATAATGTTTTAAGGACACCTTTGAATAGATAACCGTCATTACAAAATTTGTTGACGGGCAAGGTTGCCCGTCAAATTTAAGCCCTGGTTGGCAACATCAATAGTGCATAAAAGTTTCAACAAAAATCCATTTTTTTG
>VDFB02271358.1:549343549-549427162 GCA_007258455.2 Sequoia sempervirens | reverse complement strand
CGGAGCATTATGGCCGGTTTGATGCACTGTTGGCAACATTGATTGGCGGAGTCTTGATTTCTGACCATCATGGTCACGGGTTTCCCATTGGTTGGGGTGATGTTCTAGTGGGCATGAGGCAAGACAAGACTGTTTATGCTTGGGGACCTTGTTTGTTAAGCATGCTTTATCATCAACTCCATGAGGTGGCCTATAGGAGGGCACAAAGCATTGGATGTGGTACGACACTTCTGATGATATGGGCCTGGGAGCATGTGGCCATATTTCGACCTCCTATCCAGAGACCACAACTAGCAAAGGGGATGTTGTATGCTTATTACTATATTGGTGCTCTCCAACAGATGAGGGTGGGAGAGACAGGTTGGTGGCGTCATCGGATTGACACCATGATTTCATTCATTTGGAGGCCCTACAGAGATTGCGAGCAGTGAGATGATGAGGATGACCATCTCATCTTTTGCAGATAGTACCATTATTTGATTGGGAGAGTGCAGAGTCAGCTCATCATAGAGATGTATCTACCACAACGTGTACTGAGACAATTTGGAGAGCAACAGGGTGTACCGATAGGTACAGCCGAGTATGCCAGATCTTTGAGAGAGGGAGCCTAGGGTCTGCCCATTCCTGTACCTTTTTCCATGCAACAGATTGATGGGCTTGTGGTGCAACAATGGGCATGGAGGGGTGGCATTGTAGATTCGGGGATGACCCCTGACTATGACTTGTGGTGGTAGGCACATTGACCAGTGCCACTGACAGATCCATATGGGCCAATGCCGATTGATAGGAGGTCAGTTATACCACATGTTCCATGAGCTAGGCAAGGGGGCAGAGGTGGCGACAAAGGTAGAGGCAGAGGGATAGATGGAGGTAGGGATGGAGGCAGAGGTGGAGGGAGAGATGGAGATGATGGAGATGATGAGAATGACGGAGGGGATGGCTGGAGACAGAGGAGATATGGTAGGAGGCAAGCCAGGAGAGTGAGACAACACGCGGCGAGAGGGGCATTGGATTCCATCCTGAGGCAGGTGAGGAGGAGGAGAGAGAGGAGGAGGATCCTAGATGGTAGCAGGAGGATGTAGGTAATGAGGAGCACGTGGCTGAGGAGGAGCATGTGGTCAAGGAGGAGACCAGACGGGATCAGGAGGTCGGGGAGGAGGTTCGGCATGAGGCCAAGGTGGAGGTGGACATGCCACGGGAGGAGGGAGTCAAAGGAGAGGAGGATATAGGGGAGGAGGATGAGGATGAGGATGAGGCCATTGATGAGGTCGAGAGATTGCTGAGACAAAGCATGGTGGAGGGAGAGGAGGAGGTACCATCCAGCTCAGCATTGCCCCATGATGCCACGACAAACCATAGGGTGGTAGACTTACAGAGGAGATTGGATGAGAGTGCCACACAGGTCAGAGCATTGCGGGAAGAGCTAGAGGTGACTTGGGTAGAGCGGGATCATGCAGTGATCCGTCAGCAGGAGGCAATGCAGTGGTGTACAGAGTTTGCATGACTATGTACGAGACCATATGTAGATTTGGCACTCGAGTTTGGCAGGGTCAGTGTACGGATCATGCGATACAAATAGTTATATGAGCAGGTTGTGCCAGCTGAGAGGAGAGATCCCACTTTGACTAGGACACATACAGGCAGTGGCAACAGGTTGGGTAGTGGCAGTGGTAGTCAGAGCAGTGCAGGGGGTTCAACATCCTCAGGGCATATTTCGAGTCACAGTCCCATCATAGACACTCCTCCAGTCATAGGTCAAGGCATTCACATGGGTCATCAAGTTGAGGCCATAGATCATTACCTGGTTCGCCTCTAGTGACAGATCCTTCGGCCTCACAGAGTCACATCGCAGTGTCATCATAGATGCATGTTACCGTGGAGATGATGCCATCAATGTCAGTTCCATTGGGTTCACAGACAGAGGCTGCTATAGTTCCACCGATTACCTTAGTGCCAGGCACAGGTCCTCAATCACCGCACTCTTTGCCACGAGGGGGTGAGGAGAACATTTCATAGGGACATTCTTACTATATTTGGCTTCATGTTTCAGACTTTATGTTATGACACGTTATGTATTGACTATTGAGCCTGTGAGCTCTATTTTTGGGATATCCCCTAACTTTATCTTGTGACATTATATTTTTTGAGATGATATATATGATGCAGTTTTGATGCGGCCTATATGCATGTCATTTTATTTATCCATTTATGATGTATGTTTATGTGATGCCTATGTGGATTATGCATTTATGATGAATGATGGTGTTATTTATATGTCCTGTCATGTATGTCCTATGATGGTTACCTATGGTGTGATTCCATGATAATGCAATGCTTATTTATATGTCATGTTGATGTTATTCGATGGATGATGATGATATAATGTATTTATTTGAATGGATGCCATGTTTATGATTATGTTAATACATGACTATGTATAATGCAGTATGTAATGTAGTGTATATGATTTAATGATATGGATGATGTATGTATGGACCTAATGCAATGCCTATATGATTATGTATGTACTTATGTTTTTGTATGTCACAGGATATCATCGTGAGATGGACAAGAGAAGATGACAAGACAAAAGGAGATGCATGTTAGTTCCTAGACCAAATCCTTCAAAACCTTACCATAGGGCTTTAGTATTTATTGCTCTTAATTATGATTGGGCAGATTATTGTGATGGCCAAAAAACACCATGTTATGACATAAATCAAGGTGTGCAAGGTCGTACCATCACATAAGACAAGAAGTCACAGACAAGGATGATCACAACTCATACTAAGGGTGTAGTTTCCCCAGTCTTTTTGTCATAACCAACCGTAAGCATAAAAAGAAAAGAAGGACAAGTCATGAAACATCGTTGCTTCTCTAAATCCTGTTTCGAGGACATCCTCAAGAAAATAGCAACATGATTTTCCAAAAGGAAAAAATAAAGCCATGATCATGATACGTCGTTGTTTTTCTAAATCCCGTAGTCAGGACATTGCTGAGAAACTAGTAACATGAGTGTCAAAAGACAAGACAAATGTCATGATACATCATTGCTTCTCTAAATCCTGTTGTCGGGATCTCGCTAAAAAACTAGTAACATGATGAAAAACCAAAAGACAAGTGCCAAGTGTTTGCCAAGTGTGTCTGGATGCCAAGTGTTTTAATGTCAAGATGTCAGGTTTGATGATGTTGAGATGTCAGGGTGTCAAGGTTTTGACAATGCCAAGATGACGAATGCCGAAGATTGCCATATTCTAGAAGGACACATCTTGAATAATGTTGATGTGAAGAGGATTGATCCCTAAATGTCAAAAGGGATCCCTCAAAATGTCAGTGATAGTGACGATGCCTAAGAAGGACACATCTTAAGACAGATGACAGAGTTTGTTCTTCAGAAGGACACATCTAAAAGATACCGATGTTGAGAGGAGTGATCCTTAAATGTCAAGAGGATCCCTCAAAAATGTCAGATGACAATGACGATTCCTAGGAAGGACACATCCTAAGGCATAAATGACAGAGGCTATTCTTCAGAAGGACATCTGAAAGATAACCAAGAGTTGACAGTTTTACTGGTTATGATAATTTAACTTGTTTTGACCAAATTTGACTGAAGTTGATTGAATTGACTTGTGTCGACTACATGTCGATGTTATGTTGGTGTAATTGTCACGTTGAATAAATGGTTGCAGTAATTGGCTTATTTTGAGATGACTTGTTTGACTTGAAGACTTCTTGATGTGTGTGCCAGTGTAATGTCATGAACCCTAATAGACTGACCTAATGTGGCCTCGGGGGCTCATCGACAGATGGCCTTTCCTACGTCATACACTCAGAGACCTTGTAGTTCGACATGACCAATGACTTTGTCTTGATGACCAAAGATTGCGTCATGATTTTATTTTGACAAACCTAAAAGGACTAGATGTCAACCATTTTTCAACCATGAGAGGAGGGGTATGATGTCATGTCAAGTCTCATGGTGGTGACATAAAATGTGCTTCATCATAGGTGAAGACAGATAAAGTGACAGTAGATGACAGAGCAATGATTGACTATGCATGGTGCTTGTTTGCCAGGTTTTCACCATGGTACTTATCCAAAGCACCTGTTTGCCAAGTTTTCACTATTGGACGAATTATTTTCTTTTTTACTATTTTTGTCATTTTTTCATTTTTTTTGTGTCACCAAAACACCTGTTTGCCAGGTTTTCATCAAGGCGACTATTTTTTTTTCTATTTTTAATGTATTTAGCTCGATTTTCTGATGCTATGTATAGAACTTGCGGAGATGTAGACTATTGATAGGCTCCATCAATTGTTCACCGTTTGGAGTAGCCAACTGATATACTCCAGAACCAAAAGAGGATATGATGACATAAGGACCCAACCAGTTTGGCTCAAACTTGCCTGACTTTTCTCTATCAGCCTGATTCTTAGGGTTCTACATGAGGACTAAGTCACCAATGTCAAAACTTCCTAACCGTGACTTTCTTGTTGTAACTATAACAAAGACAATTCTGATATTACTGTAGATGGTTCAAGGAATTTTTCCATCTTTCCTCTAACATCTCTAGCTCATGTAGATGCGACTGCTTGTATTCTTCATCGTTGGCCATACCCTTTAGGGAGAGTCGTAGGGAAGGAATTTCAACCTCGATGGGCAAGATGGCCTTAGCTCTAAAGACCAGGGCAAATGGAGTGGCCCCTATGGGTGTGTGAATACTAGTGTGGTAAGCCCACAAAGTAGGGTTAAGTTGAATATGCCAGTCATGACCAGCGTCATTGATAGTCTTTTTTGGGATTTTAACAATGGTTTTATTTAACGCCTCGACTTGACTGTTTCCCTGTGGGTAATACGGAGAGGAAAAATGATGGATGTGAAATCGCTCACATAACTCACGAACATCTTGGTTTTTAAATGGACATCTATTGTCAGTGATGATGGATTGTGGAAGACCATACTAGCAAATGATATAGTTAAGAATGAATTTGGAGATTTGTTTTCCGGTTATGTATGTCAAGGGGATGGCTTCGATCCACTTTGTAAAATAATCAGTGGCGGTGATGATGAATTTGTGGCCATTTGATGAGGTAGGATGGATCTTACCCACGAGGTCGAGTCCCCATTGTGCGAAGGGCCAAGGAGAAGTGATTTGTTGAAGTTCCTGAGCTGGAGCGTGAATCAAATTGCTGTGAATCTGGCATTGGCGACAAGTCCTGACATATTCTAGTGCATCTTTCTTAATGGTCGGCCAATAGTACCCAAGTCTCGTTATCTTCTTGGCCAGAGTAGGACCACTCGAATGAGACCCGCATATACCCTCATGTACTTCGCGTAAGGTTGTGCGTGCTTCATTGGTGTCGAGAATTCTAAGGAGGGTGTCGTCAAAGCTACGACAGTAAAGGGTGTCGCTAACAATGGCATATCTTGCGGCTTTTCGGATAAAATACTTCCTCTTGTTATTGGAAAAATTAGGGGGAAGGGTTTGGGACTTAAAGTAATCATGAATGTATTGGTACCAGGGAGAATCAAGACCCACAAGCTCGCATACCATCTCTGATTTTAGAATGTCATAGACAGGGACCAATAGTTGTTCTACCAAGAACTCCAGCTGAGGCATATTGCTTGGAATGTCAAGGAGAGAGCCGATCGTAGCCATTTCATCTATTTCCTTTTTTTGTGCTCTCAGAACTTGCTCAAAAGTCATCATGTGAAAATGTGTCTAAAAGATGTCAATCATTCGTTTGTAGGGCATTAGTTTCTCATCCTTAGTGTTGTAGTCATCGTTAACTTGGTTGATGACTAACTGAGAATCCCCATAGACATGCAGTGCTCTGATTTTCCATTTTATTGCCATTCTAAGCCCTGTAACAAGTGTCTCATATCCCGCCACATTGTTTGTGCATGGAAAAGCTATGCGAAAAGACTTGGGAATGGAATCTCCTTGAGGGGTGATAAACAATATTCCAGCCCCCGAGCCATGATTGGTATGAGATCCATCAAAGTATAACCTCCAAGGTGCCTTAGGTTTCGTATGGAATATTGACTCACCTGGGAAATCTACCACTAAGGGATGATCACTTTGCATAGGCGCGTTTGCCAGTTGGTCTGCAATCACTTGTCCTTTGATTGCTTTTCTTTCTACATATTGGATGTCGTATTCGCTCATAATCATGACCCATTTTTCCAGATGTCCTGTCAATGTTGCATGACTCAATAGATATTTGAGAGGGTAAATCTTTGCTACTAGCTGTGTCTGATGGCTCAACATATAATGTATTAGCTTCTGAGCTACAAAAACAATTGCTAGACAAGCACGTTCAATTGATGTGTAATTCAGTTCATACCCAACTAGTGTCCGACTGATATAATATATGGCCCTCTCTTTCTCATCATGGTCATTATGTGCCAGTAATGCCCCTAGTGCCGAAGTTGTTGCCAAGATATATAGGATCAAAGGTTTTCCTAGAATGGGAGGCATGAGGACTGGCGGTGACAGTACGTAGTCTTTTATTTGTTGAAAGGCTTCTTGGCATTTATTTGTCCACACAAAGGGGATGCCTTTGCGCAGGAGATATTGGAATGGTTGACACTTGTCGGCCAATTGTGCTATGAAGCGCCAAATAGATTGTACCTTGCCCTGTAATGTCCTGAGTTTGCTTATTCCTCTGGGAGGAGGCATGTCCATGATGGCTTTGACTTTGGCTGGATCGACCTCAATGCCTCTTCGAGAAACTATGTATCCCAAAATTTTGGCAGATGTTACACCAAAAATGCATTTCTTAGGATTCAGTCAAACTTTGTATTCTTCCAGTCTTTTGAAAATTGTGTCTAATAGCTTCAAATGGTCTTTTCTTGTTACTAATTTAGCCAAAAGGTCATCCACATAATCTTCCATTATCTTATGCATGATCATATCATGAAAGATTGTGGTCATAGCCCTTTGATACATGGCGCCTGCATTTTTAAGAACAAAAGGCATGACATTCTAGTAGTATGTACCCCAAGGGCAAGTGAATGTTGTTTTATGTTGGTCTTCTAGGGCAATACAAATTTTATTGTAGCCTAAGAAACCATCCATGAGGGACAACATCTCGTATCCTGCTGTGAGGTTGACTATGATGTCTATATTTGGCAACGAAAAGTCATCTTTTGGGCATGCTTTGTTTAAGTCTCTAAAATCTGTGTAGACCCGAATCATTCCATTTGGCTTTGTTACTGGCACAAGGTTAGATATCCATTCAGCATAATCAATAGACCATATGAACCCAACGTCTAGAAGTTTCTTCAACTCAGCCTTGACTAATAGAGTGACCTGAGGATTTATTTTGTGTAGCTTATGTTTAATTGATTTGGCATTTGGCAATAATGGCAGATGGTGCAAAACCAATTCTAGGTCTAGTCCTGGCATGTCGACATAGGACCATGCATGCGAAGTTGATTTTACGGTCTACAAAGAATTTGTGAAATTTCAGTTTCTCTTCTTCAGTCAAGGATGCAACAAAGAGGACCATTTTGGGATCTTCTGTTGTTGATATGTTGGCCTTTATGGTGTCCTCTATGAGCATAGCTGATTTCTCTTGAGTTATGGGAAGAAAGTCCAGTCCTCCATCTTTGGGTGCCTCAGAGAGGTTTTCACCTGCAGATATGTCCTTTGCTTTTACTTTTTTGTCATCAGAAGGTTCCTTTTAGTTTTCACCTAAAGATGTTTCATTTTTTGCTTTATTCTTATTTTTAATTTTGCGACTGGAGGATGGAGCAGTCTCCCCAAAGTAAGTTGCAAAATCTAGGTCAATGGCGAATCTGGCCTTGTGATCACCACTGGGTATGCCCTCACGTAATCCCATAAACTTTGTGATGGCCTCATCATTCTGAAAGGCGTCCAGGACTGGCGGGCCTTGTTGGTCCCAATCGATTAGTTGCGGGTAGACTAAGGAAATGCCATCGTCAGCATTGGTGAATTGAGGGGACGATGCAAAAAACATGCAGACAAATTTAGAGAAATTGAAGATGAAGTTGTCATCATCTAATTCCACATAAGATTCTATCCAATATTCCCCTTCACTTGTCTCATATTCGTTGTCAAAGTAAGGGGTGAAGGACTCAGAGTTGTGGGTATCAATGTTATCTGTCAATTCAGATGGATTCAACTGATGGTTATGGGATTTAGATGGTGGGGCTTGCATGTCATGGGGAAGGTAAATGGGGCTGTGACTATTTGGTGCTTGATCGATTTTAAATGTTTGCCAAAATTTTTGTTCAGAGGTAAGCTCCCCAACTTCAAGGAACAAATCATCAAGGCAACACTCACTTAAGGATTGTTGGGAGCCAAATTCCCACTCTTGGAAATCAGTTTCAGTAAAGGTTTCCTTAAAAATCTCGACACTTCCTGAAGCATGCATGTGCTCACTCGAAAGTCCATTGGTATGTCGGTCATCATTGTTGGGCAATCCATACCCTAATCCAAGATACTTTGGTATTTTGAAAGATTCTATGGGCTCTCTTCACCCAGTCTTATGTTTGCCTAGGCCACTAGTTCCATCATAGCCCTTAGCCTTCATCATGTCATATCCCTTGCCATATTTCTTAATTGGTAATGGGGGTAGGTCTTCCATTTCCTTATAGAGCCATCCTGTAATATTGACAATGTCCTCGTTACTCATGTCTCCCCATTTGATGAAAATTGTTTTTGGTGGAACTTTGAAAATTTCTTTGGGCTCCATTCTAAAACATGGCCGACCATAAAAATTTGGAGAATTGGGTATTGTTGTGATGCTATATGTCGTATGTAGTTTATATTCTCCACAGCCTAGGTCCTGGATCTTGACATTAGACTCAGCTTTAGGAAGTGAGGGAGATGGTGGCATGGTGGAAGTCATGGATGGAGTGGATGTGGAAGATGATGCTAGTGTGGATGGGTCAATGTATTTAGAAGAAGAAGAGCTAGGAGCTTCTCAGTTGGTGGGCACTCAGTTTTCAAAAATACCCCTTAGGTTGGTACAATATTGAAAAGGGTCGGGGTCTCCATATATGGTGATTTCTATGCGTCAAATGGGAATTTCAAGCATTGGTGATATGTAGAGGGAACAAATTTTAGGGCATGAATCCATGGGCGGTTGGGCAAGATGTTGTAAGGTAATTCTAGATCCAGTACTTGGAAAGTTGTGTCCACAATGATTGGGCCTACTTTGATAGGAAGAGAAATAACGCCTCAAGAAGAATGTTCTTCGTCATCATATGCTTTTATGACTATACTCTTTGTAGGGTCTACACATGCATCGGAAAATCCTAGAGCCTTAACCAGTTTTAAGGAGCATATGTTCAATCCTGCTCTTCCATCTACTAAAACTCTTTTGACCTTGTGTTTATGGATGAATGTTTCGATATGTAGTGCATTGTTATGGTTGGTCTTGGGTGACGAATAATCTTGATAAAAAAAGGTGATGTGATGAGGTGTGGTGAGGTATCCCACCATGGTCTCAAATTGGTTGACATCAATATCCTTAGGGACAAATGACTCTTGCAAGGTTTTATCCAGTATAGCCTTATGCGTAGGAGAAATGCGAAGCATCTCAAGTATGGAAATCTGTGTAGGGGTTTTGCCTAATTGATTGATAAGGTTAAACTGACTCTTGGGTTTCCACTGCTTCGCGGATGAGCCAGGTTGTGGTTGTTTACGAGATGGACCAGGTATGGTGATCTTAGGTTGTCTAGCAGGAGGCGGACTAGCTATGGTGTTCTTGCCGCTTCGAGTAGTAGCATTGCATTGAGGTGCTCATTTGACCGTGATGGTGTTGATGCATTCATTATCAGTTCAGACATTGTTTATAATAGGTCCACCATCATAGTCATACTTAGCACGGGTGTAATTGGCTTGATTATTGTTTGTCTTAGGACCTGACGTAGAAGCGTTATTAGAACCATGGTCTTGTAGTGGGTTCTTATGAATGGTATGGTCAACATTTGATAGAAATTGTGGCCCACCCAATTCGATTATTCAACTCTCAATAAGGTCTTGCACAATATTTCTAAGTTGTCGACAAGATGATGTCTTATGTCCTTTAGCCCGGTGGTACTCACAAAAAGCATTATCATCCCACCATGATGGTTTAAGTTGCCCTAGGTCATACGGTTTAGGTTCTTCAAGTGTGATGAGATCGTTTTGGAGGAGCTTCTTAAGGACATCCTCAATTGGTTCTCCCAAAGCAGAGTATGTTCATCTTTTTGAGAATTTTCTTGTCTGACGGTATTGTCCTTGACTTTGATTATTTTGACCATTTTGGTTGTTTGGAGTGACATTGGTAGGGGGTGTCAGTATCATTGTTGGTTTCTTTTGTGGTTGAACCCCTTTTAGAGCCAGTACAAGACCCATAGTATTCACAGCCTTAGCATCGACAACACCATCATTGGTAACATGTTTATTTTTGACCCAGTACTTGTTTTTGTCAGTGGGAGGATTTGCGTTTATTTTTTTAGGACCATATTTTAGCTCTCCTTTTGCAGTAAGAGCTTTCTCGATCTGGACACCCTTTTCGACTAGGTCTGTGAAAGTTGTGCAACAATGCACTTGCAATCCATATTTTAAGGGGCCTAGAAGTGTTTGAACGAACATGTCAACCTTTTCCTTTTCGGGTATGTCGACGTGACAACGACTAGCTAGACTTCTCCATTTTTGGAAGAATGGGATGAACGTTTCACCAGTGTCCTCTTGCGTGAGAGTACATAAGCTAGTAATAGAGGTGTCCATGTCAATGTTGTACAAGTAATTTTTTATGAATTTGTGTTTAAGTTCATCCCATGTTTGGATATCCTTTTGAGTGGAGAGCCATTCAAGGGCAGGACCTGCAAGACGTTTAGAAAAGAATCTCATCAAGTATGTTTGTTCATAGGTGATGTCCATACAGTTGGTCGCGAATTCTCGGACATGTTCGATAGAATTTGTCTTTCCTCTGTATTTGGTAAAATTAGGTGACACATATCCCAGAGGAAATGGTGGCATGTATAAGTTCATATCAAAGGGATATACGGATAAATCATATGACACTTGTGATTTCTTGTCAAATATTTGCATGTTTTCTATGGTCTTCTCTAAACCCATCAACTTAGCTTGTAAGGCATCAATTATAGGGTCATTTATGGCACCATACATTGGATTGATTGACACCCCATGGGTCCCTATTGTTGTGAGTGGATGTTGGTGTGTTGTTGAGGGATGTGTTGTTGTGACATGTATGATGTGTTCTGATTTGCGTGTTGTTGGTATTGAAAGTTTGGATTGGGGACATGTTGGTGGGTATGAATATGGGATGAATATGTCAGAATGTGTCCCCCAACCATTTAGGTCGATATTTGGGGAATATGGTGACCATGCATATTTTGATGTGCGAATGATGCCATAGGTTGTGTGTTTTGATTGCCTTGTCCAAATTGTTGGGATTGTACAAGGGGAATATTCGTATTTTGTCCTTGGGAGGTGATGACATTAAGCTGTGTTAACGTGTTAACATTTGGTTGTGGTCCTTGAATAAGGATATGTTGTTTACTTCCTCCAAAAGGATTATGTGAGGTACTAATGAGAGGATTTGATGAAGATGCACTCATGGTACTATAGGTAGTCATAAATGGAGGGTTTGAGAGGCTTGATGATGCCCCCATGGCATTTACCAAGGTGGTAAATAGAGGATTGGAATAAATTTCCACATTTCCAAGGATCCAAAGGTGGCTCCAGCCGATTGTGACGATATTGTGGATAGTGTAGGCAATGTGATAGATTGTGTTCCTCCAATGGATGTAGTATTGATTGAATTGGAATTGTTTGGAACGTTGGAGGTAGCACTCATGGTAGTTGTGATAGTTTGCGAGGTAGCATCAAAAAAGGTATTGCTTGTGTTGTTTAGAGGTTGACCACTATTGGAAATGTTATTTGTATTGTTGAAATTATGGTCTGGAGATGTCGGTCTCAAAGTATTAATGTCGAACCCACGGGGTAATTTAGCTCCTTGACTTAAAAGTATGGCCAAATATTTGTCTCTGTCATATAAGAATATTTGTTCTACAAAGTAGGCCGCCTTTGGATCTTGTGTTGCTACCTCTAGGTTTTCCTCAAGTAATTGTCCATATTCATCTTTACGTAAGAATGGTTCAAAGGGGTTGTTTGATGAGGATGGGATGGTCATGAGAGGTTGGGTATTCATGTTGTTGAATGGGTCATCAAAAGTCCAATTTTGGTCATAAGTGTGATTGGTGATGTTGGAATTGGAATCTTGTCCAAAATTTTCCATTTGTCTTTTCTTTCTTTGGAGTCTAGTTTCCACCATAAAAGAAAATTTCTCAAATGAGGGTGATGAGAATGATGAATAAATGCAAGGATGATGCTAGCCTATGTTTTTTAATTTTTGTGATAAAGGATGGCAATGCAAGACTATGTTTTTGGATTTTCGATAATAAGGGATGACAATGCAAGACTATGTTTTTGGGTTTTTGACTAAGGATTGAGATGATTAATGCAAAGTCTAGGTTCAAAATGAGGACTAGGATGGATGATATGTAATGCAAAGTCTAAGTTCACAATAAGGACTAAGATGGAAAATGCAAAGTCTAAGTTCAAAATAAGGACTGAGTTGGACAATATTTGGAAAAAGGTGTGCCTAACCACTCTAAACTTGACTTATGTCTCAATTTCGGTTATCAAAAGGACTTGCTAAGGGGACTAAGTGACAAGGTCAAAATGACGAGTGAGCCTTCCTAACTAGACTATTGAGTTGGAGGTTCTCACAAAAGGATAATGACAAAAAAGAGGAGTAATGACCAAGTCCCAAGATAACCTAGTTTTGAAACAATGGTTTTGCAAAGTGTGGTGAGTTGGCCTAATCCAAAGTTTTCCAAGATGAAACCTAAGGACAAGTTTATGATAGAAATGAAAATTATGATGCCTAAGGAATGCAACTAAAAAATTGGAAATTTATCCTATGGTCAAAATGCAAGCTAGTGAATGCACATGATGGATGTTTTGGGCAATTTCAGTTCTGGTTTCTAACAGAGACCTTTTTGAAAAGATATTTTACAGCAGGCTAAGATGTTTGGACTCAGATTATGGGATGTGACAGTTTTTATTTTCTTCTAGGAAAATGTGTCGTTTATGGTGGAAAATGTGTTGCAGTGATCAAATGTGTCGTTTCAAATGGAAAATACGGTTTGGTTTTGCAAATGTCGCTTTACAGATTGCAATTGCAGCTTAATTTGACAAATGTGACCTTTCAAATTTCAAATGCATTGCAAGACAGGCGACTGCGGTGCTTGGATGAGAAAATGCATTTTAGTAGATAAAATGCATTGCAGGGAGTATCAAATGCGGTTCGACAAAGCGATTGCAGTTTAACAGATGCGGTGCAAAATGTAAAAAGTTAATTTTTTTGATGTTTTGGTCAAAAACCCAAATTGTTTAAAGTTTGACTGTTTGTTTCCAGATGTTTGAGTGTTGTTTGTGTCATTTCAGTAACCAACAAACACTTGGAAAGCATGATATTTTGAAAGTAATCAAACACAAAAGAGAACAAGTACAATCCTATGGTTAAGCCAGGACAATATTCGCTAGATTCCACGTGGGTTTTCCCAGCTGCATATCAGTAGCATGTGAATTCAAAAGCTTGGCTGCACATGCTCCCCTTTATAGTGCACTCTCTTCTCAGGCCAACCAAGCTTCCAACCCCCATGAAACTCCCATGGTAGATTGATCACCTCTACTACAGACTGCGAAGATGTGGATGTCTTCACACCGATGGTGTTGCGCTAGCAAATAGAAGGTTTTTGGCTTACTAAACAATGGTGTTTAATTTGGGACCCCTGTTCGAGTGGCCATACATGGGGTGCAAGATTAATCTCTGTTTAGGAGGCACTCCAGCCTGAAGAGGTTAATCTCAATAGGGTTTTGGGGAGTACTACTTGGTCGGTATGACACATCTGCATTCGTAATCTTAGGTTTTCCCTTAAGATTCACATTTATATACCGATCGGGGGTAGCTTGGCTTTAGCTCTGTTGCCGGTTTGAGTCACCTAGAGGTGATGAAATCCCCTGGCAGGCCCAATTTCTAGAGGCAATAACTATTTCTCTTACACCCGGGATCACATGACTGCACAAAGGGAGAGGATACTACGATTATTGCATCAGGGTTACACAAAAACAAAGTGGGTCTAGCTTCTTGATCATCTAGTTTGCAAAGGGTGAGAGCATAATCGCCTACCACTTTCAAACACAGTCAGACAGTATTGAAAGCATGTTCATTTTAAATACACCAAAAGAAATGTTTTCTATTCTAAAAAGAACAAGCACAATGTTTTTGGAATGAATCTTGGACACTCAAACCTACAAAAGCACAAGTTAGGAGTTTTATCAACTAGTCTTGGACCCAAAAAATGTAACCGCCACACGCTACAAACAAAGATTAGTAACGCGAAAAACCCCTATGCTAGAAAAAATGGAGAAGAAAATCAGAATACAGAAGAAAACCAAAATGTAAAACAACAAAGAACAGAAAATAGAAAAACCCAAATGCAAAATTGGAAAAGAAATTTTACCAGGAAAATGCGTGACAGCAGAGCGAATGCGTCGCTCTATGCAGAAAATGCGTCGTGGGCCTGCGTTCTGGATTTAATAGGCAAATGCGTCAATTGAATCTTCAAATGCGACTCGATCTATCAAATGCGGCTTTCCCGACTACGATTGCAATGTTTAAGTTGTCAAATGCGTCGCGACGTAGGGGGTGTGGCTTGACAAAGCGCGAGTGCGTCATTTTGTACCTGTTTCTGCAAAAAAAGGACAAAAAATTGAAAACCGTATGGAAGCAAAAAAAATAAAAATAACAAGTCGGGTTCACCAATGTATCAATGGGTATTTTTCAGGTTAGGTTAGATGATTAGATTAATAATATTAAAACCCAAAGAAGCTATGAAATACAAAGAAAGCTTAAAACAAGAAAGATTATACATGTTACTCGTTGCTTTCATGATTCACCTCCATAGCACCTCCTAGCTTGCAACGTATAAGCATTGCCCTCAGATTTGTGTATGTGAGCAAATGCCTATGATTTATGTCCTATGCAAGTTTTGAAGGATTTGAATGACAAAATAAAGACTATTCCTATGAATAAGTAATCCAATTCAATAAACTAAATGCCAAGTATGCAATTAATATCTAAGCATAAATATGTCAAAATAACAAACTTGTCCCGAGAATGTGAGCAAATTGGCATTTTATAGAAAATGCAATTTTGGACAGACGAACGAGATTGAAAGCTGACAAAGCCTAAAATTAGTGGACGAGATTTCATGTGACAATCCCTAATTAGGGTTAGGGAAAAATCATTAAATGAGTGATCGAGATGTCATTTGAGAAAATCGAATCGGCGGTCGAAAATAAATGTGACAATTAGTCAAAAAGATAAAAATTTTCAAAAATCGAGAAGATAGAGACTGCTTGATTTGTAAGATTCAAAAAATCAAGAGGATAAAGGTTGAACTGAAAAAACAGATTTGGAAAATCAAGAATTTGCTCAATTACTTGATTTTTGGAAGAAGATTATCTTTTTGAATTAAATTAATTCAAAATATGGATTTTGTGTGAATAAATAATAGATTTTCAGATTATTTACTAAAATGAAGTGATAGTTTATAATGTAGGATCATTTTAAATGATTAACTCATTTAAAATGAGAGAAATGTTAAATTAGGTAATTAAATAATTAAAGATAATTATTTAATATAGAGGATTATGACCGATAATTAAATAAATTAATAAATCCATCTAATTATGAAAATTAGTGACATACTAAATAAATAAATAAAATTCATTTATTTAATAATCGAGAAGACATAAATGAACAAAGGTAATTAAATAAATAAATTTATTTATTTAATTGCGAGAAGATTTAGACAATTAAAGATGCATTGAATAAATAAATAAAATTTATTTATTTAATAATCATGAAGAATAAAAGAGATATGAATTATTTAATTAATAGTCAAATGTGGACCAAGGACATAATTAAATGTCATAATTATGCTAGGACGAAAGTGGTAAAATAAAGCTTGCAAGCCTAGGTCATTTTTATGTGTCTACAAAAATAACCATAAAAGGTTATTTTATTAATACATCAGGCTAGAATATGCTTTAAATATGACACAACCCATTAAAAACCAATAACTTCCCCATAAAAAAAAATATTTAATTTGCTTAAGCCCTTAACACCTATTCATAGGCTCATTTGGTTTTTTTTATGAGTTTGATTTTTAGGAGATTTGGATCCCACCAAATCCGATTTGGATACCACAAAATCTGATCCCACCATATGGATTTTGTGGAATAAACTTCCACCACTTTATTTTTTTCAAAAATAAAGCATGGTGTACGTGAATTTTGTGAGATTTTTGCCACATCACCTGCAATTTCCATGTCACCATCCAATCAATTGCCACGTCACATGCTGACATCATCATTTTGACTAAAACTTTGACTTGGTGTAACTTTGGCATACAGTCTCCATTTTTCACGAAACAGACACCATTGGAAAGGTCTTAACAAGCTCTTCACAATGATGTTGATTTTGACCACTTTTGTGACAATCAATTTTTTGGCCTTTTTTTCTCTTTGGCCCCTTGGTTCACCAGTTTGACCAATCTTTGACTAAGCATAACTCTTGCCTACGACCTCCTTTTGATGTGATTCCAGTTGCATCGGGATTGTGTCAGCAAGCTCTACACAATGATGTTGGTTCTGAGAGATGTTGAGATTGTGAGATTTTTTTAGGTTTTTTGGATCCACCTGGATCATTCCTCTCCGCTGAGAAGCTTTTGGACCTCCAAAAGTCCTTTTTTATATACACTTTGAGCTAGGGAAATGTCGCCCTACTTACCCAGTATCATTTGTCCTTCCTTCTTGGAACTTGTACATCTGACTCATCATAACAACAATCAAAACTGCATTGATATTGTTAAGTGCATTAGCCATATACACATCCACATTTAGTGTTGCCACTACCAACCATACACTACTTCAAAGTAGAAGGTTGAATAACAAAACTAAATTTGCAAACGAGAAAAAGAATGTACCAACATCATGCTTGTCTTTCATAACTGGAACAACCTTAGAATTAGATATGCTTTTATGCAATGACACTTCTTGTGGTACAGACATAAGTGGAAAATTATTGCTTGCATTAACTACCCTTTTCAATTGTCTCGTTGTCACAAAAGAGTTATCAATCTTAATTGGATGAGAATGCACAATGTATTCAATTCCTTCCTTAAACAAGTGATACTGATTATGTTCCCTGTAGAAGATTGCTTTTCTATCATATAAGTACGGGCTACCCAACATAATCCCACAGATATCAAGTGGAACCACATCAAATTCAACCTCATCTATAAACTTAGATGTTATTGCAAATCTTAAGTTGCATTGCTTAGTTACTTACAATTTATTATCATTGCACACCCAACCTAATGGATAAGGTTTCTTATGTGGCTTTGTTTTCAATCCCAACTTTTCAACTTCTTATGAAATTAGATTAACTTGGGATCCACTATCTATTAGTGTATCAATCTTAGTGTTCTTAGAAATCACCCTTATATGAAACAATTCACATATTTTGCTATCTTCAGGAACAAAACAACTTTTAGAAGTAGAATCACATGAAACATCAGTGACAAAATCATTACCAACAAAAGCTTTACATTTCAAACCCATAGCTGTTATCTTTGTTTCATAATCAGAATTCGATCCAAGATCTTGAATGATAGTTGTGGCCTTTTGCTTTCCTTTATGATCCTTAAACCACTTTGGTTTCAATTCTGGATGCAATTTCCAACACTTCGCATCTTCGTTCCCTTTCTTCTAACAATGTAAACAAGTAGGCTTTTCACCTTCCTCTTTCTTCACAGTAGCTACTTTCCTCTCCTTACCCTTCTTATTGCCTTCAGTTGGAGGAACAAATTCCTTCTTTGAACTAAAACTTATGTTCCTTTCACCTGCTTCAATATGGATTGCTTGTACACACACTTAATCAAAGTTAGATGGATTAAACATCAGGATTGTATGTTTCAAATGTGAATGCAAACCACCTATATACTTTAATAAATTTTCTTGTGTATAAAGAGGAATGCCAAGAGTAAGTGCTTTCTTCCTAAACACCTGTGTATACTCTTGCACTGTTTGTCCTTTACCCTGTCTTAGATTTTTCCAATCCATAACAACTTGTTGCATATAACCCAAAGGATAAAACTATTTCTTTAAAGCAGAAGTAAATTCATACCAAGATGAAATGATTTTACCATGCGTAGCAAGATCATCTTGAATCTTACTCTCCCACCAAACCAATGTAGTGCCTCCCATTCTAAGAGTAGCTAGCTAGATTTTGGAAGAATCATCCAAGATCTGTTGAACCTTGCAATACACTTCGATCTGCTTAAGCTAGTTATCCAATTTTTCTGCATCCGATTCACCATTATACATAGGAAACTCAAATTTAGCATCCAGTTTTAACAAAGGTGTTTGCACGGGTTGTTTCTTTTTAGAAGAGTTAGACGAAGAAGATGAAGATGATGAAGAAGATGAAGAGGATGGGGATGGAGGTTCAGGAGGGTCACCACCACCTCTTACTCCTTTACCTTTGTCTTCTTTCAACGAGGATTCAACTTCCCTCTTCTTTTTGTCCTTGTCTTCCTTTCTCTTCTTTTGTTCTTGCCTCTCTTGGAAAAGAACTTCCACCATTGACTTCATCTCGAGAAAAGCTTTCTGGAAATATTTCTCATCAAGCTCTGTAGGACTTTGTTCAGCTGCCATCTCTGCTCGTGGAAAAGACCTTCGTTTTCCAATCTCTGGGTTGAACTCTGTAAGTGCACCTTCTCCTTGCTTCAATTTCAACCTGGTTAGCATTCACCATTTGCAATTTTCCTATTAAACTGCTCTGATACCACTTGATCTGAAACTAGAAAGTTACAAATTTATTGCACTTAACTGCTAATTACAAATTTCTCCCAATTGCCACAGAATTGCATGTTTTTGAATCTTAACTGTTGAGGGAGTAAATTAGGTACACAAGTAATACTTTATCCAAAAAAAATTAATGAACATAAACTAGAAACTCAAAGAATTAAAATATTGAAGAAAATTAGGAGATAGAAGAGAAAAAGAGAGATCGCACTTGATAACGAAGTTCGTCCGATTAGGACTACGTCTCTGGGCCCACTTCAACGTTGGACTGCTTTATTAAGATTGCCAAGCCTCTAAAAATGCCTTCTTAGAATTCTCCAAGCTTACATCTCCTCACAATATCACTCTCAATATTTTTACAATTCTTGGTGTAATATCACCTTGTAAATTTCTCCTCCAAAAATTCCTCAAAAGAGCATAAAATTTTCTCTCAAAACACCCAAATTAAAAACTCGCTCCTACCCCCCTTTTATACATAATTTTGCATATGGGGTTAAAAACCACCATAATAAATAAATTAACTCCCCTCAAACAAATTAACCCCTTTTGGCCTTTAATTAGGCTTCATAACAATTTAAGGGGTTAAAATAACCATAAAAGGTTATTTTGTTAATAAATCAGGCTAGAATATGCTTTAAATATGACACAGCCCGTTAAAAAATAATAACTTCCCCATAAAAAAAATAATTTAATTTGCTTAAGCCCTTAACACCTATTCAGGGGTTCATTTGGTTTTTTTTTATGAGTTAATCTGTTTGATTTTTAGGAGATGTGGATCCCACCAAATCCGGTTGGGATCCCACAAAATGGATTTTGTGGAATAAACTTCCACTACTTTATTTTTTTCAAAAATAAAGCATGGTGTACGTGAATTTTGTGAGATTTTTGTCACATCACCTACAATTTCGATGTCCCCATCCAGTCAACTACCACGTCACATGCTGATCACATCATCATTTTGACTAAAACTTTGACTTGGTGTAACTTTGGCATACGGCCTTCGTTTTTGACGAAACGAACACCGTTGGAAAGGTCTTGACAAGCTCTTCGCGATGATGCTGATTTTGACCACTTTTGTGACAATCAAATTTTTTCCCTTTTTTTCTCTCTGCCCCTGGTTCGCTAGTTTGACCAATCTTTGACCGAGCATAACTCTTGCCTACGACCTCCTTTTGACGTGATTCCAGTTGTGTCGGGATTGTGTCAGCGATCTCTACACAATGATGTCGGTTCTGAGAGATTCTGAGATTGTGAGATTTTTTGAGGTTTTTTTGATCGACCTGGTCACTTACATGTACTTATCTTGAGCATTTATGAATAAAATTGATCAAAGATCTATTATGTTCATCTTTGTAGTCTTTATTGTATATGAATGTTTCTCTTATAGTGTTTACTCAAGTAGTAAATCAAATATGCTTTAAAAGAAATGTTGAATGCTTAAGATATTATAGGGATTTGAATTGTTTGCAGAGATTCAAGGAATAATAATGTAATGCATTTTTATTATGCCTAAGTGTTAGATCAAATACCGTTACTAAAGTTTTTAGTTGTGGGAACCTTGAACTCCATGCCCTAGGTTTAAGGCACCGATCAGATCCATAAGGAATTTCTAATTACAATTTCTTGATCAACTCTAACATTAAATGAACAATCTATTTTCAAGCAATAATTTATTTGCTTAATCTTATTTTCTATGTTCTCCAAGCAGTGAATGCATAAAAAATCAAGGATCTAGCTAATTTCTATGTTTTACTTGTAATTCTTGGCTACTTTTAAGAGAACATATCTATTTAAGAGCAATATTATGTATATTTGTGGATATTCTATATCTATCTGATGACTCTAAAAAATCCAAGTGAATATTGTAGGATCACCCTCCTAAGTTTTGCAGACCCTGAAGTGCAAAGGAGATAATTGCAAAATCTATCTTCTATTCGTTGGCCAACCCCTTAAGACAACCAATTATCAGAAGTAGCTATCATATAGATTGTCATAAGATTTTGGTTGGAAAAATTAAAACACCAACTCAATTTTTTATTTTTTATTTTATTTTTAATAAGAAAGACATTAAAAACTAAAACAAATTAATTAACGAGTAAGATCAAAATTTAATCTACGTGCGTTATTTTGTACCTATAACCTTAATTAAAATAAAAATTATTTCATTTTATTTTTCTAATTATGATGGACCCCAAGGAAGTTTTAAAATCCCATAAAATGAAAAGATGAAAATCAAAATATTCAGTATGAATTAAATTTAAAAAGAATAGGTAAATTATTGTAGGTAATGCCTTTAGGAACGGGCTACATTTCATATATCCCACTCTCCCATGTGTGTCTTGAGATGGGCACTCAAAGAAGTAAATTGACTTTATTTCTTTTATGCGTTGGAGCTTACGCTTTATTGGTCAATGGCTTCTTTTAAATGTAACGGCTAAACTGAATTGATTTCCGTTTCAACGGGTCCTTTTATGAGGCGGAGCTTACGATTTATTGGTCAATGACTTTTTTAAAACGGCTAAACTGAATTGATTTCCTTTTTAACGGCTCCTTTTTATGCGGTGGTTTCCTAACTGAAACTAATTTTATAGTTTTTTAAATAAAAGGGCCCCACATACAACTATTGGCCATTTAGAATGTAGAAGGTGTTTGTCTTTGGGAGGCAAGAGTTAAATTATGTTTTTTTTTTATTGCTTAAAAGATGGTGGGCCCAAGTAATTGGGCACTACATCATATTATATTGGATGAAGTTTAATGCATGACAATGTTATTCTTAATGTTTGCTAGACTATAAATTGGAGGCGTTCTATATTATTTCAAAAAGATGGGCCCGTGCAATGAGATGGGACGGTTATAAAACATAATTTAACTTGTTATAAATGCCAAGAAAGTGGCAACCTCGTACCAAAATTAGTTTATTCTACAATCATGGTGTCACATACATTAATACCAACTTAGAAAAACAACAAAAATGGATTAATTCTAAATAAAGGAATAAATCAAAATAGGTAAAATGGTCAATGGGTCCTTGATCTATTGGTGAAGTTGAATGATTCTTAATGAGCTCATGAGGGATCAAGTCTAGTTGAGTGCAAAGCTCCGACATCATAAGGGATGAGGCCGAGATTGTGTCTCGACAAATTTGGCGGAATGGGTACCCCTTAGTCCTTGGCTCTTAGCTGAAGAGGAGGTTCAACCCAAGAAGGCTCGTGCTCTCGTATGAGGTAGCTACAAATAATGTGTGGATGACCTCCATAAAAAAAAATAAAGAGTAAAATGCATATATATTCTTAGCAAACAAAGTGTAAATCATAGTGCAAATGTTCTTGTTTGAGCACCAACAAAATGAAGGTTATGAAGTATATGGAAAGTTTGAGTAAGCCTATAAAATGGAGAGCACAACCACCATTTGATATCTAATTTCATGAGGATGAGGAAGAGGATGTTGAGCTATCTATGTATGAAATATTTTATTACACAAGGAGAGCAATGTTTTATTATTTCATTCGTGTAACATATTTTGATTTGATATGGAAGTATTACTTATGTAAGGACATACTTAAATGTTTCTCATGTGTAATTTTTATAATCTTTATGGTGTGAATGTAAAGATTATTGATATAAAATAAATTATGAAGTTTATTTTTCATAGGGTAGTGGGAAATATTTTATAGTCAAGGGAAAGTCTTTGAATCAAATTATATGCATTGTAGTTTATGGGAAGGGGGATTTTGTTTGTAAGGTCAAGTAGACATTTTTCTAAGCAACTTTATTCAAGAGAGGAGAAATTCATTTTGTCCTACGGTTAAATATTTCCACTAACCATTTAAGTATTTTATTACTAGGTATTTATGTGGAAGGTGAAAATGTTATTTGTTACAAGTGAATTTAAGGAAAAAGATAGGGCAACATGAAGTAAGAAAATGTTTATTCAAAAAATATGAATATTTTACATTTTATTCTCAAATAAAAATTTCAAGATGCTACAAAAATGCTAGAGGTATTACCATAAGTTTTAGCTAGAGAGGGGGAGAAGTTTTACTTGGTGCAAGTATTTTTTTTAGTAGGATTTGGAAAGGCAAATTGGGGTAAACTTTAAAATTTATTTTACAAGTATGGGCGAGTGAAGAATAAAGATTCATTTGGTATATTTTGTATGTCCATATGTAGTTACAAGTCAAGAGCTAGATCATGTCAAATGCCAAAGTTATATGTCTAATATGAGAAATTTGATTTGCTATAACTTGTAAGTTTTTGGATATTGAAGAGGTTGGTTTTTGATAGGTCTCAAGCAAGTCTTAGAGCCTTGGACCAATCTAGAATTAGTCGATGTGGGTAGCTTTCCATCCATTTTATTTAAGAAATCTGTTAGAAAATTTAGGTGAGCTATTGTAGAAGTATATTTTGAGTAAAACTATTGTGATTATAAATATATTTTCCCTTAAAAATCAATTTAATACACACTTTTATTTATTCGATGTAATTGTCTCCATTTTATATTGAGTATTTTAGGGAATTTCATAAATTCTTATGTACACATTTGATGTATTTGTATCAGAGTCTAGTCAGTTTGTTTCAAGGAGTGTTATAAAAATATTTCTAACACGATATATGGTGTACTTGAACTAAAAAATAATTTAAATAAGAATAACTTGCATCATTAAGGGTAGAAGGGAAATTCAGAGTCTAAGCTCTACAAAATAGAGCCTAGCACATTGAATCTATCAAAACTTGTGAAATTTTTTTATTATACACTTAGATTGCTCTTTTCTGACTTTGTTGTTACATGATTAGGCATCAATCTTTGTTAATTGAGGTTGATTCAACACTAAATTTAATGATAAACCACTCACTTAGTTTTGGTAAATTGTTTGTTAATTATGTTGTGCCAATATGCATAGATTTGATGTTATAAATATATGTCAAACCTTTTATGAACTTGTGATTTGTGAGTCATAGTTAGGGGATTGTGTATGCTATTCATTTTTAGGTTATTGATGAATTAAATGGTTATGATTAGCCTCATATATGAGGATATAAATTTATTTTGCATCTAATGTTTCATCATGTAACCTATCATAAATATACCCTATTAAGATATAAATGGCCTACAATTCTAGTAAACAATCATAAGGATATGGAGATACTACCTACCTTAGGAGAGTCTTTATGCATAGGGTTAATGCCACCTTTGTAACATACCCAATATTTACTCTACTGTTTTCACCTAAGTTTTAACTCATGACGTGAATTAATTCAAGTTTCCAAAAAAATGGGGAAATGAAAAAAAATTCTTTTCAAGAACATAATTGCATATTGCATAATAATTTCACATGACATTGCATAAATTAAATAACATAAAATAATTCCAAGTAAATCAAACTCATCTTTTCAAATATAGATTACAATAGATTTGTGATCATGAATTCAAATTCATAACTTACAAGAGTTCAAGGTCAATGTATCCTTATCTGGATTACAATTATTTTGTTTCACAAGCCCCGACTACCATCTTCAAGAGGGAGAGCATCACCCAAGTGCTTTACCTCCAACCACAGACCTAGCAGTCCCCCACACACCTTCCTAATTGGAAGTGGCCTTTCCCTTCAGCGAAGATTTTGGTATGGGAACCTCTAGTAATTTCATCTAAGTCTCTAGTGTTGTGTCCTACATAACATGTATGGCCATACAACTATGCATACCCTCCAACTATGAATGACACTACTGAAAAGTTATGCAAACCCGAAGCACAGTGAATCGACAAAGTGTAAGCAACGACTTTTACACTTACTTTAACCAAAGTTTTGATATATATATAATCAATCCACTTTCTGAGGAAGCAGTGTTGTAAGTTCACCCACCTCTAACTCGACTTGGAAACCCTACTGACTCGTGATTAACTCTTCTCTTGGTTTGATCCAATGGTTAATTATGATAACAAGATCTCTTTCAAAAGTAATGACACACCAATGTCTAATTAATTGACCAATTAGGTTCGATTCAAATCTCTTGAACACCTTGTTACATTCTTGTAACAATCTAGGTATGGCAACTGCCTCTTATTTAAGTTCTTTCTTACTAAGTCAGTAAATGACTTGAATGGTTATCTTCTTTTGACTAGAATACCCAAGTTGTGTTATTGCAACATTCAGGATCTAGACAACTGCCTCTTATTCAAGTCCTTAGTTTTAACCATGGGAGTAACTACTCTCTTATTTTATGCACAATTAGTTAATAGCGATGACATAATGTCAATGAATAGACACACTTTGTATCAACCTAACAGTACTGACAATATGTCGATATGTATAATAGTCTAGTAGTAAACTTGAATTGAAGATTACTTGTTCGTATTAAAGTTTCAGATGCCCATCATATACTCTTATGGATATGTTCCTTAAGATCTCCATACCAGATACGGTTAATCTTGTAGTGGACATTAATAGTCAATCTTAGAATTCATAAATAATGGTTTTGACTCTTCGTTGCCATACCTAGTATGGCTTTGTCCTTCTAGGATGCCATAACCAATCTAGTTATTCATGGCATTGAATATCATTTAGTTTGATTTGATATAGAATCTTATATTCATAGTAGTGTCCAATAATAACTTAGCATATTAAGTTGTTTAACTTCAGGTAACTCAATTGAGAACCATTTGAGTAATCTCCAGATTCCTCACAGGTTCCTTCCAAGTTATCCTTTGCATAATTTTATACAAGGTACCTACATTTGTATATATAGACATTTTTATATATTTTCCTTCCATATGACACATATATTCACATTTTTAAATGTATGATAAGTTTATATCCAAACTGGAGAACAATTTCTACTTGAGAGATATTTGTGCTCTCACACCTTAAGATCTCCTCACATTATGGCTTTGATTTTTCTAAGAACGTAAAGTCCTCTTCTTATGATTAAATTACCGTGAATAGGTAATAATATAGACTCTTGGTCAAAATATAATGACGTATACACTTCTAATAAGTTTTCAAACCCTATTTTTTATTAGATTATGATTATCAAACATTGTCTTATTGGGATAATATCATATTACCCTACTTAGCTTCTCTTGTTATGTTATTCTAACAAGCTGGTTGTTTGGGTTAAGCACAACTTTAGAGAGATTTAACCTTTCAATGAAACTTTCTATCTCTCAAATATTTTCATAAATAATGCTTAAAATCACGCAATGCATCATAATCTAATAATATAATCTAAGATAAATACTTATTATGCTCTTCAGATTCCCTAATCCATCTTATCTCTTTGCATTTCTAATTTGTCTCTATGCATAGATAATCTAGTTATTTGCACATGTACTCACATACTCCTATTAGCAATATTTTCCACACAATGATAGCATAAGCAACTTTAGACAATAGTATAGCTTAGATTCAGAATTAAAATGAGAAGGAAAAGATATATTTTAATCATGCCTAGATTAAAATAGCTCGAATTGAATTCTTGCTACTCCTTGTTGAAAATTTTCTCAATAGCTTAGCCTTAAACTATTGCCTCATCAATTCTCAGCTCTCCACTACTTTTTCTACTCTCCCTTGCTTCTAAAATGATAACTACGGCTACCAAGTAATGCACAACTAAAAATATAACAACATTTCCTCACTCTCTTGACAATTTGAAATACGGATTTCCAAATGCTCTTGCTCTCAAAACTACTATCTCCTCACCAACTCTCGAATACTCTATGCTTAGAAAATAAAAATGAATGGAAGAATGAATAGCCCAAATGGTGAGCAACTACACTACTTTACACTACAATTAGATAGAGGTTGATTGCTAAAAGAAAGCTAAAATTGATGCTTCTCTAATTTCCTGCCAGCTGTGGGAGTTAGTTGTGCAATTTGAGTTACAAAATGAATTTGAAACCAACTCAAATTCTTTCCCCAAGGTGACATGGCTTGCTAGGTGACCCCTTTGTTTGTTGTTGGTAGTTTTATTGTTACAGAAACAATCTTATAATTGGCACGTATGAAGGGGATATATATTCATTTTAACTCCGCATAAACTTACAACATAACAATAATAAAGGAAATATATATATAATTATTATTATTATTAATACAACATTAATTCCGCATATCTCCCCATATATCGCTTATTCATAAAATACCATACACATAGAGAGAATCATACACTAATATAATTTGACATACATCTACATATATTTCTTACATAAAGGGCCTAAGGAATCCTCCAACACGAGGTAATTAAGTTTCCATTTTCTCTTAATTACCCATTTATCTTAAATTATCCATTTATGACTATGAAAATTAAAATACTAGACTTAACTAAATTTGAGGAAAATACTCTATAATGTTAAGCCTTATATATTTTAATTCCCTATGGACACCTATTGGAAAAATCATTAAGATGAACTCAAATGCTCAAGTCTATATAACTTATTATTTAACTAAACTATCATTTTCCTATATCAAATATTTTGCAAGAATACTATTTTGAAAGGCTCGTGCTAACCAATATATCAAATTTAAAACTAATAATCCGCTATCCGATAAAACCGTTTTTCCCTTTATAAAAGTCAGCAGTTTGAGACATAAAATACTTAAGGAAGTTTATAGTATACTAATTGATAGATGGTGCCCTGAAGTTCATGACCCAACCTTGATGACACTATCCCGAATTATTGTTGTTGGAGTTGCAACTAATTAATTTTTCTAAACTTAAGTTAAGAGAATGATAAGCGATGGATGAAATAAAGAGATACCTGAGTGGTGAAGAATAAAGGCCCTACATGATAATGGATTATGTGAAAGAGGTAGTTCACAACCACAGTTAAAGGGGGTCTAAGCAACGTTTAAGAGGAATCTGATTGGCAGAGATCGATACTCATAGCAAGGCGTCAGTTATAAATTACAATGCACTTCATAATACCCTCTATTTGAACTGGAATGAACAACGCTATACAACGCATGATAAATTTATAAAACAGATAGCTATGATCAGGTAAAAGCCATGCAAGTGAAACAGCAAGGTCTCTTAGAAGGTAGGAAGATTATATTTTATTTTATAGTGTAGCAATCTGCGATAGATTGTCCATAGAACCAAGGAGTTCTTTTTGTAAAACTTTAAATTTCCCATTGACTTCAAGTGCTGCGGCTAAGACAGATTGACAGCGGAATTAGAGAGATTATTTAAACCTCTACAACATTTTGTTTTCAAGTGTTGCAGATGTGACAAGTTGTCCAAGGAATCAGATAGGTATTTCAAATCTCTACAACCTTCTATGTTCTAGCGCTGCATCAGAGAGAGGTTCCAAACGAATCAGGAAGGTTAAATGAATCTATACCCCCTACTATTGTTCAAGTGTTGCAGATGTGACAAGTTGTCCAAGGAATTAGATAGGTATTTCAAATCTCTACAACCTTCTATGTTCTAGCGCTGCATCAGAGAGAGGTTCCAAACGAATCAGGAAGGTTAAATGAATCTATACCCCCTACTATTGTTCAAGTGTTGCCACTAGGCAGGTTGCGAATGAAATCTGGAAACTTATTTAAACGTCCACTCCCTTCTATGTTCTAACTATTTGCAACTATGAGAGGAAGGAGAAAAAGAATTTGCAGCAGCAGAAAATATTGCACAAAGTGCAAAGCTCCAGTGCTCCAAAATATTTGCAGCAACAACACAGAGTAGCACACAGAAAGTTGCATTGCGCCAAAAAATTTGCTCCAGAAAGATATAGCTCCAGAAATTTTGAATAGTGATGAAAAATAGAAAGGCTCAAGATTAAGAGGGAATGTTCAAGAGAACATAACAGAAACAAAAAAAGGACAGTAATCAATTGAATAGATTTTGTGCAGCAACACACAAAAATCATATTGTTGATGCCGCTGTAATCAAGGGAAAATCTCAGAATAGTTAGAGGGGTTAGCACAATAACATTAAAATTCCAATGAAATAACAAAGCACAAAGGAAATAATATGAAAACAAGAGGAACAATGTTACCCTAAGTCCTCATCTTCCATGGTTGACCTTTGTTACACCTCCTAGCTTGCAGTAAATAAAGATGCCCTCAGATTTCAAATGAGCACCTAGACTAATGACAAAGCCCTATGCAAGTGTTGAAGGATTTGTATAAAAGAAATGATTTCACACTAAAATGACAATGACTGCAAATGACAATAATAATAACCTAAGTTGACAGAATGAGCATGAGCTACAAATGAGAACAAAATTGCCATTTTATAAAAACTGCAATTTTGAATGTGTGGCCAGGATGAGAAGATGACAAATACCCTAGAATCAATGGTCAAGATTGAATGTTGCAGTGTGAAATAGGGTTAGGTCAAAATTAGGGCAATGATAAGGATGAAGGGTTGAGATTGAATTATAAAATAATTCAATCAAGGGCTGAAATTAAATGAGATGTCAAGAGATAAGATTGGCACGGACAAAGAGGTTGCTGGAGAAATTAAATAATAAAATTTATTTACTCCAGGTGACCAGTGAATAATTTAAATAATAAAGATATTATTTAAATATAGAGGAATGTGACAAAAGGAATTATTTTGAATTAAATGATGATTTAATTCAAAATTCAAGAGAGTGGGCTAAATTAAATATAAAAATTTATTTAATTTGATGAGAGAAGAGGCTAATGAATAATTAAATAATTAAAATAATTATTTAATTATAGTGGGAAATGGACAAAAATTAAATAAATTAGAATCTATTTAATTTTAAAAGAAGGGGACTTAATTAGTGACGTATTAGATAAATAAATAACATTTATTTATTTAATAATCAAGGAGAAATGAATGATAAAAGGGGGATTAAATAAATTAAGAAATTTATTTAATTAAAGGAAGACTTAAATAATTAATGACGTATTAGATAAATAAATAAAATTTATTTATTTAATAATCAAGGAGAAATGAATGATAAAAGGGGGATTAAATAAATTAAGAAATTTATTTAATTAAAGGAAGACTTAGATAATTAATGACGTATTAGATAAATAAATAAAATTTATTTATTTAATAAATAACAAAGACATGAATTAATTAAATAATTATGAATTATTTAATCAATAGTCGAATGTGGACCAAGGACATAATTAAATGACTTAATTATGCTAGGACGAAAGTGGTAAAAATGAAGCTTGCAGGCCTAGGTCATTTTTAGGTGTCTACATTTTTCCCCTCTTTGTCATAATGTTGCTTGCCACATTGTGACAAAGAAAAACAAGTCAAGAATATGCCCCAGTGAAGGTACGGAGTATCCTTGCCCCCTCGGGAAATTTTCAAATTTTGGGTCGGCGCCAGAAAAATTTGCAAAGGGTCCCGATAAATCAATTTGATAACTAGAAAAACAATGGCGCAGTCGGTTTCAGATTCTGACATGTTTAAAGCAACTTACGGGGAGGTCAAAGGTGTGGAAATGAGCCTCCAGTATTGACTTTGGTTGAAAAAAAAAGTCATTTTGACCTTATAAATAGGGTGACAAAGGGGTTAAAGTCAATTCACTTTTACTATTCACTTTGCGAAACTTGAGAGCTTAGAACGAACGGTGCAGCAGCGAGGATGGTTATTCCAGTGCCAGAGCACCGCAGAGAGATCGTGAGGACCTTCAGACGGCCAGAGGGCTCAGAGCCGGCAGTATGTACCCTAAGCTTACTTTGTCATTTTATCGTATTACGTGTTTTTTCATGCTTTCTAGGGTAGTCAACGAATGCGCCGCGACGCATATGCGTTCGCGTAAGCCGCAATTGCTTTCGCGTTCGACGCATCTGATGCGTCGCGGCTGGCGCATCATAAGCGGGCCATGCCGTGAGGTTGCGCCGCATTTGATAATTCGTGTGACGCAAGTGACTTACCGAGTCGCATTTGACCGCTAAAGTGCCGCAATCGTTATGTCGCAACGCAACTGATCAGTTGAATGTCGCAATTGTAATTCTGTGTCGCATTCGCACAATGTTGCGACGCATCCGCACATTTTCGTGACGCAAATGTCATATAGTGACGCAATTAACATGTCCTGACGCATTTGATATGTATAACGACGCAATTGCTTATTTGCGACGTGCTTGCCTGTTTTCTTAATAAAACTTGTTTTGATATTTGCCTGACCTTAGATGCCCTCCTGATGATTACGGTTGTCCGAAAAGGTGCTAATGCATTGTTCGTCTTTTTGCAGAGGCAGCTTGCCCCTATTTATACTAGAGAGAGCAGACCGACCACCTTTCGGTTTGCCAATCAGTTGGGCCCGCGAGAGCGGTGACGATTGATGAGACTAGGCTTATTCTATGCTGCGTTCATGCCTGCCATTCGGGCGAATAGGGGTTTGTTGACGGCGCTGTGCGAGCGATGGCATTCTGAGACCTGTTCCTTCCACCTTCCGACAGGTGAGGCTACCATTACCTTGGAGGACGTCTACCGTATTCTCCAGATTCCTATTCGAGGGGAGCGGATTGTGTACGACCCACGTCATGGCGAGCAGACTTTCCGTGCGTATTACCAGGATCAGGGTGCTGGACTCGGCATTCAGGGTTGTGAGATCCATTGGGATTTCCTAGCAGAGCACTATGGGCGCTTCGATGCATTCCTGGCGACTCTGATTGCTGGCATTTTGGTTCCTGACCGACGAGGACATGGATTTCCGATTGGTTGGGGGGACGTCCTGGTCGGCATGAGGCGAGACAGGACAGTTTATGCGTGGGGTCCTTGCCTGCTAGGGATGTTATATCACCAGCTTCACGATGTCGTGTACAGGAGAGGAGAGAGTATCTCCTGTGGGACCACCCTTATGATGATCTGGGCATGGGAGCACATTGCCATATTCCGCCCTCCCATTGATAGACCGTAGCTAGCCGCGGGGATGCCCTACTCCTACTATTATGCCGGCGCATTACAGCAGACCCACATGGGCAAGACAGGATGGTGGCGACATCGGATTGATACCATGGTGACGTTCATCTGGAGGCCATACAGGGATTGTGAGGCATGGGATGATGAGGATGAGCATCTGAGCTTTTGCAGACAGTACCGATACCTTATTGGTAGGACAGTGCAGACGTCCTTGATCATTGAGATGTACCTCTTCGGCGTGTTGGAGCAGATTCGGTGACGATGGATATGCAGTAGAGACAGTATACGAGATCTTCCAGGGTATGCATAGGGCCAACCATCCCGGTAGCGCTGCAGCCACAGGCGATAAATGGGCTAATGGCGAACTTTGAGAGTTGGAGAAGGCGGGCTTGACGGATCATTATAGCGTAACTTACTGACCTATAGTGGCGGCGAGCACGCGGACGTGCATTAGCGAATCACAGCAGGCGGCCTGTTGGGTTGTGGTCGGTGATCATTCCTCCCGGAGTGCCAAAGCTGGCGGGGCGGGCGGAGAAGAAGGCGGCGAGGATATATGGTAGGGGCAGGCGAGGATAGGCGAGGAGGAGGCAGGCGAGATAGGCGAGAGAGGAGATGATACGCGGAGATGAGTGGGCGGCTTGTTGGCCCAGAGAGCAGTCACGGAAGTACGCCCACGGAAGTGGCGGTGGCATTAGATATATCGGTTAGTGAGGAGGTGAGAGCGGCCCGAGGCCCGAGGGCGAGGAGGAGCGGTGAGGGGACAGGAGGAGGCGGAGGGGGAGAGACAGGAGGAGGATGTGGAGTTGAGGGGAGAGGCGGAGGATGTGGATGTCAGGGTACCGGAGGAGGAGGTTGAGGTGGATGTCGGGGTACCAGAGGTGGAGATGGAGGAGCAACCCGGACAGGAGGAGGAGGCGGAGGTGGCTGGATAGGAGGAGGCCGATGATGACGATGAGGAGGACGACACCATGGATGAGGCCGAGAGACTCCTGAGATGGCAGATGGTGGAGGGGGAGGAGGAGATACCGTCTTCTTTAGGGTTGCCGTTAGATGCCACAACAGATCAGAGAGTGGCAGACCTTCAGCAGAGATTAGACGCCAGCTTGGCACAGGTCAGGTCTTTACAGTCAGCTCGGGAGGTAGCCCGTGTAGAGCGGGATCAGACAGTTATCCGCCAGCAGGATGCAGCACAGTGGTGTATAGAGTTTGCGGCCTTATGTACAGGACCGATGGGAGACATGGCTCGGAAGCTCGCCAGGGTGAGCACCAGATTGGGGCAGTACAGGACCCTTTATGAGCAGGTAGTGCCGCCAGAGCGATGGGGTCCTACCTTGTCCCGGTCACAGACGAGATCAGGCAGTGGGCATAGGTCAGGTAGTGGCAGTGGTACCAGGAGCCATACCAATGTCGGAGGGTCTACTTCCACAGGACACACCTCGGGTCACAGGTCACACCACTCCCGCAGGCATACTCTGAGTCACCATTCAGGGTACAGTCAGGGTTCCATTGGTTCAGTGCAGAGGTCAGGACAGGTACAGCCACCAGTTACAGATCCTTCTATCTCTCAGAGTCCAGCCGGAGTGACCTCACAGGTGCGCTATACTGTCATGATGATGCCTTCACTCGCAGTTCCCTCATCTTCACAGACACAGGCCACTACAGGACCATCCCTTGTTTCAACGCCCGTGACAGAGTTGCCTCCGCCACATTCTTCTCCCCGAGGAGATGATGAGAGCCTTCCCTAGGGCATATTTGTATTGTGACACACTATATTGTTTGAGCCTGCGAGCTCAATTTTTGGGATATCCGTTGACTCTATCCTGTGACATTGTATATTTTTGAGATGATATTATATGATGATGTAGTTTTGATGCGGCCTACATGTGTTATGTGATTTTCTATGCTTTATGTATTATGCTATGTATGATGTATGATGCTTAATTTATAATGGCATTTATGTACTATGATGTCTATTTGTGATCTTTGATGCCATGATGATGCAATGCTTATTTATATGATTATGTTAATGTGCATGATGTATTTATGTAAAGATGCAATGCTAATGATTATGTTAATGCAATGCTTGTGCTTATGTATATGATTTAATGTCATGGATGATGTATGTATGGACCTAATGCAATGTATATGAGCATGTATGCACTTATGTTTTTGGATGTCACAGGATATCATCGTGGGATGGACGAGAGAAGATGACGAGACTGATGAGAGAAGATGACCAGATCGAAGAAGAGAAGACATGAGCCCTATGAAAATGCATGTTAATTCCTAGACCAAATCCTTCAAAACTTTACTGTAGGACTTTTAATATTTATTGCTCTTAATGATCATTGGGCAAACTGTTGTAATGGTCAACAAACACCATGATATGACATAGATCAAGGTGTGCAAGGTCGCGCCATTACGTAATACAAAACAGTCACAGACAAGGATAATCATGACTCATACTAAGAGCGTGATTGCCCCAGTCCTTTTGTCATAATCACCCACAAGCAGAAAAGGACGAGGACAGATCATGAAACGTCGTTGCTTCTCTAAATCCCAGGATCAGGACCTCGCTGAGAAGCTAGTAGTCATGCGTGTCAATTGTCATGCTACGTCGCTGCTTCTCTAAATCCTGCTTAGTGGGATCTCGCTGAAAAACTAATAACATGATAAAAGATGAAAAGACAATTGTCAAGTGTTTGCCAAGTGCGTCTGGATATCCATTGTTCTGATGCCAAGATGTCATGTTTGATAATGTCGAGATGTCCGAATGTTTAGAGTTTTGATGACCTTAAAAAAAATGTCGAGACTTGGTGAATTCAGGAAGGACACATCCTGAATTATGCTGATGTCGAGAGAATTTGATCCCTAATGGTCGTAAGGGGTTCCTCGAAATAATGCCGATGCCTAGGAAGGACTCATTCGAAGGCATAAATGACAGAGTTAGTTCTTCAGAAGAACTCATCTGAAGAGTACTGATGTCAGGAAGAGTGATCTTTTAAATGTCAAGAGGATCACTCAAAATGCTGAAATGACGATGACGACGCCTAGGAAGGACACATCCTAAGGTGTAAACGACAGAGGTTATTGTTCAGAAGGACTCATTTGAAGATTTAACCAAAATTTGACAGTTTGACTAGTTTATAATGATTTGACTTTCTTTGACCGAGTTTGACTTGTGTTTGACGATATGCCAATATTGCCCCGATGACATGAGTGATGCGTTGATGAGATCGTCATACCGAATATAATGATTGTTTTACTCTGTTTTAGGAGTTTTCCTATGTGGAAAAATGATTGAAGATTTTTTTGACGTGTGTGCCAATGTAGTGTCATGAACCCTAATGGACTGACCTAGTGCGGCCTCGGGGGCTCATCGATAGATGGCCTTGCCTACGTCATATACTCAGAGACCTCGTAGTTCGACATGACCAATGACTTTGTCTTGATGATCCAAGATTGCGTCATGATTTTATTTTGACAAACCTAAAACGACTGACCTAATGTCTCGGGGACTCAAGTATGAGTCTTGCCTACGTAGCAATTGCGCAGAGACAACGTAGTTCGGACATTGACATGGACTGATTGATTGATTTTGACAAGAGATAACACTGCGCTTGTGTGCTTCGAGCAGTCCGATGCCTTGTTTGGTTTTGTTTAGGACATTTTATGATTTTTAGGTCTTTTTTCAGGACTTTTTGCCATGTTTTTTGTCTTTTTTCAGGACTTTTTATGATGTTTTGTCTTTTTTCAGGACATTTTATGATGTTTTTGTCTTTTTTCAGGACATTTTATGATGTTTTTGTCTTGTTTCAGGACATCCACTGCAGTTGCATGGTAAACATTTTGCCCCCAGTCAGGTTTAAGACTTAGCCATTTGCAAAGAATGTGGACGGGATGCTGCTGACTTGCTAGACGGATAGTCGTCAGGACCTGATGTCAATCGTTCATCCACTATGACAGGTAGAGAAGGATGCGATGGTGATTTGTGGAATAGTGGCGAAGATACCTTTCATCCTAAGCCAAGTTTAGACCAAGTGACAGTAGATGGCAGAGCCATGATTGATTACGCATGGCGCCTGTTTGCTCGGTTTTCACCATGGTACTTGTCCAAAGCGTCTGTTTTCCAGGTTTTCACCATTGGATGAATCATTTTTCTCTTTACTATTTTCACAATTTTTTTGATTTTTTTGATTTTTTTTTTGTATTTTATGATTCTCAGCTCCATCCTCTGATGCTATGTGTAGAACTTTCGGAGATATAAACTGTTGATGGGTTCTGTCAACTGTTCCCCATCTGGAGTTTCAATTGATAAGCTCAGAGCCAAAAGAAGATATGATAATATAGGGACCTAGCCAGTTTGGTTCAAATTTTCTTGGCTTTTCTCTGTCTGCTTGGTTCTTGGGGTTCTGCATTAGAACTAGGTCACCAATGTCAAACTTTCTGACCATAACCCTTTTATTGTAGCTGCGACAAAGGCGGTTCTGATATGCTTGGAGATGATTCAGTGAGTTTTTGTCGTCTTTCTTGCATTTCCAACTCATGCAGGGTGATTGTCGGTAGTCCTCTTCATTAGTAAGACCCTTCAAGGAGACTCGTAGTAAAGAATTTTGACCTCAATGGGTAAGATGACTTCAGCGCCAAAGACCAGGGCGAATGGGGTGGCCCCTGTAGGAGTACGAATGCTAGTTCGATAAGCCCACAGAGCAGGGTTAAGTTGTATGTGCCAGTCACGGCCAGCGTCATTGACAGTCTTTTTTAAGATCTTGACAATGGTTTTGTTAGACGCTCAGCTTGGCCGTTTCCTTGCGGGTAGTATGGAGAGATGAAAAGTGGTGTTGGATATGGAATCGTTCACATAACTCACGGACATCCTGGTTTTGGACGCCTATTGTGATGATGGGACTGCGGAAGGCCATACCGGAAAATGATGTAATTAGGATGAATTTTGATATTTGTTTGCCGTAATATATGTCAACAGGATGGCTTCGATCCACTTTGTGAAATACTCAGTGGCAGTAATAATGAATTTATGGCCGTTGGATGAGGTTGGATGAATCTTACCCACGAGGTCGAGTCCCCATTGAGCGAAGGGCCAAGGAGAAGTGATGGGCCGGAGTTCCTGTGTTGGAGCATGAACCAAGTCACTGTGTATTTGACATTTGCGACAAGTCCGGACATATTCAACTGCATCTTTTTCCATTGTCGGCCAATAATACCCAAGTCTCGTCAGTTTCTTAGCTAGCGTAGGACCACTCGGATGAGATCCGCATATACCTTCGTGTACTTCTCGTAAGGTCGTACATGCTTCGTCGGTGTCAAGACATCTAAGGAGGGTATCGTCGAAACTACGGCGGTAGAGGGTGTCACTGACAATGGCATACCTTGCTGATTTCCTAATGAAGGACTTCCTTTGGTTATTGGATAGGTTCAGTGGAAGGGTTTGAGTCTTGAGATATTCATAAATGTCCTGATACCAAGGAGAGTTGGGACCAACAAGTTTGCAAACCATTTCTGACTCTGGGATATCATATGCCAGTATCAACAGCTGTTCTACAAGGAACTCAAATTGTGACACATTTTTAGGGATGTCCAAGAGAGAACTAATAGTAGCCATTGCGTCGGCTGCCTTATTTTGTGCCCTGGGGATTTGTTCAAAAGAAATCGATTAGAAGTTTGTCAGGAAACTATCCACCATCCTCTTGTAGGGAAGCAACTTCTCATCCTTTATTTCATAGTCATCATTCACTTGGTTGATTACTAGCTGGGAATCCTCGAATACAAGCAATGTCTGAATTTTCCATTTGATTGCCAACTTGAGACCTGTAACTAGTGCTTCATATTCGGCAATGTTATTTGTAAAAGGGAAAGCAATCCGAAATGATTTAGGAATTGAATCCCCCTGTGGTGTGATAAACAGGATTCCAGCGCCTGAGCCATGACCAGTATGAGACCCATCAAAATAAAGTTTCCATGGTGTTGCCGGTTCCGCATGAAAAATGGACTCATCGGGAAAATCAGTTACTAATGGATGAGTGGCTTGAATTGGTGCGTCTGCTAGTTGATCTACTATTACTTTCCCTTTTATGGATTTGCGCTCAACATACTGTATGTCATACTCACTTAGGATCATGACCCATTTTGCCAACCGGCCTGTTAACGCTGCTCAACTTAAGAGGTATTTCAATGGGTCAATCTTGGCCACCAGTTGTGTCTGATGATTGAGCATATAATGCCTTAGCTTTTGGGCTGCAAAGACAACCACGAGGCATGCACGTTCGATGTATGTGTAATTCAACTCATAACCTATCAGTGTTCGGCTGATGTAGTAGATTGCTCTTTCTTTCCCTTCATGATCATTTTGGGCCAATAATGCCCCCAATGCTGAACTGGTAGTTGAAATGTATAGAATCAAAGGCTTTCCATGAATGGGCGGCATGAGGACTGGTGTTGATATCAGATAATCTTTGATTTGCTGGAAGGCCTATTGACATTTATCCATCCATACAAAGGAGACACCTTTGCGCAACAGGTACTGGAACGGATGGCACTTATCCGCCAACTGGGCTATGAAACGGTGAATAGATTGTACTCTACCCTACAGAGTTCTGAGTTCACTGGTCCCTCTGGGCGGAGGCATGTCTATAATTTCTTTGACCTTTTCCAGATCGACCTCTATGCCTCTTCGGGAAACTATGTATCCCAATAGTTTTCCTGATGTGACCCCAAAGACACACTTCTTAGGGTTTAGCCGAACTTTGTACTCTTCAAGTCTCTTGAAAATTATGTCGAGTACCCTCAAGTGGTCTTTCCTAGTTTCTGATTTGGCCAATAGGTCATCTACATAATCTTCCATTATACTGTGCATCATGTCATGGAAGATCGTGGTCATAGCCCTTTGATACGTGGCACCTACGTTTTTAAGACCGAAGGGCATGACGTTCCAACAGTATTTCCCCCATGGACATGTAAATGCTGTTTTGTGTTGATCCTCAGGAGCAATGTGGATTTGGTTATAGCCAGAGAAACCATCCATGAGGGATAGCATCTCATGTCCTGCAGTTAGGTCGACTATGATGTCAATGTTGGGCAAAGGAAAGTCATCCTTTGGACATGCTTTGTTTAGGTCTCGAAAGTCTGTACATACTTGAATTAGTCCATTTGGCTTTGTCACCGACACTAGGTTGGAAATCCATTCAGCATAATCTATAGACCTTATGAATCCGGCATCCAATAATTTCTTTAATTCAGCCTTTACCAATAGAGCAACTTGAGGGTGCATTTTGCGCAACTTCTGCTTGACTGGTTTAGCATTGGGTAATAGTGGCAGATGATGCAAAACCAGTTTGGGGTCCAATCCTGGCATGTCTGCATAGGACCATGCAAAGTTGATTTTCTATTCTGCAAAAGAATTTATGAAATTCCGATTTCTCTTCATCAGTCAATGACGCGGCAAATAGGACCATCTTGGGGTCTTCTGCAGTTGAAATGTTATCCTCTATTGTGTCCTCAATAAGCATGGTTGATTTCTCCTGTTGCACGAGGAGAAAGTCCAGTCCTCCATCTTTGGGCGCCTCAGAGAGGTTTTCACCCATGGATGCGTCCTTTATTTTTACTATTTTATCGTCAAGAGGTGCCTTTCAATTTTCACCTAGAGACGTTTCATTTTTTACTTTATTTTTACTTTTGCGACAAGAGGACTGAACTGTCTCACCAAAGTATGCGGTGCAATCTAAATCAATGGCAAACCCGGATTTGTGGTCCCCACTTGGTATGCCTTCTCTTAATCCCATGAATTCGGCAATGACCTCATCATTCTGGAATGTGTCCAGAACTGGTGGTCCTTGTTGGTCCCAATTGACTAGTTCTGGGTAAACTAAAGAGATGCCATCGTCAAAGCTAGTGAACTGGGGTGAGGATGCAGACAGCATGCAGATGGATTCGTTGATATTGTAGATGAGGTTATCATCATCCAACTCTACATCGGACTCTATCCAATATTCTCCTTCACTAGTGTCATATTCATTGTCGTAATAAGGAGTGAAGGTTTTAGAGCCCTGGTTATCAATGTCGTCTGACACTTCGGATAGATTAGACTGAGGGGGGTCAGATGATGGCTGTTGTGTTTTATGGGAAGTGGTATTAGGGCTTTGACTATTTGGTGCCTGTTCAATTTTGAATGTTTTCCAAAATCGTTGTTCAAAGGTCAATTCCCCTGGTTCGACAAACAAATCATCAAGACAACAGTCACTTAGGGATTGCTCTGACCCAAATTCCCACTCGTGGGAGTCAGTTTCAGTGAGGGGTTCCCTAGTAGTCTCGACACTGTCAGAAGCATGTACTCGCTCATTTAAAAGTCCAGAGGTACGTCGATCACCATTGGCAAGTGATCCAAACCCTAATCCAAGATACTTCAGAATTTGAAAAGTTTCTATGGGTTCCCTTCGGCCTGTTTTGTCTTTTCCTAGGCCACTAGTACCATCGTAGCCTTTAGCCTTCATGAAGTCATAACCTTTGCCATATATTTGAACTGGTAATGGGGGTAATGTGACCGTATCCTTATAGATCCATCCTGTGATGTCAGTAAGGTCTTCCTCACTCATGTCTCCCCACTTGATAAAAACTGTATTTGGTGGGACTATGAAGGTTTCCTAAGGTTCCATTCAGAAACATGGCCGACCATAGTCCTTGGGAGATCTAGGCGTTGTTGTTATGTTGTATGCTGTGTGCAGTTTGAATTCTCCATAGCCAAGGTCCTGGGTTTTTACAGTTGATTTAGTCTTAGGGTTGGTGGAAGGTGGTGGTATGGCGGAAGACGTGGATGGAGCGGATGTGGAAGATGACGTGAGTGTGGAGGGGTCGATGTACTTGGATGACGAGGAGCCAGGTGCTTCTCGATTAATAGGTACTCGATTTTCGGAGATACCCCTTAAATTGGTACAATATTGGAAAGGGTCGGGGTCTCCGTATATGGTGACTTCTGTACCATCAAAAGGAAACTTGAGGCATTGGTGGTATGTTGATGGAACGGCTTTTAAAGCGTGGATCCATGGACGGCCAAGTAAAATGTTATATGGTAGTTCCAAATCCAGGACCTGGCAGGTTGTGTCTACAATGACCGGTCCCACTCTGATAGGGAGGGAGATAACACCCTTTGAAGAGCGTTCCTCGTCATCGTATGCTTTGATCACTATGCTTTTCGTTGGGTCTACGCACGCATCAGAGAACCCAAGAGCCTTAACCAGTTTGAGGGAGCATATATTCAACCCTGCTCCACCATCTATTAAAACCTGTCTAACCTTGTGCTTGTGGACAAAAACTTCTATGTGTAATGTGTCATTGTGGTTGGTTTTAGATGATGAGTAATCCTGATCCGAGAACGTGACATGGTGCGGCGTGGTGAGATATCCCACCATAGTTTCAAACTGATTGACATCGATGTCCTTAGGGACTGACGACTCTAAGAGAGTTTTGTCTAGGATTTCTTTGTGTGCCAGAGAGATGCGAAGCATCTCAAGGATAGATATTTGCGCGGGAGTCTTTCCTAGTTGGTCAATGAGGTTGAACTCGCTTCTGGGTTTCCACTGTTGTGGGGTTGAGACAGGTTTTGGTTGTTTAGCTGATGCAGCAGGTTGTGATTGTTTAGCCAATGGGCCCGGTATTGTGATTTTGGCTTGTCTAGGAGGAGGCGGACCAGCTATAGTGATCTTGCCACTGCGAGTAGTAGCATTACACTAGGGTGCTCTCTTGACTGTAATGGTATTGATGTACCCATCTTCAATTCGGACATTGTTTATAATTGGTCCACTAGAATAATCGTACTTGACTCGGGCGAAGTTAGCTTGGTTTTGTGAACCTGAAGTGGAAGCATTATGGGAACCATGATCCTGCAGTGGATTCTTGTGGATAGTATGGTCTGAGTTGGAGTTGAATTGTGATCCACCCACTTCGATGGTGCGATTTTTGATAAGGTCTTGTATAATGTTTTTCAGTTGTCGGCAGTTAGAGGTTGTATGCCCCTTGACTCGATGGTATTCACAAAGTGCATCGTCATTCCACCATGCTGGTTTGAATTGTCCTGGGTCATATGGTTTTATTTCTGGAAGTGTGATGACCCCATGTTGGATGCATTTCTTAAGGACATCTTCAATGGGTTCACCCAAATGGGTGTATGTGCGACCCCTATGAAATTGTCTCATCGAACGATATTGTCCTTGACTGTTTTGACCACTTTGATTGTTTGAAGAAGTATTGGGAGGAGGTGTCGATGTCGTTGTTGGTCTCATTTGTTGTTGAACCCCTTTCAGGGCCAATACAGGACTTGTAGTCTTGGCATCTACCACACCGTCATTTGTAACATGTTTATTCTTGACCCAATATTTGTTTTTGTTAGTGGGTTGGTTGGTGTTTTTGTTTTTGGAACCATATCTCAGTTCTCCCTTTGCAATAAGGGCTTTCTCAATTTGGACTCCCTTTTCCACTAATTCTGTGAAATTTGTGCAACAATGTATTTGTAATGCGAATTTTAGGGGTCCTATAAGTGTTTGGACGAACATGTCGACTTTTTCCCTTTCAGGAATGTCAATGTGACATCGACTAGCGAGGCTTCTCCATTTTTGAAAGAATGGAATAAATGTCTCACCCGAGTCTTCTTGCGTGAGATTACACAAGCTAGTAATAGAGGTGTCCATGTCAATGTTGTAGGCGTAATTGCGTATGAATTTTCGTTTGAGCTCATCCCATGTCTGGATATCTTTTTGAGTTGAGAACCATTCAAGGGCTTGACCCGCCAAACTTTTGGAAAAAAGTCTCATCAAGTATGTTGGTTCGTAGGCGATATCCATACAGTTGGTTGCGAATTCGCGAACATGTTCAATGGGATTTGTCTTGCCTCTATATTTTGTGAAGTTGGGTGACACGTATCCTGGTGGAAATGCAGGCATGTATAAGTTCATGTCAAATGGGTATACATCTAGGTCATATGATATTTCTGGTTTCCTGCCTGAGATGTACATGTTTTGCATAGTTTTCTCCATATCCCTCATTCTTGCTTTGAGTTCATCTATGGTAGGGTCGTTTACATTTTCGTGTGTTGGGTTGCCTGGTACACCATGTGTTCCAGTCTGGTGTGTGTGGATGTTGGTATATTGTGGTGGTACGGATTGTTGTGGTACGTATGACGTGTGTTGTTGGTATTGGAAGTTATGATTTGGTGCCTGTTGATGAGTATGAATGTTGGATGAGTATGTTGGGATATGTCCCCCAACCATGTGTGTCATTATTTGGGGGATGTTGTGACCATGAATGTTATGGTGTATCAATGATGTCATGGGTTGTGTTATTTGGCCACCTTGTGTAAATTGTTGGTTTTGTACAAGGGGGATGTTTGTATTTGTGCCTTGGGAGGCAATGACATTTGACTGTGTTGTCGTGTTAACATTTTGTTGTTGTCCTTTAATAAAGATACGTCATGTGGCTCCTCCCAAAGGATTTTGTGAATTACTACTGAACGGATTTGTTGAAGTTGTGTTCATGGTGGTAGATGTAGTTGTCAAAGGGGGATTGTGGTGACTTGATGATGCCCCCGTGGTATTTACTGTCGCGGTAAAAAGAGGATTGGAATAATTTTCCCATGTTGTTGAGGAGCCAAGAGTGGTTCCATCCGATTGGGGTAGTGTTGTGGATGTTGTAGATGATTGTGATCCCCCAATGGATGTAGCATTTACTGTGTTGGACGTGTTTGGGATGTTGGGAGTGGTATTTATTGTCGTTGTGGTCTCCAATGAAGTGTTGCTCGTATTATTCGAAATTTGACCACTATGTGACATGTTATGTGCGTTATTGGCATTAGGGTCATGAAGTGTCAAATTTAGCGTGTTAGCATCAAATCCTGGTGGTAACTTAGCTCCCTCACTCAAGAGCATGGCTACAAATCTGTCTCTGTCCTGACGAGCTATTGCTTCAGCCATCTGATAGGCCTCTGGGTCTTGTGTCAATGCCTCTATGTGTTCTTGAAGTAGTTGACCATTTTCATCTCTTTGCAAGTAGAGGTCGAATGTACTGTTTGACGAGGCTTGCGTTGTTGTTGGAGGTTGATTGTCTAGATTGGTAAATGGGTCGTACAAGGTCCAGCTTGAGTCATATGGAGGATTGTTGACAGTAAATGGGGGGTCTTGTCTAAAGTTTTCCATTTGTCTCTTTTGTTTTTGAAGTCTGGTTTCAACCATAAATGAGATTGCTCAAATAGGAATGACAGCCTAAATGCAAGTATGACACTATGTGAAGTCTAAGGTTCAAGATGAGAACTAGAATGACTAATGTTTTTGGATTTTTGTGAATAAGGTATGCAATGTGTATGCAATGTAAGATAAGGTTATCTAGGCACTTCTAAGCTTGTTCTTTGTTTTCGATTTGGACTGCTAAAGGACTTTGTTGTAAATGACAAGCTGACAAGATCTAAGTGACTAGTGAGTCTTCCTAACTAGACTTTTGAGTTGGAAGAAATCTCACAAAAGAGGACAATGACTAAAAGGATGTTTGATAACTTGATCCAAAAGGGTCTAATTTCGAAAACAATGATTTTGCCAAGGGTGTGTAGATTTTCCTAATCTAAGTATACGAAATGTGAACACAAGGCGGAGTCTAATGCAGCGAAAAGGAATGAGTATAGATCCTATGGTGACTAAATGCAAACTAATGGTCAAGACTGGAGGCAATTTCAATTAGGTTTACAGCAGGTCTTCTTGGTGTGAGTTTGAAATTTAGTTGTGATTTGAAGACCTCGAGGTTTGTTTGTGATTTAATTTTTGATAGGCGGTCGTCCGCAGTTTGTAAATGCGTCGCAGTTAAACAAATGGGACATTTAGTTAAGCTACGAGCGCCAAAATGGAAACACGGTTAAGCCGTCGCGGCTTTTAATTTTATAGGATGCATCGCGGCCGCCTGAATCGTTGTTCTAAGTTTCAGATGCGGTTTATCAGAGCAGTTGCGTTGTAGTAAAGCAGTTGCGGTTCGACAGATGCGACTCAGTTCAGTTTCAACATGATTTTCGTGTTGTTTTGATGGAAGTTTTGACTTGTTTGATGAATGTTTTGTTTGAGCTGTGACAGAACCAGAATACACTTGACAAACACAGCATTTTTAAGAAGTAACCAAACACACATCAGATAAGCACGATCCTAAAAAGGCCACTAGACCAAGGGTTTGTATACTTGGTATAGCCCACCTATATACCCCGGATCGGTGATAAACACCTTTCCTTCTCGAGAGCGAATAGCTTAGAATTTTGGTGGCATTGGCTCCCCTCCACGGCTCATTAACGTCATTCGAGCACACCAAATTCAGATTCTTTGGGTAGTGACATCCCAAGAATTGCTATCTCTACTCAAGGGGATCAGTAGTGAGTATCTTCGGGCATGATACTGTACCCTGCACTATACCAAGCAACGGCCAATAGAACGGTTGGACACTAAGACAAGAGGTGTTTAATTCGGGCATTCTGTTCGTGGGGCGTGATCCATGCGGCGAGAGTCCCCTTTCGGATCCATCTCGTCGGAACCACGCTCATGATTCTTGGGCTTTCCCCAAGAACCCACTTTTATATACCGGCTGGAAGTCCCTCAGTGTCAGGGTGCTATCGGTCAGAGTCGTCCTAGGGTGAGTAATTTTTCCCACCAGAACAGGCCCAAGTTCTAGAGTCAGTAACTGTTTCTCTTACACCCAGGATCGCATGAATGCGCAAGGGGAGAGGATACTTTGATATACCGAATCGTGAAGGGTACAATAACATAAAAGAATGGGTCTAGTTTTTTGATCACAAGGTTTTCACCAAGTGAGAGCATACTCACCTACCATTCCACAATCAGAATCAAGCATAAAAGACATGATTTCGTTTTATATGCACCAAATTCAAATGTTTGCTATTCTAAGAAAAACAAGCACAAAGTTTTGTTATTCCTTCTTTGACATGCGAATTTGCAAACAATGAATATTAGTAGTCTCTTATGCAATGGTCTTCGACAAACGAATGAGGATTGCCACATGCTACAAGAAAAGATTAGTAACACAAGAAAAGTCTAATCTAGTTAACATGCAGGAAAAAAAAAGGAAACAGGAAAAACAGAAAACCAGAAAACCAGAGATCAGAAAAAACCCGAAGATCTGAAAATCAAAATGACAAAACCGAAAGAAAATTTTACCAGACAGATGCGTCGCGGCAAAGCAAATGCGTCGCTCGGGTCTTCAAATGCGGCTCGAAATATCAGATGCGTCATTATAGTTGTCAGTTGCAGCTTGTCAGAGCGAGTGCGTCTCTTCTGTCCTCCAATGCGTCGCGACGCATCAAATGCGACACAATGTTTTTAAAAAAACACTTGCATCGATCCGTACATGTACCCTGCAAAACGACAGAAAACAACAAAAAAAACCGTACGAAACAGAAAACACACGAATGGAGATCGCCACACGCTACAAGAGAGGATTAGTAACACAAAATCTAATCTTAGCGAACATTCAGGAATAAAAAGAGTACAGAAAATAGAAAATCAGAAAACCAGAAATCAGAAAAACCCAAAATCCAAAAATAAGAACCTACAAACTGGAATTTTTTTTTTTACCAGACAGATGTGGTGCGACAGAGCAAATGCGTCGCTTGGGTCTTCGAATGCGGCTGTTAAAAATAGATGCGTCATTCTGGTCAGCGGTTGCGGCTTGTCAGAGCGATTGCGACACTAGTGTTTGCAGATGCGTCGTGACGCATCAAATGCGTCACAATGTTTTAAAAAAAAACATTTGCGGCGATCCGTACCTGTACTTGCAAAACGACAGAAAACAACAAAAAAGTTGTACGAAAAACAAAAAAAACAACATCGGGTTCACCAATGTAATCAAGGGAAAATCTCAGAATAGTTAGAGGGGTTAGCACAATAACATTAAAATTCCAATGAAATAACAAAGCACAAAGGAAATAATATGAAAACAAGAGGAACAATGTTACCCTAAGTCCTCATCTTCCATGGTTGACCTTTGTTACACCTCCTAGCTTGCAGTAAATAAAGATGCCCTCAGATTTCAAATGAGCACCTAGACTAATGACAAAGCCCTATGCAAGTGTTGAAGGATTTGTATAAAAGAAATGATTTCACACTAAAATGACAATGACTGCAAATGACAATAATAATAACCTAAGTTGACAGAATGAGCATGAGATCCTAAAATGAGAACAAAATTGCCATTTTATAAAAACTGCAATTTTGAATGTGTGGCCAGGATGAGAAGATGACAAATACCCTAGAATCAATGGTCAAGATTGAATGTTGCAGTGTGAAATAGGGTTAGGTCAAAATTAGGGCAATGATAAGGATGAAGGGTTGAGATTGAATTATAAAATAATTCAATCAAGGGCTGAAATTAAATGAGATGTCAAGAGATAAGATTGGCACGGACAAAGAGGTTGCTGGAGAAATTAAATAATAAAATTTATTTACTCCAGGTGACCAGTGAATAATTTAAATAATAAAGATATTATTTAAATATAGAGGAATGTGACAAAAGGAATTATTTTGAATTAAATGATGATTTAATTCAAAATTCAAGAGTGGGCTAAATTAAATATAAAAATTTATTTAATTTGATGAGAGAAGAGGCTAATGAATAATTAAATAATTAAAATAATTATTTAATTATAGTGGGAAATGGACAAAAATTAAATAAATTAGAATCTATTTAATTTTAAAAGAAGGGGACTTAATTAGTGACGTATTAGATAAATAAATAACATTTATTTATTTAATAATCAAGGAGAAATGAATGATAAAAGTGGGATTAAATAAATTAAGATTTTTTTTTATTTTTTATTTATTTATAGGTGAGTGTTGTCAAGGGGACAGCTCCCGAAATGTATAGTTCTAAAAGAGAACAGATGCATGCCCTGTCCACCAGGGGTGCCCCAACACAAATTTATACTTTCCTTCTAACCTAAAAGAACATGCGTCAACCCAAAAATGAGTGTGACCACCAGTTATACCTCCAGTATTCCTTCTTTCTTTGAGGATCTTAGGGACATTGGATGTTTTTGTTTTAAAGATGGAGATTTCTTTTTTTTCACCTCCGTCCAACCCTGTTGGTCATTCAAGGTCGGATGCTGGCCCAAGCACAAATCCGCCAGCATGGAAGAACCAGGGTTACAATCAACAGTAGGATTGGCCAAAAGGGAAGAGGAAACATTATTGGATATCTCCAAAGGTGGAGAGGTAATGCAGGAATCGTCTTGCATTGGTACAGGCGTGGTCCCCGAGACATGGTGTTCATCCACAGCCGAGTGGGTGGGAACCAGAGCATGAGCAACTTTTTCAATTGAAGAAGTGAAGGCACTAGCATTCTTTATCGAGGGAGAAACAACATAATGTCTGGACTCAGCCCCAACCCACCATGAGGGGCTGTTGATTGGGACAGCACTAGCATTTTCCCCAAAACGTTTTTTACCGCACTGTGCTGTAACATGTTCTGTCACAAAGCAAATTCTACATCTGAATGCTATCTTTTCATAATCTATTGGTTGGTGCCAACGCCTATTTCCAACTTTGAGAAGGATTTCCGCTGGGAGGCCTTTTGAAACATCCATTTCCACACAGAGGCGAGCAAAAGTTGAATTTTCATAGTTGATTGTTTCTTTGGAGAGACCATGGTATTTCCCCAGCTTGTTGCCAATTGCTTTCAGACAGTCAGTTTCCCAAAACTGAAGTGGGAGGTAAGGTAAATGAACCCATAAAAATGCTGAAGAAAATGACTCTGTGCGTGGATCAAAAGAGGGGGACCAAGGTTTCATGAACAGAATATCCCCCTGAAAAAACCAAGGTCCAGCATTTAGCACCAGTTCTTTATCCTCCATAGCTTCAAATTCTAGGATAAAAAACCCTTTTGCACACGGGTAAATGCAGATTTCATCTTCTAAATACTCTTTCCAATTTGCCTCAATCCACGAATGGAGGTCGCATAATTTCAGCCAAACTTTAGTAAATCTACATATTAGGGCGTGGGCCTGCAAGTATTCTTCTCTGTCACTGACAAGGCCGTCAAGACTGATCTCAGGGGCAGATGCTTGACGGACGGCAAAAGGAGGACGCATAGAGGCTCCGCCGTGAAGCCAAAGAGGCTTAGATTTTTTATTGGTAGGGGAAAAACCAGCAGACTGTGAGCCCAACCCGTAGAGACCCTTACGCGGGGATGAAGGGCAGGCAACAAGGGCGTCAACGAAGCTTTTCCGCGTACAGTCATCGCCATCTTTGGCATGGACCAGGCAATCCAACCTTCATCTGCATACCAAGCCCAGCATTGTCATCTATCGGACCCTGATTAACGGCTTTTGGAGACCTAGGGTTACGCCCGGGAAAGCCTTCCCCGCCACCCACCAGATTGCGCACAGAAGGAGACACCGAGGAAGAGCCAGAGGCTGCAAGCACCTTCGCCAATGTCGCCCCCCTAAGGGCACCTTCGTCATGGATTTTGTGGAATTCGTGATGTAGGAGATGGGTAAGCGGAAGATTTGGAAGGGCGCCATTATTTTATTTCATTATTTTGCACTAATTAAGAAATTTATTTAATTAAAGAGGGCAAATAATTATTAGCGTATTAGATAAATAAATAAATTTATTTATTTAATAATCAAGGAGAAATAGACAAAGGATTAAATAAATTAGGAAATTTATTTAATTAAGGGAAAACCTAGACAATTAATGGCGTATTTAATAAATAAATAAAATTTATCTATTTAATAATCATGAGGAATAACTGACATGAATTAATTAAATAATTATGAATTATTTAATCAATAGTCGAATGTGGACCAAGGACATAATTAAATGACTTAATTATGCTAGGACGAAAGTGGTAAAAATGAAGCTTGCAGGCCTAGGTCATTTTTAGGTGTCTACAGCCACAACATCAGTAAAAGAAGTCAAAAGAACATAGAAAGAGCCACAACTCTCAATTCATTTTCATTCTACAAAAAAAAGGGGGACAAAGTAAGAAAGAGGAGTTGATAAAGAGATCAAAATATCAGAGGAGGATAGGAGTTGTTTGAAGTTATAAAAGGTTGAGTGAAGTGTATGATTGAATGCCGCAACATTTTGTATTTGTGTGAAGAATGTATGAAGTTACAAAAAGTTGTTTAAAGCTAGGATCCCTGAGCACCAGCAGTGTGACTCTATGGGAGGTGTTGAAGAAAAAAAACATGTCTCACACCTGAACCTACAATGGACTGGTTACCAAGTGTGTCAGAGCTCATGGGTAGAGCATTGCAACAACAAAATGGGTTTTCCTAGGTTTGATTCCTAGAAGTTGAAGATTGTAGATGTCGAAGCATCAGTGAAGAGGAAAAAGAAACAAGCTCTGAAAACTTTCAGCAGAATAGTTGCTCCAGAAACTTTCAACAGAACAGTTGCTCCAAAAAAAATTTGCAAAGCAGTTGCTTCGGAAATTTTCTGCAGAGTCATTGCTCTAGAAATTTTTGAGAAGAATATCCACAATTGAGATTAAGGGTGAGTGTTGGAAATATAATCTCACCCGTTGCATTTAATTCTCTAGTTGGACCTGTCTCAACATGCTCTATATTAGGCTTTGTATCAGCATTGGATCGCAGCCAATATCAACATTGATGACAAACAACCTTCGTATCTGCATTGGGCCACAATCGGTCCCAGCATTAAAGATAATTTAAGAAGTCATATTTTGGAAAAGAAATAAAAGTATATGGCATTAAATCATATGTAGGCCTTCACACATTTTATGGGTGTTTAGAAATACAATATTTTATGTTTGTTCCTTGTCTCTCGAATGTTCTTTTAAGTTTTATATATGTTGCAATGTAGTAGCGTAACTCAGCAGTGCTCTCAAGAGTTGCAAGGAATTCATAAGGGCTCCATAATGATGAATGTGTCAATGTAAGAGTAGTAGCTCAGTTTGTAAGGAGTATGCAATATTATGGTATTGAATTAGCAGAAGCTCAGAATATTTGTGTAATCTTTTGGTGTTTATTTTTGTGTGTTCATTTGTTTGCTTCTCCTCTCGTCAAATCCAACAATAAGAATATTGATAATATTATTAACACCAATGATATAATTACTGTCACTTATTTGATGGTAAGATTTTTTTTGATCTACAGATATTATTTCTATCTAATTTTTAAGTAATATCTTTATTTAAACCATAAAATATAATCACTTGAAATTAATTATGTGTTATTGATGGATAATTTTATTCATTACATAGTCGTCCTTCAGTTCCCCAATGACAATCACTACACTTATGCCCCACTGAAAGCAAGCTAAGCACTTCGAAGCTAGAGGCCTCAACTGTTATGTAACCATATTTTAATGCTAGAAGAATGAGGACTTAACAAGGAGAGCGCGACAGGTGAGGCAAGGTGATTTGAAATACAGGAACATCGCCAAACAATAAATTTAATACTTAATATCATACTGCTAGTATTCATGTGACTTATTTATTTACCTTATTTATTTTAAGGTAAAAGGGGGGAACAAGTGTCCCTACCCTTATAAATCCAAAAGGTGAGATTTCATAATAGAATTAAAAGGAAAAATCCTAAAGGAAACAATCCACAATTAAAATAAATAACAAAAATCTCACTAGCTAGAGAAAATAGTAGGACACAAAAACAACTTCAAAGAATAGCACAACACAAACCAAAAACAACTGGATCACATGACCATTAGTGAATCAAGGAGCTAGCTAAGTCCTTTAGACAAAAAGCTACTTCACCTTCTTCCAAGAGCCTATGCAGATAGGCATTAACAAAATATGATTCATCACTCTTGTCTCTCCAAGTCTTCTTTCCCTTTTTCCTTTGATATCCTTTTCTTGCATAAGGATTTTTATGTTGGTGGTATATTTCACAATTTATTTATTCGATTATTGACAAAAAAAAAAAATCTAATTTCATTCCCAACATTATTTTCTTGATGGCATCCTTTTTCATTCTATTAACATGGAAAATAGAACATGGGTTTTCATATTGTTAACTTTCATGGGATTGTTTCCTTCAATCTATCATTATTTCTCCTTGGTGTTAATATTAATCATCTACTTTTCACTTCTTTCTTTTTGGATTTCTTTACCTTTTTTTCTTATTTTCCTATTTTTTATAGCATTCCTTTCCTCACTAGGATGGCTAGAAGTATTTATTAGGGAAGGATTGGGTTTTTAGGAGGCACTTATTTGGCAACAATGGAGGGTTTAATGGTAGGAAAGTTATCTTGTTCACCTTGCATAATATTTATAATATAAAATTAGTGTTTGTGGTGCATCTACGGGATCTATGGATGCATGCATCATATGAGTTAGATATTATTGCCCAGGGCCACTTGGTATATTGTATGTAACATTGTGATACATATTTAATGTGGTTTGCACATTGGAAAAATATTTAATATTATGAAAACTAAGTACCAAAAAGTAAATAAGAGGGGACATGGTTTTGTAAGCTCATGGTATTAGCCACATAGTTTATATAATACCACTTGGTAGTTTTGTACAATTTTATTTCTATAAAAAGCACATGAGTATTTTTGAGGTTGGCTATGATCACTATCATAACCTTTTATTTTTTAGAAGGTTGACTAAGCATCTCTTTTAGGTTACATATGTGAGGAGAGGAAGGATGGATTGACATGCGTAGTTACATAATTCTCATTTTCTTGTTCACATGGAGTGCAAGTAGGGAGCTTAATGTTTTATAATCTTTGCAAGGAGACTCTGTAAGTGTATTGTGATTTTTTTCATGAGATAATGCATTGGGTGTGTGACTGATTTTGGAGGCTAGGTTTTTTCTCATGAGGGTTTTCCTAGGGTACATTTAGTGTAATATTGATGGTATGCTTTTCTATTATTTTGTATCATATATTCTAAATACTTGTTTCCATATTTCTCTCTCACAGGTTTATATAGAAATAGTTCATTATGGCTATAAATTTCCTTTCATTTTATTCATTTGTGAATTAACAATTATAGTATATTATACATAATAATATTGTATGGTGGTTATTAGCATTAGCATCTAAATTGTGGCTTGTGTAGTTTTAAACCATTCTAAGGTAAATAATATTATTATCTTAGTTTTATATCTTCAAAAATTAACATATATTTTTATGATAAAATTTTAGATTGGTTCTAAAACTTTCTAAGGAAAAGTATTTCTCATTTGTTTCACTTCTCATTTGTGATCCACCCTTTCTTCTATCTCTTTCTATTCTAGGCAGTGAGCCACCGACAATGAGCCATTCTCTTTTTTGGACAGTGAGTCCACCTTTTGTATCAAACATTGTAATTGGTTATAATATATTGTGAGATAATCCTCGTCGTGGATTTTTCCTTTTGGTTTTTCCATGTAAAATCTGGTGTTCTTGTTTCTATTGATGTGATACATGCTTTTAATGTTCCTTTCCATTACTGCATGTTGAATGAGATGTTGTGAAATACATTTTAAGTTAATGAATTTAAGGGAATACTAATTCACCCCTCCCCCTCTTAATATTTCAGGTGTTTAACACATCTTTCACCAATCATTCATAATTATTCTATATTTTAATGATGAAAATTTTGGCATAACTCATGCCACTAAAATAAATCAAGAAAATTCATCTAAGAGCGATAGTTTCAAATAAATACTTTTTATTCTTTTAGTTATAGAAATTAAACTTAAAAACTTGTAAATAGATAGTGCATGAGGTAGAAGAACTTTCTCAACTCTTAATTATCTATCAAAATAATTAAAGGCATGAAAAAGTAAAATATAATCTTCCCCTCTCTAAGCATAAAGACAAACATCTAGTCCTTACAACTATATATGTTATAATTTTAATGTGCTATAATGTTAAAAATGGGAAACATGGAAACTACCCCACCTTGATTCCCGAACCTTTAAATATTTAAGGGGTAGTTAGTTTAGGAAATTTTAGTTTTTTAAATTTTTGGAGTGTTTTTGTTTTGATATTTTTTAATTTTTTGGTTTGTGTATTTTGTGATTTTATATTTTACTTCTACCCAAGGTTTTATTCAATTGGTTTCAAAGTCTTATTCTTTATTAATTGACTATTTACAAATATGTGTGAAGAATCAAGATGTACTTTTTATATGTGGTTATAGAAAAAAAAATCTTATATAATCATGATGGAACAATTTATAGGATATAAATTTTGCAAATCTCTCTTTTGGATGTATAGATTGATTTTCATCCTTAAGGAGGTATGGATAAAATTTAAAAGTATCTCATATATCTTTTATCCCTCATTTTAAAAGCAATTAAATATTCTTGAAGTATGTTTGGAAAGGTGAATATGGCTAAGGTATCAATTGAAATCAATGTTATAATGTTATAAAAGAATTGGTTACCATAGTTTACCTGAACCTAGAAGAGGACTTCATTGTCTACAAGATGAGGAGAGAAAATATGGAAAAGAAAAGATAGGTTATTTAAGAACCTCATTTATAATGGGTGACTTGAGTAACTCTACTAAGACTATATAAACCTAACTAATATTAGAGATATTACTAGAACGAGACTAGAGGCATCTTTGTCATGACTATAGACTCTTGACGGGTAGCACAACTATGCCCAAGATCAATAAATGTGTATCTTATGATGCATATTTTCATATCTAAAGACAACCTCTACCTAGATAAAAATGAAAAATAAATAATAATAATTATTATTATTATAAAGATTTGATATCTCAAACCATCTTAACCAAGCCATATAGATTAAAGAAAGGAAATAAATTACATGCACACAATTGGGTGTAGATATGTAGATGTTATCATAAAAATTTCCCTATCCATACTTTTGTGTGAACGATATTCTATATGTTTGGAAGCATTAAAATATTAAATTTATTTTTCAATAATTTTTTCATCCTAAATTTATTAGGACTTGGTAAAATGTGACTATTTCAACTGAAGTGACATCAATGATCAAGTTGCATAAGTCATGATGACTCTAGAATTGATTAGGAATGTGTTTATTGGAGTTCTTATTTTGAATTTATTATATGATTTTAAAGTTTCTCTTTTTGTTTTCTAATGAGGGGGTGGGGCATTTTTGTGACTCATTACAAATGCCCCTAAAATTTATGCTTTGGGGACCTTAGCATTTTATTAAGAAATGTGTATTTTTACAAAGTCAAGAGAGTATTAGCTTTATATTTTTTTTTCATAATTCATATATAAAGAAACTTATCAAAGTTACAAGTGTTTGAAAGCTCTTAGGGATTATCTTATTTTTATTTTAAAAACTTTCATCTTCACACTGCAAAGTATAAACCTTCTAAATTTCCTAAACCCTTATAACCACTAAAATAAAAATTGCCTCAATTATTTGAGGCCCAAAGTAGCCCAAGTTGCAAACCCACTTGATTTTTTGAAGTTGGTATGTGGGAATTAGTGGTGTTTAATTTGACCTATTTCTCTCACCTTTCAGTATTTTATTGACTTGACAATCACTCTAGCTTCTCAAAGTTCTAGTTCTCCTATAAATTTTGGAGTTTGTAGAAGCATATCCTTGCATTGACTAGGTTTTACTCGATTCCATTTCTTCATTCTAAATTTTAGAAAATGTTAGGTTTTTTCATATTTGACTCATTTGGAACTCCCTTGCCAAATGTTAGTTTTTATGCTTCATTCTTCAATTAAATCTTTTGGTGTATTATTTTGAAAGACATTTAGATGCAAATTTTCAAATTATAATCTAACTAGGTATTTTTGAAAAACTATGTCCTAATTTTGGAGATTTTGTGAACTTTCTTACAATATTAATTTTTCATTCTAAATACCCTTAAAAACCTTTATAAAATCATCAATGGAAAAAATTGGATAAAAATTAGGAATTTTGGTGTTTTCAGCCTTTCTAAATTGTAAAACATCATTGTAATTTACTCTTTTTTGTAAACCATAGTTAGGTTTTGAGGTCTAGTTGCAATTAAGGAGTGAAACATAATTGTAATTTTTATTTATTTTTATAAAATAGAATTAGGTTTTGATGTCCAATTACAGTCCAAAAAGATGAAACATTATTGCAACTTGTATTTTTTTGTAAGTGGCAATCGAGTTATGAGGTCTAATTGTGGTCTAAAAGGTGAAACACCATTGTAATTCATATTTTTTTTACAAATTTATGGTTGAGTTCCAAGGTCTGATTGTAGTTTGAAAGATAAAATGTCATTATAATTTGTTTTTTATAAAGTGTAATCAAGGTCTAAACTTTGAAATATAGCTTGCAAACTAGTGTTGAAGTAAAAAAATATAATTTAATGCACCAAAACACTTATTTTGAACATTTTAACACCCAATTTTATTTTCTTTTTAGGCAAAAGTGGCAAGCCGCTATAATTTATTATATATAAATAAGAGATATTACAAAACCTTGTTCAAACGAGCATACCGGCAGGAAAGAACCAGGAAGAAAACCTCTTATTGGAGCTCGATTAAGTACAAAAAGTTCTTACAAAATCATCCCAATAAAAGTAACATAGCATACGCCTGTATGGCTATCTCTTAACACCCAAAAATTAAAGATTTGAAAGTTTTATTTATATTGAAAATTATAAACATTGTGCAATTAGACCTTAAATAATTATGTTTTGAATTTAATTGTACAAAATTGATAATATAAATAAATTTTAAGGGATTTAAATTTATTTTTTATAATTATTTTAAATGAATTTAATGCTTTGTTGTTAATAGCTACAAGAATAAATATAAAGAAAATGTGAAATAAAGGTAGATTTAAGACTGTTATTTTACATAGAATGCATGGATAACATGACAAAGGTTTTATTGATTGAGGAGATCTTCAAAGGGTGAAGAAAACTTGGGAAATGTGTGAAATTTTTGTGGCATTCATATACAAGTCAAATTTTAGATGGCATATAATAAAGAAATAGAATGTGAAAAGACAAGTCAAAATGACCTTCACATTCTAAAGTAATTTTTCGTTTTATGATTTTGGAGTGAATGGTTGTTATTCTTCCTATCCAAATGTACCTATTTATATACAACAACAAATTATTATAAATAAAGGGCCGGAAAGGTTAGAAACCCATAGAAACTCAATTATGAATATAATATACCAAATTTTACTTTATTTCTTATGATTTTCCATGTTTTGATGTTTTCATGCTTATAATAATTTAACAACAATCACGCACCTAAATTTTCCTTCTAAGATCACATTGTCTCATATTGAGATAGTAAATAACAAGTTTGGTGGAGATTGGTTTTGAGTTGAATTTTTCCATTTATAGAATGATCTATGGAAGGATCGATGATAATTTTAGATTTAATTTTTTCTTTCTCTCCCTCTTTATTTATTCTATTTTTTAATCATGGTGTTATTTTAGTATTTTAATGATAAATTTCAAATCTTAAAAGGAAATAAATTATATAAAATTTACATATGACTATTAATCTTCCTTCTATATATTTATGGTTTTAAATGAATTGAATATTTTTGATGGCTAATAGTGTTATATTTTCACCAAGTGAGTCTATTTTTATACAAATTATTCTATTAATCATATAGCTTGTTGAACAGGGTAATTTGGTAGGAATTTTATATTTTTTATGTTATTTGATTGTTATTTCATGAATACTCTTGAGGATAGCTTCCTTTCAAGCAAGGAATGAACTTTTCCATTCACCTTGTAGATTTCATGACTTCTAGGTATATAGATGTGTCAAAACTCACATTAATAGGTAGCTTTTCCATTGTGAAAAAGTAGGAAGAATGAAGCATATTCTCATGGGTTGATGAGGTTGGCTTCAACACTCTAGCATCATGTCTCCATCTTCTCTTAAAATGCTATATTATGTCATAACACACTTTCATTCCATAATTGTCAATAATTTTAACTTCCATACAATAAAAATATAAATAAAATGCACATCCTATTTTACTTTGAAATAAATAATAAACTTCTAATAAGTGTTAATTTTTGCATGAAGGGGTTTTAAGATCAAGAAAAGTGGTCACTTTTCTAGACATTTTATGAGGTGATAAGTAACATCATCACTCCTAAGTTATTGCAGGTCCTCTTGAAAGTTAATCTTTCGTTAGCTTTTGTAAATATTTTTTTTCTATTCTCATTGTTTCCTCCTATTTATTTTTGTTTATCCCCTCCCAAATTGCACTACAATCATAACCTCTCATATATGTATCCTAGTTTTCTTTATCAAAATTTGCAAAACCAGGTGGGACCTTTTTACTTGTGCTCTTTGAAAGGGAAAGATGAACCAGTATGCATCTTCCAGTATCCTATATTTATTTTTAATTATATTTTCAACAACTTGATAAAAGCACATACTAATATACCTTTTTAAAGTGAAAGCTAACAGTAGATTTCTCATCACATTGCCCTTAGAGGAAAGAAAGTGTAGCTTAGAAATCTATGTAAATTTTAGTAACATAAGGACATGTAAATCAACACTTTAAGAACATGAAAGAATAAAAATAGAAGATAGATAGAAGATAAGAAACACCAATATACATGGGAAGAACCCTTTCGAGTAAAAAACCCCATACTCCAAAGCATCATACCAATGTATTAATATGCAACAGCAAGCATGTTTTGATTATATTGGAAAAATAGGTTTTGAAGGGACCCAAAACCCTTTACAACACAAAAGAGGGAAAGTTGCTCAAAGAGAAAGACGTGTTAAAAAAACCATGTTACAATACACTTGTAAGCTTAAATCCTTAACATGGAGATTTACATATTACTTATCTAGAGGAAATACAATAGCATAACCCTACAATGAATGATTATCCTTGTGTACTCTTCTCAATAAAACACCCATATTTATAGAGATGCAAGATGGATGCCTAAAATTCCACATGTCATGATCCTCTTCATTGAATTCATGCAAACCTAAAGATGAACATGCAAGATGCCTATCTTCACTTTCTTGTGCAAAATGGCTCCAATATCAACATGCAAGGCATTTTCATGCATGAAAATGGTCCCACCTGACATATAGCATGCCCTCCTTCATGCAACGCGTACCACCTATCATAAACACTTAAGTTTCCAACTCTTAAACTATCATAATTTATCATATGACATGATCTATCATAATCTCATCATAATCACTTACAACTTATGACACATGCCATAAAGGACACCTATTTCCACCAATTTAGGATGCATATGAAACATACAAAAATATGGGTCTTAGGTCCTAAATACAAAGAACCTAGGATGTGAGGGGACCTTTTTCCAAGTTTCATTAAAGAGGGAGATCAACAAGCTGAATAGATTGACTATCAACCATGAAGGTGAGCCAATCAAACCTAGAATCCTTCCTTTGAGCCTTAGAAATGGATTGGAAATGATTTGGAATGATTAACCTAATTGAATTATATGACCTAATATGGAAAATGCAATATCTTAAAGATGAATAGATGGAAATAGTAATTTGCAGGTAGATCTAGGAGAGGTAGATTTATGTGTACATGTGATAAAAAGTTAGATCTAGCATGCAGAGGAGGACATAGATGCCTAGGGGTGTATGGGCCCCTAATAGGGGGTCTTGAAACTGATTTGGGGGTCCTCTGGTACTAGATCTAAGCTTTTGATAATGTCATCAGTAAATTTTGTAGGTGTTTTTTTGTGGCTTGACAACTTTGATGACAACAAATGCAACAATGAATGAATTTCCTTCAAACTTTCCTTGATCCTCCTCAAACCTATAACCTATACATTCACAAAGAGAAGATATTTTGGCCCATTTAGAGGCTTGCCTTAGTCAAACCCCATGTAATTGTTTCCACTTCCACAATGGAAAATGTCAATAATAAATAGATAATTGAAAGGAAGGAATGATGAAATCACAATGTGCTGCAACTCACCACCCTTCAATGGATGCCTTGAAGGACTAAAGTCATGTACATCACCTCAAGTATTTGGATCTTGCTTGTTTGGATGCTTGAGTGCTTTAGAGACCTACAAAAAGATGTTATTCTTCACAATAATGATAACATGAACACATATAAACTTTGACATGATGTTGTATCTTGAATTGTTACAATAATGCTCTAAAATGTTACTCTTGACTTGCTCTTGACAATAGTATTTTCTCAATAGTGTACTTAGTGCTCATTAGATTTCAAATGATAAAATAACTAGGCATTTATATGCAGTTCTAATTTCTCAAAAATTAGATTCCAAAAGTCGACACTTGAAATTTGAATTATAAATGTTAAAATACCACCAATAACATATTAAAAATTGGTCCTCAACAAGATAGGGGGGCCCATATTCCCATGGAAATAAGGGTCCTAGCCCTATTTTTTAGGACTTTTAGTGTCATAATCAAAACATTAGGAGATAGGATAACTAAGGTGAAATGTCCCCTTTTTAGCGAGCATCAGATTTTTACATATTAGCCTATCATGGTGTCCTTGTAGGCTAATAATGGTGATTAGAGGGCCTTATATGGGTGTTAATGAGTTCTCCAAATGGCCATTTGCAGTGTTTATCTCTCCAAATCCTTGGTGTAATATGAGGCTTTGTTATTCAGAGGTTTCTAGCTCTAGTTTGATGTACTTACTATTTATAGTAAGTTAGTTGAGTGATAGAGGCCAACCTTACTATTTTTAGTAAGGCACTTGGGTGAGCAGAAGATTCATTAGGTTACCTCCTGGCGTAGACGGAAATGATTTATATTCATTATTGTGGAAGTTATGGCATTTTTATTATTATTAAAGTTGTACTTTAATAATATTAATTAATTATTTAAAAGTGCATATTATAATGTCTTAAGTTGACTTTATAATAAGGAGTTATTAATGATATAAAGTTAAATTATAAAGTGACTTTGGAATGGGTGCCCAAGTAACGATATACATAAAGTCAACACAAAAGAAAATGATTAAATATATTTTGATGAATTAAAAAGCACATTGGAAGTTGTGCCATCTCAAGGAGGTATAAAAGGAATCAAAAGCAAATGAAAATCATTATTGATGAATATTTCAAACACTTGGCTTTGTTGCTTACTACGAGTGTGAGAGAGCATCTAAGGTTTGCAATTATTGGAGACTTTAAATCAAAAGTCTCTGTTGTGCTGATTGGTGGAGTAATCTTCAAAAAATTCATGATTTTGAGAAGTTTTCAGACTGTATAAAGAGCCAGTCATTGGATGAAATTTATTGCTGCTAGTAGTCCTTTATTGGCACATGGGAGTTTATTTGTGCATATTTTAAAAACTATCTACAGGAGTCTCAAGGGTTTGGAGTGTAGACTACAGATAATAGAAGGATGTTGCTTGTGAGTAGATTTATATCTATTAAGAAAGGGTTTTATTGTTGTTAGCATTCACTATTGGCAACCACATGTGGATAATGCTCAGGTCATACTCATTCCAAGTTGGGCGTGTGAATATTTGACATGAAATGCCTATCCAATCTGCTCCAGTCTTTCATCATCAAGGATGGCTAGGGAAAGGCATCTAATGTGCATCAATATAATGATGGAGAAATTTGTAATTAGAGTTAGGCATGGACTTAATTGGTGTACCAGTTTGCTAATATAATAGTTTCCAGACCTACACTTATCATCTATAGTATTCTGGGTATGATGTTTAATGTTTATTCTCAGGCAATGTATGAAGACTTGAATTGAACATATTGTATTTGCAAGCTATTATAATTCTAGTTTGAGAATTATATATAAAGGGGTTTGCTTCAGCAGTTACTATATTTTCAATATTTTTTCAATTTCCTTCATTGCATTTGTGGTTACATGTTATATGCATTTCGTGGAAAAAACCTTTCAAAATTCATAATAAGTAAAAAAAACTTGAAAGATCAAACAAGACAAACAAGGCAGAAATTCAATTAGCAAGTGTTTGCTTAGGATGGGACATTTCATAAGGGTCAAGGGAGATGGACAAGCCCCCATGATCTAATATCCCATGGAAAACCAACATAGGCATAAAGGAACACACGTATGTATGAAATGTCACAAGATAAGATCTACAAACATACACATCAAAAAACATGAAAAATAAAACACAAGGTTAGTGCTAAAGATTCAAGTCGGTAAGGCAAAGAGACCTCAATCTTAAATTGACTCAAATACCAAATGTCATCCATTGAATAATTGTTAGCTCCCATGAGGACTAAATTCATACACATCACTCATGGAATACATGGCTCCACTAGAAAGCAAGTTATATTATGCTAGGTTTCCATGTTAAAAGGTTGTTCATGACAGACCATAACAAAGTCTAATATTTGCTAGGTAAATCATAAACTGGAAGAGACATGAGCTAGTAAAGTCTGGTATTCACTAGGTGAGCCCCCAAGACAAGGTAAAATGGGAAACACACACTAGTTCTACAAGGTGTTCCCATAACAACCATACCAAGAGTTATACTCCTTGATAACCTTGATAAGGTGCCCAAAAGTTTTATGTCAATGCATCACTAAGTTCAACACCCACGAACAAAGCGAAGCCAAAAATTCCAAGGTTTAACATCATGGAGGACAAATATGACAAGGTTTAACGTCACACGGATAAATATGACAAGGTTTAACATTATGGGGGATGAATATGATAAGGTTTAAATCCTCAAGTGATGTTGTTAACATCACCACAAAAGGTAACAATCAAAGGATCATTACCTAATACATAATGGTCACACCTTAGGGAACATCACGCATGACATCACCACTAAGAGAGGACTAGTCAAGGAATAGGAAATAACACCTTAGGGCATACCAACCATGGTATCACCACCAAGAGGAACATCATATACTAAGAAGGGTCACACTCTTACAAGACATCAAGCCCAATATCACTGCAAAGGAGACATGTTGCATGAATTAGGAAGGCCACACTTTGGTTGACAAGGTCACATTTCCTAGGAGATGTATAATATCATGGCTAAGAAGGGACTAATTTTATGCAAATAATGAGTGGGGGACTATATTCCCCCCTTAAAATGTTAGTGTACTTGCTACACTAACATTTTAAGAAGATAAAGAGGGATCCCTTGGTAGAAGGAATGCACCTAGACAAGGCTAGCTAGCACTTTTCCCCCCAAGTGTAGGGACAAAGGTTATCAAAATATGCTACTCCTTGCAAAATGAAATATGATCGCATAAATCCTATTTTATACCCCCATGAATGGTAGTGAGCATATTATGAAACTACAACTACTACATGGCAAGGAGCAAAGAACAATGAATGTTAATGAATTATGTGTTCAACTTTATCCCCATAAGGATTAAATTCTCTCAATTTCTTCTTTAAAGAATGATACTCATCAGTAAGATTCCCAAGTGTTTTATGATATGCACAATAATACATGTTTGTACTTTTACCTTTCTTTTCTTCTTGTTCATGAATGGGTGGTAATATAATAAGTCCTAAGTTAAGAAGTGTGTCAAAGGCTCTTTCAGTATTAGTTATAGGATGCAAGAAAGGCATATACTTCTTGGTTGATGGGGCAACGACTTGTTGTAAAAGTGGAGGATCTTGCTAACCTAGCCCTTTAGTATCTTCAGATGATGTTTGTTCCAAGAGAGAGTGAACTTCATGTTCATTCTTAATGCCACATCCTTGTTCCCTCAAAATATGAAAGCCTTGTCCATAAGTATGTTCCAAATTGATGGGTGTATTTTGAACTTTATGCTCATATTCAATGGAGGGTTAGTTGATGTTCTTTCCTTGTGATTGCTATTGATATGTTCTTTCATGTGCCTTGGTTGAGGTATGATTTTTGATGCACTTTCGAAGTGTAAAAGAGTGAACATTTCAAGTGGTGGTATGGTAGGATATCGTTGGTATGGGGTATTAGGGAATTGCATTGAAGGGTAAAAGGTTGCATTATTCTCAAGGTTACATAAGGAACTTTGTATGAATTCAAGAATTCTCTCTTCATCTTGACCTAGGACATAAAAAATACTTGTAATGGGAGATGAAGTACCATGATTGTCATTATTAGAATTAGGATCCTCACCAAACACACAACTGGACACATCAACCGAAGATTTCAAGGACATCCAAATTTTACCAAAACACATCTCCATAGTGAAATTTTGCAATGAGGTTCAAAATATTAATCCACAGGTGAAGAACGATCAGACAACAACTCCAGACAGGGGTTCTTAAGAGTGTTCTATCACAAAAAAATGACTTATACCCAGATAACATGATAGAGTCACCCAAGGGTGTTTGAGTCCTAGTCAGGGGTTCTGTAAACTCAAAATATGACTATGTATTACACTGCTTAAGGATTATGATTCTACTTGCAAGCAGTTGAAATAGTAATTAATTATCTATAATTTACTTAATTTATACCAATTTGATGTAGAATACAAGTATGTAAGAATGTTGAAGATGTTTGAACAAGTTATGAATGCAAATTTTAGATCTAAAATATAATAATTAACTGATTTTGAAATAAAAATGCCTGGAAATGATGATTTTGATGCAATTTTAAAACACAAGCAATGCACTTTATTTCACCTTTATGGACTATATGCAATACATGCCTAAAATCATGAAATTATTGATTCCAAAACAAAGATCTGCAAGTACTAACATACTAAGTAGACAAAGACAAACAACTATGAAAAGTTTGTTGATGCACCTGCATAAGGACAGGGTTGCTCATGGGAATTTGTCCTTGGTAGAGGTTTTGAAAACTGAAAAACTGAATGTTTAATTTGATGTTTAGGATTTATGTTTCTATTTACAAACAGGTATGGCCGTGGTTGTTTTTCTACAATTTTTTGATGTAAAGGAAATTCAAATGTATGACAATTTTGGAATAAAATGACACTTTTTTTATGAAATTTTGAAATGAAAATCTAATCTAAATGACTAAAACATGCCCTAATGCAGGATATGATGCAATATGGATGCAATATTTTTATATTTTTATAACTTTTATGATGTAAATATCAAACCCTAAATGAGAAGTGCAAGACAAAATGATGCAAAACCTAGATCTAGGGTTTGAAAGACTACCAAATCATAAAGCTATGAAGTCAAATGTAAGGTTCACCAAAATGAAACATAGAAAAATATGGGTCTTAGTTCCTAAATGCAAAGAACCTAGGATGTGAGGGGACCTTTTTCCAAGTTTCATTAGAGAGGGAGATCAACAAGGTGAATAGATTGACTATCAACCATGAAGGTGAGCCAATAAGAATTGGATCTCCTTCCTTTGAGCCTTAGAAATGGATTATAAATGATTTGGAATGATTAACCTAATTGAGTTATATGAACTAATATGGAAAACACAATATCCTGAAGATGAACAGATGGAAATAGTAATTTGTGGGTAGATCTAGGAGAGGCAGAATTATGTGTACCTCTGATAAAAAGTTGGATCTAGCATGCAGAGGAGGACACAGATTCCTAGGGATGTATGGGTCCCTGATAGGGAGTCCTAAAACTAATTTGGGGGTCCTTCGATGCTAGATTTGAGCTTCTGATTCCTAGTTGCAAAGCTATCAAAATTTCATCAGTAAATTTTGTAGGTGAGTTTTTGTGGCTTGCCAACTTTGATGACAAAAATTGCAACAATGAATGAATTCCTTTCAAACTTTTCTTGATCCTCCTCAAACCTACAACTTGCACATTCATAAAGAGAAGAGATGTTGGCCCATTTAGGGGTTTGCCTCAATCAAACCTCGTGTAAGTGTTTCCACTTACACAATGGAAAATTCCAATGATAAATGGATAATTGAAAGGAAGGAATGATGAAATCACAATGTGTTGCAACTCACCACCCTTCAATGGATGCCTTGAAGGAATGAAGTCATGCACATCACCTCAAGTATTTGGATCTTTCTTGTTTGAATGCTTGAGTTCTTTGGAGACCTACAAAAAGACGTTAGCCTTCACAAATTAATGACAACATGAACACATATAAACTTTGACATGATGTTGAATCTTGAATTGTTGCAACAATGCTTTGAAATGTTACTCTTGACTTTCTCTTGACAATAGTATTTTCTCAATAGTGTACTTAGTTCTCATTAGATTTTAAACAGATAATATAACTAGGTATTTATATGCAATTGTTCTAATTTCCCAAAAATTAGATTCCAAAAGTTGACACTTGAAATTAAATTATAAGGAAAATCATGAAGAAGGCATGAATCATCAATACTAACCACAACTATCTAAATCAAGCCATAAGAGACCCTAATCTAAAAATTAAGCACAAATAACAATGGAAATAACATAATAAAATAATACGTCAAATCCAAATCCAAAGTTGATTCCCCTCCATTGCTCTTCTCAATTTTGCTTGTTTGCTCTCAGATATGGAATGTGCACAATCTGCAATAAGCTCGATATAGGTGTAAGATAGAAAAATCTCAAAGAATGAGGTTTGATTAGAATTAGGTTGATAGCTTTCTTTTATAGAAATTTAGATCATATGAATGGTGGAGATTAAGAGGTGCAATGATAAGATCAACGGTTGAGGATTGTTGAGATGAAGAGATAAATTAGTTAACTCAATGCTTAATAAGATAAGTGAGCTAAAAATGGAGATAACTTAGCTAATTATGGAGATAACTGATTGCATGAAAGAAGAACTAGAAGAAAGTGTTAGATAGAAGATGAGTTAGGTTTTGCATGAGTGGTTTAATAATTAATTAAAGTAATTAATTATTATTGCATGTGCAAAGTAGGCTTAATAAATAAAATAAGTAAGTTTATTTATTTAGAGAAGATATAAATTTAGATAAATTAAATAATTAAAATAATTATTTAATTTAGGAGATGGTGCATGAATAATTAAATAATTAAAATAATAATTTGACTATAGAGGAAAAGATAATGAATAATTAAATAATTAGAAATAATCATTTAATTATAGATGAAAAGTGGATAAATAATTAAATAAAACTAATAATTTATTTAATTAATCAAGAATAAAGATAAAGTGAATTGATTAATTAATATAAAATTATTTAATTAATAGTAGAATATAGAATGAGAGAATAATTTTTTTTAGGTAAAGGCATTTAGCCTGTATATTATATTATATTATATTATTGAAATATTACAATAGTATCAGATTAGGACAATTGTCACCTATTGATTACAAAATTTGCTAGGACCAAGGAACCCTAGCTCATATGAGAAAATTAGCATGAAAAATTATAAAGGATCAGCTAGAGATATTACATAATTGCAATCATCTGCAAGAAGCTTCATCAAAATTCTACAATATTATCATAGATTTTTAAACCATGTTTCACTTTTCTACATAATTCTCATCTTGGCACTCCTGAGATGTATCTTCATCATCATTTCCATGGAATGAAGCAAGCAGCAAAGAAGGAGCATTTGCATTGTGATGCCTGCAATGAAAATGGAGAAAATAAATGGAAAAATATTTGTCCTTTATTCTATTTACCAGATGGTTACCAATTTCTTCATAATGTATTTCCAGAACTCTATATAAGTTTCATGCACGGTTCATTTGCAAAGCTTGCTTAATGGCATCATAAACAACCACAAACACTCTCTTGTGCTTCAAGTATCTTTTTGGAAACAAATCACTAGCCCAACCCTTCCCCTTATCAAATTCATACATTTTTACATTGCATAATAGACCATTATCACCCAAAAATTGGCTGCAGACCACTTCATCTACTATAACCTCTAGATACTCAAAACATTGCACAAGATCTAGGACCTTAGACACAAAAATTGATATTACCTGGGACAAGAAAATGAGGCATGGAGCATCCTCACCAAGAATGATTTGAATGCATTCAACCACACTTGGGCAGTAGACATTAAAGATTTGGCCCAGTTATATGTTTGAAAGGTACCCATTGAAAGGCTATTCCCAATTCTGCACCCAAAATGGCACCCTAAGATTCTTTGGTTGATAACCCATAATCTAGAGGTTGGAGGAGCAGCTATTGATTTGAACCCTAGAAGCAGAGAGAATGTACCACCTTGATATACCACCTTCGTGATATATGAACTAGTGAACAAATCACACTGGAGAACACTGAGTGAGAAAGTATTTAGTTTTTCCCTTTTTAATCCCATAACCTGACAAGATAACCAATGAATATTTGTCGATCGAAATCTTCTTAATTATTGTTATCTTATCACAGTATGCAATTGAAGATTTGGCACATTTGTTTATAGATTTGAAATACTTTGAAGTGAGCTTTGGCAATATTAATAAATAAGTATCTGGCCTCAATCAATTAATGATCCTTCAGAAAAACAAGGTTAGTGCCAAAAAAATTTAGTATAATTTTGTGTATGATGTATACCTCTGCCATTCTGTAGAAGGAGATAAGACTTCCAAGAGAATTCTGGCAAAATTATGAGGTTTCCTAGGCAGTGTATCAATACAATTTGATATGTGATGTATGCATCTGCCAACTAGAGAAAGTCTTGAATTGGAACATTTATTGATAGATTAAAATACTTTGAAATGTGCATTACCATCATTAATAAATGAGCCTTTGAACATGATCCATTAATGATCCTCCAAGTAAACTAGGTTAGTGGCACAAATTAAATATATTTTGATGTGTAACATTTTCCATTGCCATTCCACAGAGAATGAAAAGACTTATGGGTGAAGTCTGGTGGAATTGTGGGGAGGCACTCTATTATTACATTTGATATGTGACATATTCCCCCACCATCTAAACTTTAGATATGATCTATCCTTAAATACTATTTGTACCATGTCGTTTACACTTCCCTTATCACACATTTTGAATGTGATAGCACATATTATGCTTTCTCATGAATCAATTTATTTAAGATGCTTATTCCACCATTCCCCGACATTCCGCAGAGAGTGCAAGGACTTCCAAGTGAAGTCTGGTGGAATTGTGAGGAAGCGCTATATTATTACATTTTATATTTGACATATGCGTCTGCCATCTAGACATTATATATGATCCATCCTTAAATATGATTCATACCATGTCCTTCATACTACCCTTATCACACATTTTTAATATGTGAATATGTTAGCACATATTATGCTTCCTTCATAAACTAATTTATTCTAAATGCCTATTCCACCATTCCCCACCATTCCATAGGAAGTAAAAATTCTTCCAAGTGATATCTAGCGGAATTGCGAGGAGCACTTCCTAGGAAATATAACATGCAAAGCCTTTGTAAAACCTATTCCCCTCCTTCATTTTCTAATATAACTTTTAGATTCTCTTGAAGGTTTGTAGAATTGGAATCATAGATAACTTGTTCTTCTTTTTTCTCACATCCCAAGTTTTCTAGACAATCTACCATCTTATTTCCCTCCCTTAAGGTATGATTGATTTGATAATCTTCTAGCTTATCCAATAAACTCTAGATCTATTGTAAGATATAATCTAGCTTCCAATTTTGAATTTTCCTTTCTTTGCATGCATTAATTAACACCAATGAGTCTCCCTCTATCTAAATCTTTGAAAATTTAAGATCTATAGCCAATTTTAAACCATGCAAAAGTGCTTGAGCATCTGCTCCATCATTCATGCCAAGAGGAAGTTGAATTGATGCAACCCTTATCTATGTACCCTTACAGTCTTTGATAGAAATCCCTGCTCCTGAGATGCCCGAGTTACCCCTGGAAGCCCCATCAAATTTTAGCTTGTAATAACAAAAATGAGGTGGTTTCCATGAAATCTTACTTCTATCTTCTTCTTTTTGTCAATTGATGTAAACCTCCTTTAAACAAAAGGATGAGGTATGGCCAATTTTTTTATTAATTTTGCATCTCAAGCAAAAAAAATTGATCCTATATGCTTAGATTTTTGGACATAGACATTTACTACCTCTGAGATTGACTTTTCTATTTTAATCAACAACTGCTCATTGCTTGTCTTTTTTTTTCTTCTAAAAATGCACTTGTTTCTTACCCACCATATTTCCCAAATTACCATAGCTAGTATGAATCTCCAAATAATAGCAAAAAGGATGTGTTATACAACACTGGCCAACTTGAGAATAAATCCCACATATTATTTGAAAGCGGGGAGTACTAGTTCAATTTTCCCTTTACAAATTCCCAACATGACTATGCCAAAGGACAAGAAAGGAAAAGACGATTTGCATCTTCAAATTCACTTTCACATAACACATATTTGAATGATTTTGAAATCCCAAGTTTTGAAAGTATATCACTTGTTAGGATCTTATTTCTTATTGCTAGCCACACAAAATAGTCTACCTTTGGTAATACCATTGCATTCCACGATTTAAAAGAGAAGGCTCTCTTAGATTCCAACTGGACTCCATTTTTGAAAGTTTCCTTGTATCCATAGCTTACTGAATAGCTTCCTATTTTTGAGAGATCTCATCTTAACCTATCCATAACTTCTGACTAATACACAAACCTTTCATCTAATATTTTTTTGGATTGATTTTCTAATCATCAAGAATTGGACAATTTGACAAATCCTTCCAAATAACCTTCCATATTAAAACATTTGCATATTGAATGTAATCCTTCACTTTGGGACACCAATTTTTTGATAGTATATTCTCCGCTGCTCCAAAATTATGCATTGTATTTATGGGAGGATTCCCATTCCAAGAATCCTTCTAGAATAGAGCCTCTTCACCATTATGCACCTCCCAATTTATATAAGGGATAATGAGCTTCCTACAATCTATTAAAAAATTCGACATTGTTGATCTTGATGGAGGGTTTGATATAGTAAGTATCCTGGTTGGAGTTGAATTATCTAGATACTTTGCTTGCATGATCTTGCACCATTTCAAATTTGGCTTTTCATACATATTACAAACCAATTTGACACCTAAGAATAAATATTATCATCATATTATGTAACCTTTCCCCTCCTTTGAGTTTTTCAATACAAATATTTTCTAATGAGATTAGAGGTATTTTTTTTATTATCCATGTTGCTTGTCCATAGAAATTTTTTGATCATTTTTTCAATTTGAGCAATAATGGACTTTGGTGCTTTTAATAATAACATGTAATAATTGGGAATGGTTGATAACACATATTTAATCATTAATATCCTTCCCGACGGTGATAACCACCTTCCCATCCATGACGAAATTCTTGACTAAATACTTTGAATAATCTTATGCCAATATGATACTTTATTAACTCCTACAAAAAAGGGTATGCCTAGGTACTTACAAGGAATCTCTGCTATTTGAAAGCCTAAATACTTAACTATCTACCTTTTTACAGCTGCTTTTATATTAAACAAATAGATTTTTTATTTACTTGCATTTATGCTTTGTCTCGAAGCTACTGTGTATTTATCCAGAATACCTTTTATTTGTTTTGTTTCTATTGTAGTTGCTTTGCCAAAAAGTATTTTTTCATCTGCAAAAATGGAATGAGTACCTATTATATTGGTAGGTGGAATAGGAATCCCTTGCCAAGAACCCTGAGAATGCAACCAATGAATGGATCTACTCAATGCCTCTGCAAGAATGATAAATAGAAATGGTGATAAAGAATCACCTTGTCGAACCCCTTGTGTTGAACTGAAAAAACCCACTAGTGAACCATTAATGATTACTAAAAAAATTTCCCCTAATAGACATGAAAGTATCCACTTCCACCATTTCTATTAAACCCAAACTTTCATAGAACTTGAATCAGAAAAGACTAGTCAACCCTATCATATGCCTTCAACATATCCAATATTATTATAATTGATGAAAGCCTATTTGTATTAATGGAATGTAAGAATTCATGTGCAACAAGGGCTCCTTCAGTCATTTCCCTTCTTGGAACAAAACCTCCTTGCTATTTAGAGACAATCTTAGACACAAAGAGATGTAATCTAAGATAAATAGATTTTGTAAATATCCTATAAATCATGTTGCAAAGTGAGATAGGTTTGAAATCTGAGAAGGTTCTTGGAGAGCTTACTTTTGGAATAATTGCTAAATGTGTTACATTAAACTGTTTTAGCATAGTGTCAGTCTTTCTTGACACTTCCATTGCCCTAAGGAGGTCATTTCCAATGAAATCCCAACAATTTTGGAAGAAAATAGCAGTAAAGTCAGACATACACCTAATGTGTTGTCATGAATAGAAAAAAATGATTTTTTATCTCTCTTAATTTATGTTGAAATATGAAAAAAAAATTGTATTTCTATCTCCATATTTTAGCCATAATTCCCTATATTTTTATCTCCCATACACCTCTTCCTATGATAGTAACTCATTCCATTTTGCTTGCAACTTTTTGTGTTTTCAAATGTCACTGCATCCATCCCATGAGAAATTATGTGCTCATTTATTTAAAAAAAAAATTTGGAAACCAGATCCTTTTGCATAAAAATGTTTTTAAAGACTTGCACATTCCAGACCTTGATTTGTTGCTTTATATATTTGAGTTTCTTACAGAATTGGAACATTCTAGAACCTTGAAAAAAAGGTACGCTTATCCACCATTGTCTTAGTAAATGTATATAATATGGATGGTAGAACCACATCATTTCAAATTTAAAAGCAAATTTTCGATTTGACCTTGATGATTTTGATGAAATATTTAGAGATATTGAAAGATGATTTGAGGCATGTAAAGTCATAATTTCTGACTCTAATATAATCTCCTACCACCCAATTTGGTGAAGGAAAAAATCTATGTAATCATTCTGCTATCTGGAGGAAATATTTCGTTCTACTTGTCCATATATATTTTCCATTGACTGGTTGAATATCCACTAGAGCATTGTCCTAAATAAAAGAGAAAATCCTCCATAGTCTTCTAAGGAGGAAAAATTCCTCCTTTTTCTCTTGAAGGGAGACTATTGCATTGAAATCCCCTACAAGTATAACTTTCTCTTGACTTAGCTGATCCAGAATTTGGTTAAATCAATCCCACAAAAGCTTCTTCCCAATAGTAATATTTGGACCATAGACATTTATCAACCAAAAGCTTAATTCATAATGAGTAATTTTCATCGATTTCTAGTTATTGTTAGTGTAATTAATATTTAATTACACTTTACATAAATTTACTTAGGAATATTATATTCCCTAGGTTAATTATTATCCTTATCTTATTGAGTTGTCTTTTTGCCCAAAATAGGATTAGGGTTTTGCATGTCTTGTTTTTTGCATGATTGCCTTTTTGAAGGCTTTTGCATTATTTGTAAAACAATGTCATTCAATATCATAATGTTGATTTTTACTTGCACAATTTCGCTCTGAGGGTTTACAGAACATCTTTCATTTTTGTTCTGAATATTTGTTGCATGTGATAGGTGATTGCTTGCAGGTGATTCTTGGGGACTGTGAAGTTGGTTTTTCAACTTCTCCATGGTATCAAAGCTTCAGACATGTTGTTGCATGTTCGTGCTTTGAAGATATTCTCTCATAGCATATTTTTTTGTGTAAGGGATTGAAGCTATTTTTTATTTTTGCTTCAAAAATCCAGCTTCCACTCAGTTGTAGGAAAAACGATTTCTGGGTTTTGTAGCCAGGATCGAAATATGAACTGGGTATCTTTTATATTTTTTATAGATTGTACGGATTTATAGAAAACTACTATTAAAAAATTGGCGCGCGTTATTTTTCTCTTGGCTGAAGGTTTAAAAAAAATATTTTTTCATCTTCTGCTTGCTGGATCAATAAACGATTTCTGGGTTTTGTTCTTAGTTTCAAAATATTTTTGGGTTTCTATTTTTGTCCACTCATTGTGAACAGATTTTGTAGAAATCAAATCAGAAGTAAACTTTTTTTGCTAGAAAACCCATTTCCTGCAGGCTAAATTTAGTTTTTTTGAAAAAATCATAACTTTTGGCCATGGTGTCGGATTTTCACAAATGAGATATCATCGGAAAGCTGGTTTCGGCTTCTACATAGATTTGAGGTTCTTTTTCATCATGGAGGCAAATGTGAACATTGGTTTGTGCATGCATTCAGTTTTATTTTCATGCACTAGGTTTACATTTTCTCTGTAGTTTATGCATGTTTTTCATTCTCTCATTTTACAATTATTGGGTATTGTAATAAATGAACTGATATAAAGTTCCACCAGGGGTGTTTCTTGCATAATAATATGATTAGAGTGTGCATGCACTTTGATCCCCATCTTCATCTTGATTTGATGGTAGCTCGCATGGGTTTTCTGGTTTCCTAGTTTTTTTTGCCATATTTTTGCTCGCTCGGCTATTACTCCATCTAATTTGGCTCACACTTCTGCCTGAGACGTGTTTCTGATCTTCTGGTCTGGCCTCGCTTAGCTTGCTTTTATGTATTCCAGTATTCATGGTACCTAATTCCATGGAAGAGTTTTCTTGAATATAGCTTCATAACGACGTAGACACATGGTTTTCGATTTTGCCCATTCCATCTACCGTTGCTCACAGATTCCGGTGGTTGTCCCAGCTTGTGATTTTGGAGTGTTCCGTGGCATCGGGTCATTGTTATATCATTATGATCTCGGTTTTGGTCGTTTGTAGACAAACTATCTTTCTTTCGCTTGTCGATTTGGCGTGTTCCAAGTGTTGGCTCCACAATGTTCTTCCAAAGGTTTCTTCGCAGCTATCCTATTGTAGGGGGTTTTGTCCACCTGGTTTTCCTTCAATTCATTATTGCATTTTGTAAATGAGCACCCCGATCAAGCCTTGTTGCCGGGACTCATCTCTTGCATAATAATTTGCTTCTCCCTAAGTTGCATTTATGGGGGGTGTTGGTGTAATTAATTATTTAATTACACTTTAGCATAAGTTTACTTAGGAATATTCTATTTCCTAGGTTAATTATTATCCTTATCTTATTGAGTTGTCTTTATGCTCAAAATAAGATTAGGGTTGTGCATGTCTTGTTTTTTGCATGATTGCCTTTTTAAAGGCTTTTGTATTATTTGTAAAACAATTTCATTCAATATCATAATGCTGATTTTTACTTGCACAATTTTGCTCTGAGGGTTTACAGAATATCTTTCATTTTTGTTCTGAATATCTGTTGCATGTGATAGGTGATTGCTTGCAGGTGATTCTTGGGGACTGTGAAGTTGGTTTTTCAACTTATACAGTTATTATCACAGGTAACATTTTCTATATCAATTGACTTTGTATTCCATAAAGTTAGTAAGCCCCCTAAAGCCCCTTGAGCGGGTGAATGAGTAGCTTTCAATTTATACCATTTTTTAGTAATAGATTCAAAGGTTACATCAGAGGTTTTGGTTTCCTAAAGTACTACTACATCTACTCCTCAAGCATCCAATTGATGCTTGATTTAAGCCCGTTTTTTAGAGGCATTAATGCCCCTAACATTCCATGATACTATCTTCATTGCACTCAATAAGAGCAATAAGCTCTCCTCAACCATTTTTTGTTATTTAAGCCAACTATCATACTACTATCTAGAGTAGTCTAAATTCCTACCTCTATCTCCTCCTTAACTTTCACTGCATGGGGTTTCCTCCCTCTTTTACCAATTGTTTTCTTAGATGGAGGTGATACACATGGCGTCTAAGTTATAAAGAGAGTTTTAGAATAATAAAAAGTATCCTCTTCTCTCACTATTTATTTTGCTATTTCCTCTATTATTTTCCCTCCAACCTTTGATAAAACATCATCTACTATCCCCTCTTGATCACCATCATTTATGAAGTTATGGAAGTTTATTTTGTCTAAATCCTTTGTGTAAGTATTAGACAACATCATTGCTTCATTTTCAACTTCAAATATTCATGATAAATCTTGTTCTTGATAAATCTTATTCTTGATTATCTGCATCCTTTAGAAAAGATGAGGAATCCCTTTCCATCACAAAGCCCTCATTCTCAAAAGTAAGACACCTAGCAATCTATCCTATTTGTTGCATGTTTATAGGCTTGAGATTGGGAGTAATCTTTTGAGGAAAGATCTCAAAAGTTTTGAAAGGTAAGAAAAATTGCCTCTTCCAGTCTTTTGGTATTGATAGAATGAAAGTTTTGATATCTTTTTGAGAAAATATATTGGTCAAAATTAATACCTTATTCATATTAATATTAGTGGTTTTTCATAACTTACCTCATCTGAACAATTATGTCTATTTCCCTAAGAGAGCTCACCCATGGACAAAATCTTAGGATTTTTTGATTGGTTTACTTTACTATGATCTGGTTTATTTAGCATAATCATAACCTCCTTCTCAAATTGAAATTCGCTTTTGGTATGGCCTTCCATATGACAAAAAGTGTAGAAATTTTTAGGGATTCTATCAAAATAGACTAAACCCATGTCCCAAATTTTGACTTAATATAAATTTATTTTGGCATGACTTTTGAAGTGTTCAACAACACACATACCCTAATTGGAGAACTAGGGTTATTGAAAAAAGTCCAGTCATGCTTTAAAAAAATGCCTAACTGATTTGCCAATATTTCAATAATTTATGGCTCACTGTATTCAAGAGGAAGCGAATGGAATTGCAACCAAAATGGGATAAATTTTATTTCCGTGGTGGAAGGGTTAAAATTTGGGAACCATGGATGCAAAAATAAGCCAGACCCCTCCATGACCCACAATTTTACCTTGTAAATTGCATCCCTAACAACTTTTGAAGAAAAAAGAATGACAAAGAAACCATTTCCTTAATCTATGTTAAAAACTTGATTGGCTCCAAGCTAATGTTCAAAAATCCAACTTTTTAAAGATGCAAGATCGGGGAGGAAATCCCAAAACTTACAAATTAATGTTGAACACTAAAGATCCTGAACCTGCATGTCAAAGAATTCATCTGGTAGAGATATGTTGACTATTCCCTTTTGATCCTTGAAACTTGAAAATGAAAATTGCTTTGTCTGAGTGGTTTGAAGCTTTTGGCCCTCTTTCCTTTTCCATATATGCTTTGTTTGCGAGGAGTGCTTCTTCTAAACCTTCTCAATTCTTTGAGATGACTTTCCAGTCTCTTTTCTTTTAAAATTCTTCTCCAAATCCCTTTTTCTTATTATTAAATTTTCCTTTCTCTTTGAAAGGAGGATCTCTTTGAAAAACCATCTTGGATGAGGGCAATGATTTTGGATTGAAAGGTGCCCCATCTGTGGCTGAAAGATTCTGGTAAAGAAAAATTTACAGGAATAGAGTTGGGAAAAGAAGCTAGTGTCTTTAGGCCAAAGACAATATCAGTACAAAGGGAGTGGTTGTGAAGGTGTTTTGATTTCTTTGTTGGTTAACCATGTTCAGGATCACAGCTATCAAAGACCTCTTATTTTTCTTAGTTAAGATTTATTTGTGGATGAAAAGGAGGCATGTGGACATTAGATGCAACAATGTACTAATGCTATCCAAACTGGTAGCCCCTATGATAGCCATCGATCCCTTGTGTTGGAATATTTTCAACATGAGCATGAAGTATGGATAGTTGTGTTGGTTGTTCCTATGTTGTCATTGATGTCAACATGGTAATAAATACATGGTGATAACTATATGGGAAGTTTTTTTGGTTTACCGGAAGTTGTTCTTTGTCGGTAATACTCCTTTGTGATGGATTAGTGTGTTTGTATTTGAGTTTGGAACTCGCTGCAAGATCTGGTATGACTCTAATCTCTTAACTATGACCTATTGACTCATTCAAACTGTTATTTCCTATATCTTGAGATGTCTTTTTCTATGAACAAAAAGTTATCTCTGACAGAGTTTAACTATGTATCTTACTATTGTTCTGTGTGTGGTATACTATGTGGGAGACTCCACATTCTACTAAAGTGATCATTCTTATATTGCAGTTTTACTGACAGTCTCTTTACTAGTAGTATGATGGGAAATTAATGTGTTCTTAGATTTGGAAGGTGTTTGATTTGTGGATTATTTGTTGGTTTGGAGAATTGTGTTTTAGTCTTGGCCGACTCAGCAAATGCAATATATTATGAAGACTAATAGTTTACTTGGCATAATGCACTACATGGATAAAACGTTCAAATCTTATATGGTGCCGACGAAGAAAGGTTTTGATTATTTTGTGTTCATCCAATTAGGCTGACCTAATTGATGAATAAGATATACTTGTATATATATAAGATAAAAGCAAGAGGCAGTGTGTGTGTGTGTGTGCAAGCAAGTGAACAGAGGAGAAGATCAGAGCCTAAATGCTTTATCAGTAGTACAGATTTGTTGAGTGATGCAGTACTTTATATTCTGAGCTTTAGTGGAACTGAACCCTACACATTGAAGGTGTATTCCATAAGTTCATTATTTTGGCAGTGAGCCACTATCATTGTATCTTGGCAGTGAGCCATCTTTTGTACTCAGGTTGTGAGCCTTTTCAAGATAGTGAGTCCTGGCAGTGAGCCCCGTAATATTTTGTATCCGGATATAATATATTGTGAGTTAACCCTCATCGTGATTTTTCCCATTCTAGGTTTTCCATGTAAAAATACTAGTGTTCATGTGTAAGATTGCATTGACTTGTTTTTATGTTCTCTCTTGTTGATTCAGTCAAAATTGTGATAATGGTTAAGTGGATTTTATTATGGGTTTATGGAATATTGATTCACCCCCCCTCTCAGTATTCCAGATGTTCAACAAATGGTATTGGAGCTTGGTTCCTCGGAAGAAGCCTAACAGCTTGAGGAAGGTCCCAAAATTTGAACATGAGAAATTTTTTCCTTCGAAAATAGTCTCTACCGAATTTTCAGAAGAAATGAAAGCCTTGAAGGACAAGATGATAAAAGCAAATGAGCACATTGAAAAGCTACACAGTACAAGTATGAATGGATGCAATCTACTGACTAAAGGAGAAGAAATCATCACTAGCCTATTGGAACAATTGGATGAGAAGAAAAGAATTGAAGAATGTCAAGAAATTGAAATTCAAAAGAAGATGGATGAATGTGCAAAGCTTGAATTAAAAGCAGAAATCTTGAAATCTAATATGGAAAGGGCGGAGAGTTTTGAAGAAAAATTTAAGATAAGCTTGGTGATGCTTGATGAATTGATTACCTCTCAAAGACTAGAAATAGACAAGAACGGTTTGGGGTTTCAAGAAGGTTAGAGTTCTAAAGCAAAGCAATTCACTGGTAAGAAGACGCGGTACAAAAATAGACAAATCAAGGAGCAAAGAAGCAATTCCAAAAAAATTCCTGTCAAACGACATGATGCAAAAAGGTATTTATACTTCAATGGTGTTTTTCATTCCTGCAAGAAATTTGGTCACAAAGAAAAGGATTACAAAAGTAATGTGAATAATTCTAAGGGAAAGAAGAATGGATATAAAGATAGTATGTTGGATAAAATGGAAAATGGGAAGAAGAATGTTACTTGTTGTGAGTGCAAAAAACTGGAACATCCTGATAGTAACAGTTGAAGAAAGAATAAAATCTATCTGATGAAGAAGCATGATCAAACCTTTGATCCAGAAAAAGTAAGAAAAGAAATGGAAAGGATTTGGAGAAAGGAATCGTCAGTCTTATCTATGCCGACCTCCAGTACAGATACTCTCATCAATTTCTAAATAGAATTAGTGGCTAAGGGGGAACAATCATCAAAAAATATAATAAACCCCCTCATTGGTAATTGTCTCATACCATGACATAAGTATATTTAATGTGGTAACAAGATTAAGGTATTTTATCAGTCGCATGTGTGAAGAATGAGGTCTACAGAACTTGAAAGAATGAAGGCGTACACAGTTTTTGAGGCAATCTACCTGCAAGTTAAAACATTTATTGCAAAATCATTTAGAATGAAGGGAATAAGTTCAAATAAATTTAAAGGCCTATGTATTTTCGGAGAAGCATGAAGAGAAAGTTTAGAAGGGAATTCAGAGTTTCAAAATTTGAAGAAAATAACAGATGAATTCGAAGTGAGATATGAAAGCAAGACATATATACATTTCTTGGTTGACATTTTCAGAGGTATTCCTATTTGCACAATCTTTCACTTTTACTGATGGATAATTCAAAGATTGTGAATTGTGTGGATAAAGTGGTTACGGGACATAATAACCCAGCCAAAATAACCCTGGACAAAATAGCCCAGTCATAATAACCCAGGGACAAAATAACCCAGGGTCATAATAACCCAAGCCATAATAACCCATGGTCAGAATAACCTGTGGACAAAATATCCCCATAAGAATATAGAGAAAGGAAAACAAAATTTATAAATTACATGTATGTTGCTAAAAAAAAATTATTATTCAAATTTTCAATTAAAGTGTCAAATTATGAGCGATGCCTCATATAATCTAAAATGTTATGGTTGCCATAACCATCAACCAATATTTTTAGTCTTTCTTTGAGTTCACGGTATTTTTTCCTACTTGGCCAGTGTATCCAGCCATATATTTCTCTATTCTATTCTCTTGGAGACCGTTTTTTTCATCGGCTGATGAATTTCCCGCATTAAGCCGTGGTGGATGCTTGGTTAAATTCACTAAATCCTCAATCACATCACTCGTATATATTTTTTACGAGTATAGCATCACTTGAACATTTATTTGTAAAATATTCGCTACAATGCCGATCGCTTTTATCGATGCTTGGTTTACGAAAACACAAATGTGTAAATCATCTACACAAGTAAATTTGTTGTTTGATTTGTTAAAAACTGAAGAGGCATTGTATATATTAAAAATTATGAAGAATGTGTTGGTTCCCTATAAAGTATATTGATTTTTTGTACTCTTTTAGAAAACCCTAGGAAAATTTAAAATAATGTTCAAAAAAATATATTACAAAATATCTTCTTTTATGAATTTGGATTTCTCCTCTTCTTATCACTCTACACACTCTTACTTCTTCTCCCCTTCTTTCTTTAATTCTCTTAATTCTACCATTTTATATATCTTCTTAATGCCTTTTCATTTATATCTTTTCATAATAACTCTTAATCAACTTATTCCCACAAAATTGCCTTTATTTTTATAATTATTTACCATTTTATAGGTTATTTAAGCATATTAAAGGTGTTTTAAGGCTATTTTAGGGGTATATAATGGATATATGGTCTAAAAATGACCTAAATAGCTTCTATGGTGCCTCACAATCATATTTATAATTTATTTTATGTCATTTCTAGTTTACTAGCTTGATCTAAAATGACCATGGGTTATTCTGTCCATGGGTTATTTTGACCACGGATTATTTTGTCCATGGGTTATTATGACCCTAGGTTATTTTATCCTTGGGTTATTTTGGTCGGGTTATTCTATCCAGGGTTATTTTGGTCAGGTTATTATGTCCTAATACCGGATAAAGCTAGGTTGAAGAGATATATGAGGAATGTGTCAGAAGAATCTGTTGGTGCATTCTCTTGCATTCCTTTGAGAGTGTTTCATACAAAATATATCTAGGCATTTTCTTACATTAAGATTGAAGAAATGTCGCCAGTTCAGTTGAATGTGCTTTGGGAAAATCAATTGAAAGAGAGCCATGATGCCTATAGAGTATTAGTTGAGAAAAAGTTGGATGTTTGGAGGAAAGTTCCTTTGTTTGAATTTGAGAAGAAGTATATTTGAATAGTATTGATCAGAATTCATGATGAATCTTTGTGGATTGATGAGGCACATCTGGTCACTAGAGAAGCAATTAGAAATTTAACTGGTTTATGTTCCTTCGGACCGATTCCTAAACTAAAGACTATGAATGAGAAAGAAATAATTGAGGTTACAGGTGCAAGTTCTAAAGGAAAAGAGATTGGTTTGAGATTGATTGTTGATCCAGTAATAAGGTATGATGTTATGGTCATCGATCATAAAGTTTGTATCCCTAACAATGACTACGGTTTCTACTGTTGCAGTAAATATTGTTGTTGATATGGTAATAAGAGGTATGGAATATGACTTGTGTGAACTACTTCGCATACATCTTTTGAAGAATTTAAAGTATATCAAGAAGAGAAAAAAGAAAACTTTTCAGTATGGAAATTTGGTTGTTTGTCTACTCTTTTACTTTTTGAAAGAGTTATCAGTAATAGGAAGGTTAGAATGGTCAAATTCAGAGCCTATTGCCTATCAAATCAAGAACTTCATGATAAATCTTGTTAGTTTGGATGCACAAGATTCTGCCCTTGCTGCATTCTTTGGAACATTTCAGATGAGAATGAACAAAATATCTAGGATTCTAGTAAGTGTTGTGAAAAGATACTCCATTAGCATAAAGTTTCTTGTGTCTACAGATTTCTGTCACATGGAAGCAGTTGAATCAAGGTTCGTTTGGATATCTGAATTGGATTATGAAGGGTCAAAGGCCGAATTGATAAATATGCTAAAATTCTCTTGGAAAGCCCTAAGCATCTCAATGAAGAAAGTACCTTCGGTAGCGTGACCGGAACAGGGAAGAAAAGGAAGAGTGTAGTGAAGCTAGAAGGTCAGAAGAAAGTAAGTTTGAACATGAGCATGAAAGAATAAATATTCAGAGGTCTTTGGAAGATTTGCAGAAATTTATTCCCGATGCTAATTTTGATTCATCTATTTCTATTGTGGAGGATCTCCATGGCATGATTAATTCTTTGAAATTCTACATCTCTGGACTTGAAATTTTTGTTGGAATTAGGTCTGATGAAGAAGATTTGAATGATATCAAAGGAAAATGTGTGAATGCACATGATTGAGTAATGAAGGAATTGGAGAGTGTACAAATTTGTGAAAAAGAGGCGTAGGAACTACTTTCCTTTTGTCTAGATTGGTCTGACAGTACATTGGATATGAGAAATGAGATAAGGATGAGTGAGACTCGATTGAGCACTCAGGAAAATACATATAGGTTAATAGAAGATAAAGATAATTAGAGGTGGTCCTACATTTTTTAGCTTTAGGAAAAATTATTCTCTCTGCGGGATCGAAGGACAAATGTTATCAAGAAGTTTGTGGCACTCAGAAACATAATTAAACTCGGACATACTTTTGTTTCTAGTGTTCTTGGTTGTATTGGTGAATTATCAGATATCAATCTTAGTCCCAATACTTTAATAGATGATATAGAGTCTCTAACTAAACTTGAGCTATTTTACAAGACTCTCGTCAGTGCAAAAGATTCATGGGAAGAAGGTAAAGCGTCATGGAAGGCTGTCCTGGAGAGTCACATAGGTTCCTCTTCAGGTTAATTCAGTGTTCATATCTTTCTGGTTACTTTTTGATGCATATGTACATTTATACCTGACCTCTTCCTTTGTCATTGATGTCAATGGGGGCAAGATAGATAGATAAAGAGTTAGAGGAAATTTTTTTTTTGAAGAACAGTTTTAATAGGGGGAGTAGTCAGAACATTCAGTTGCGGTATACTTGAATTTTTTTTGTCATGCATGTTGCCATCAATGCCAAAGGTGGAGATTGTTGGAAGCTTTACAACATGAGCATGAAGTATGGATGTTTGTGCTAGTTGTTCCTATGTTGTCATTGATTTCAACATGGTAATAACTACATGGTGATAACTATATGGGAAGTTTTCTTGGTTTACCGGAAGTTGTTCTCTGTTGGTAATACTCCTTTGTGATGGATCAATGTGTTGGTATTTGAGTCTGGAACTCACCGCAAGATCTGATATGACTCTAATCTCTTAACCATGATTTCTTGAATTATTCAGACTGTTATTTCCTGGATCTTGATGTTAGAAAACCAAGATCACCTGCATGCAATCACCTATCACATGCAAAAGACATTCAGAACCAAAGAAGATGTTCTGTAAACCTCTAAGTGAAAATGCATTATTGAGAATCAATTATTACAAAGAGATCAATCCTTATGAAGGAGATCAAGAAACCCTAAAAGGGAAACCCTAAATGAAACCCTAGTGTGCACACTTAATAATTAAT
>VDFB02271358.1:549174369-549343449 GCA_007258455.2 Sequoia sempervirens | reverse complement strand
CAAACACTTGGAAAGCATGATATTTTGAAAGTAATCAAACACAAAAGAGAACAAGTACAATCCTATGGTTAAGCCAGGACAATATTCGCTAGATTCCACGTGGGTTTTCCCAGCCGCATATCAGTAGCATGTGAATTCAAAAGCTTGGCTGCACATGCTCCCCTTTATAGTGCACTCTCTTCTCAGGCCAACCAAGCTTCCAACCCTCATGAAACTCCTATGGTAGATTGATCACCTCTACTACAGACTGTGAAGATGTGGATGTCTTCACACCGATGGTATTGCGCTAGCAAATAGAAGGTTTTTGGCTTACTAAACAATGGTGTTTAATTTGGGACCCCTGTTCGAGTGGCCATACATGGGGTGCAAGATTAATCTTTGTTTAGGAGGCACTCCAGCCTGAAGAGGTTAATCTCAACAGGGTTTTGGGGAGTACTACTTGGTCGGTATGAAACATCTGCATTCGTAATCTTAGGTTTTCCCTTAAGATTCACATTTATATACCGGTCGGGGGTAGCTTGGCTTTAGCTCCGTTGCCGGTTTGAGTCACCTAGAGGTGGTGAAATCCCCTGGCAGGCCTAATTTCTAGAGGCAATAACTATTTCTCTTACACCCAGGATTGCATGACTACACAAAGGGAGAGGATACTATGACTGCACAAAGGGAGAGGATACTACGATTATTGCATCAGGGTTACACAAAAACAAAGTGGGTCTAGCTTCTTGATCATCTAGTTTGCAAAGGGTGAGAGCATAATCGCCTACCACTTTCAAACACAGTCAGACAGTATTGAAAGCATGTTCATTTTAAATACACCAAAAGAAATGTTTTCTATTCTAAAAAGAACAAGCACAATGTTTTTGGAATGAATCTTGGACACTCAAACCTACAAAAGCACAAGTTAGGAGTTTTATCAACTAGTCTTGGACCCAAAAAATGTAACCGCCACACGCTACAAACAAAGATTAGTAACGCGAAAAACCCCTATGCTAGAAAAAATGGAGAAGAAAATCAGAATACAGAAGAAAACCAAAATGTAAAACAACAAAGAACAAAAAATAGAAAAACCCAAATGCAAAATTGGAAAAGAAATTTTACCAGGAAAATGCGTGACAGCAGAGCGAATGCGTCGCTCTATGCAGAAAATGCGTCGTGGGCCTGCGTTCTGGATTTAATAGGCAAATGCGTCAATTGAATCTTCAAATGCGACTCGATCTATCAAATGCGGCTTTCCCGACTACGATTGCAATGTTTAAGTTGTCAAATGCGTCGCGACGTAGGGGGTGTGGCTTGACAAAGCGCGAGTGCGTCATTTTGTACCTGTTTCTGCAAAAAAAGGACAAAAAATTGAAAACCGTATGGAAGCAAAAAAAATAAAAATAACAAGTCGGGTTCACCAATGTATCAATGGGTATTTTTCAGGTTAGGTTAGATGATTAGATTAATAATATTAAAACCCAAAGAAGCTATGAAATACAAAGAAAGCTTAAAACAAGAAAGATTATACATGTTACTCGTTGCTTTCATGATTCACCTCCATAGCACCTCCTAGCTTGCAACGTATAAGCATTGCCCTCAGATTTGTGTATGTGAGCAAATGCCTATGATTTATGTCCTATGCAAGTTTTGAAGGATTTGAATGACAAAATAAAGACTATTCCTATGAATAAGTAATCCAATTCAATAAACTAAATGCCAAGTATGCAATTAATATCTAAGCATAAATATGTCAGAATAACAAACTTGTCCCGAGAATGTGAGCAAATTGGCATTTTATAGAAAATGCAATTTTGGACAGACGAACGAGATTGAAAGCTGACAAAGCCTAAAATTAGTGGACGAGATTTCATGTGACAATCCCTAATTAGGGTTAGGGAAAAATCATTAAATGAGTGATCGAGATGTCATTTGAGAAAATTGAATCGGCGGTTGAAAATAAATGTGACAATTAGTCAAAAAGATAAAGATTTTCGAAAATCAAGAAGATAGAGACTGCTTGATTTGTAAGATTCAAAAAATCAAGAGGATAAAGGTTGAATTGAAAAAACAGATTTGGAAAATCAAGAATTTGCTCAATTACTTGATTTTTGGAAGAAGATTATCTTTTTGAATTAAATTAATTCAAAATATGGATTTTGTGTGAATAAATAATAGATTTTCAGATTATTTACTAAAATGAAGTGATAGTTTATAATGTAGGATCATTTTAAATGATTAACTCATTTAAAATGAGAGAAATGTTAAATTAGGTAATTAAATAATTAAAGATAATTATTTAATATAGAGGATTATGACCGATAATTAAATAAATTAATAAATCCATCTAATTATGAAAATTAGTGACATACTAAATAAATAAATAAAATTCATTTATTTAATAATCGAGAAGACATAAATGAACAAAGGTAATTAAATAAATAAATTTATTTATTTAATTGCGAGAAGATTTAGACAATTAAAGATGCATTGAATAAATAAATAAAATTTATTTATTTAATAATCATGAAGAATAAAAGAGATATGAATTATTTAATTAATAGTCAAATGTGGACCAAGGACATAATTAAATGTCATAATTATGCTAGGACGAAAGTGGTAAAATAAAGCTTGCAAGCCTAGGTCATTTTTATGTGTCTACAAAAATAACCATAAAAGGTTATTTTATTAATACATCAGGCTAGAATATGCTTTAAATATGACACAACCCATTAAAAACCAATAACTTCCCCATAAAAAAAAATATTTAATTTGCTTAAGCCCTTAACACCTATTCATAGGCTCATTTGGTTTTTTTTATGAGTTTGATTTTTAGGAGATTTGGATCCCACCAAATCCGATTTGGATACCACAAAATCTGATCCCACCATATGGATTTTGTGGAATAAACTTCCACCACTTTATTTTTTTCAAAAATAAAGCATGGTGTACGTGAATTTTGTGAGATTTTTGCCACATCACCTGCAATTTCCATGTCACCATCCAATCAATTGCCACGTCACATGCTGACATCATCATTTTGACTAAAACTTTGACTTGGTGTAACTTTGGCATACAGTCTCCATTTTTCACGAAACAGACACCATTGGAAAGGTCTTAACAAGCTCTTCACAATGATGTTGATTTTGACCACTTTTGTGACAATCAATTTTTTGGCCTTTTTTTCTCTTTGGCCCCTTGGTTCACCAGTTTGACCAATCTTTGACTAAGCATAACTCTTGCCTACGACCTCCTTTTGATGTGATTCCAGTTGCATCGGGATTGTGTCAGCAAGCTCTACACAATGATGTTGGTTCTGAGAGATGTTGAGATTGTGAGATTTTTTTAGGTTTTTTGGATCCACCTGGATCATTCCTCTCCGCTGAGAAGCTTTTGGACCTCCAAAAGTCCTTTTTTATATACACTTTGAGCTAGGGAAATGTCGCCCTACTTACCCAGTATCATTTGTCCTTCCTTCTTGGAACTTGTACATCTGACTCATCATAACAACAATCAAAACTGCATTGATATTGTTAAGTGCATTAGCCATATACACATCCACATTTAGTGTTGCCACTACCAACCATACACTACTTCAAAGTAGAAGGTTGAATAACAAAACTAAATTTGCAAACGAGAAAAAGAATGTACCAACATCATGCTTGTCTTTCATAACTGGAACAACCTTAGAATTAGATATGCTTTTATGCAATGACACTTCTTGTGGTACAGACATAAGTGGAAAATTATTGCTTGCATTAACTACCCTTTTCAATTGTCTCGTTGTCACAAAAGAGTTATCAATCTTAATTGGATGAGAATGCACAATGTATTCAATTCCTTCCTTAAACAAGTGATACTGATTATGTTCCCTGTAGAAGATTGCTTTTCTATCATATAAGTACGGGCTACCCAACATAATCCCACAGATATCAAGTGGAACCACATCAAATTCAACCTCATCTATAAACTTAGATGTTATTGCAAATCTTAAGTTGCATTGCTTAGTTACTTACAATTTATTATCATTGCACACCCAACCTAATGGATAAGGTTTCTTATGTGGCTTTGTTTTCAATCCCAACTTTTCAACTTCTTATGAAATTAGATTAACTTGGGATCCACTATCTATTAGTGTATCAATCTTAGTGTTCTTAGAAATCACCCTTATATGAAACAATTCACATATTTTGCTATCTTCAGGAACAAAACAACTTTTAGAAGTAGAATCACATGAAACATCAGTGACAAAATCATTACCAACAAAAGCTTTACATTTCAAACCCATAGCTGTTATCTTTGTTTCATAATCAGAATTCGATCCAAGATCTTGAATGATAGTTGTGGCCTTTTGCTTTCCTTTATGATCCTTAAACCACTTTGGTTTCAATTCTGGATGCAATTTCCAACACTTCGCATCTTCGTTCCCTTTCTTCTAACAATGTAAACAAGTAGGCTTTTCACCTTCCTCTTTCTTCACAGTAGCTACTTTCCTCTCCTTACCCTTCTTATTGCCTTCAGTTGGAGGAACAAATTCCTTCTTTGAACTAAAACTTATGTTCCTTTCACCTGCTTCAATATGGATTGCTTGTACACACACTTAATCAAAGTTAGATGGATTAAACATCAGGATTGTATGTTTCAAATGTGAATGCAAACCACCTATATACTTTAATAAATTTTCTTGTGTATAAAGAGGAATGCCAAGAGTAAGTGCTTTCTTCCTAAACACCTGTGTATACTCTTGCACTGTTTGTCCTTTACCCTGTCTTAGATTTTTCCAATCCATAACAACTTGTTGCATATAACCCAAAGGATAAAACTATTTCTTTAAAGCAGAAGTAAATTCATACCAAGATGAAATGATTTTACCATGCGTAGCAAGATCATCTTGAATCTTACTCTCCCACCAAACCAATGTAGTGCCTCCCATTCTAAGAGTAGCTAGCTAGATTTTGGAAGAATCATCCAAGATCTGTTGAACCTTGCAATACACTTCGATCTGCTTAAGCTAGTTATCCAATTTTTCTGCATCCGATTCACCATTATACATAGGAAACTCAAATTTAGCATCCAGTTTTAACAAAGGTGTTTGCACGGGTTGTTTCTTTTTAGAAGAGTTAGACGAAGAAGATGAAGATGATGAAGAAGATGAAGAGGATGGGGATGGAGGTTCAGGAGGGTCACCACCACCTCTTACTCCTTTACCTTTGTCTTCTTTCAACGAGGATTCAACTTCCCTCTTCTTTTTGTCCTTGTCTTCCTTTCTCTTCTTTTGTTCTTGCCTCTCTTGGAAAAGAACTTCCACCATTGACTTCATCTCGAGAAAAGCTTTCTGGAAATATTTCTCATCAAGCTCTGTAGGACTTTGTTCAGCTGCCATCTCTGCTCGTGGAAAAGACCTTCGTTTTCCAATCTCTGGGTTGAACTCTGTAAGTGCACCTTCTCCTTGCTTCAATTTCAACCTGGTTAGCATTCACCATTTGCAATTTTCCTATTAAACTGCTCTGATACCACTTGATCTGAAACTAGAAAGTTACAAATTTATTGCACTTAACTGCTAATTACAAATTTCTCCCAATTGCCACAGAATTGCATGTTTTTGAATCTTAACTGTTGAGGGAGTAAATTAGGTACACAAGTAATACTTTATCCAAAAAAAATTAATGAACATAAACTAGAAACTCAAAGAATTAAAATATTGAAGAAAATTAGGAGATAGAAGAGAAAAAGAGAGATCGCACTTGATAACGAAGTTCGTCCGATTAGGACTACGTCTCTGGGCCCACTTCAACGTTGGACTGCTTTATTAAGATTGCCAAGCCTCTAAAAATGCCTTCTTAGAATTCTCCAAGCTTACATCTCCTCACAATATCACTCTCAATATTTTTACAATTCTTGGTGTAATATCACCTTGTAAATTTCTCCTCCAAAAATTCCTCAAAAGAGCATAAAATTTTCTCTCAAAACACCCAAATTAAAAACTCGCTCCTACCCCCCTTTTATACATAATTTTGCATATGGGGTTAAAAACCACCATAATAAATAAATTAACTCCCCTCAAACAAATTAACCCCTTTTGGCCTTTAATTAGGCTTCATAACAATTTAAGGGGTTAAAATAACCATAAAAGGTTATTTTGTTAATAAATCAGGCTAGAATATGCTTTAAATATGACACAGCCCGTTAAAAAATAATAACTTCCCCATAAAAAAAATAATTTAATTTGCTTAAGCCCTTAACACCTATTCAGGGGTTCATTTGGTTTTTTTTTATGAGTTAATCTGTTTGATTTTTAGGAGATGTGGATCCCACCAAATCCGGTTGGGATCCCACAAAATGGATTTTGTGGAATAAACTTCCACTACTTTATTTTTTTCAAAAATAAAGCATGGTGTACGTGAATTTTGTGAGATTTTTGTCACATCACCTACAATTTCGATGTCCCCATCCAGTCAACTACCACGTCACATGCTGATCACATCATCATTTTGACTAAAACTTTGACTTGGTGTAACTTTGGCATACGGCCTTCGTTTTTGACGAAACGAACACCGTTGGAAAGGTCTTGACAAGCTCTTCGCGATGATGCTGATTTTGACCACTTTTGTGACAATCAAATTTTTTCCCTTTTTTTCTCTCTGCCCCTGGTTCGCTAGTTTGACCAATCTTTGACCGAGCATAACTCTTGCCTACGACCTCCTTTTGACGTGATTCCAGTTGTGTCGGGATTGTGTCAGCGATCTCTACACAATGATGTCGGTTCTGAGAGATTCTGAGATTGTGAGATTTTTTGAGGTTTTTTTGATCGACCTGGTCACTTACATGTACTTATCTTGAGCATTTATGAATAAAATTGATCAAAGATCTATTATGTTCATCTTTGTAGTCTTTATTGTATATGAATGTTTCTCTTATAGTGTTTACTCAAGTAGTAAATCAAATATGCTTTAAAAGAAATGTTGAATGCTTAAGATATTATAGGGATTTGAATTGTTTGCAGAGATTCAAGGAATAATAATGTAATGCATTTTTATTATGCCTAAGTGTTAGATCAAATACCGTTACTAAAGTTTTTAGTTGTGGGAACCTTGAACTCCATGCCCTAGGTTTAAGGCACCGATCAGATCCATAAGGAATTTCTAATTACAATTTCTTGATCAACTCTAACATTAAATGAACAATCTATTTTCAAGCAATAATTTATTTGCTTAATCTTATTTTCTATGTTCTCCAAGCAGTGAATGCATAAAAAATCAAGGATCTAGCTAATTTCTATGTTTTACTTGTAATTCTTGGCTACTTTTAAGAGAACATATCTATTTAAGAGCAATATTATGTATATTTGTGGATATTCTATATCTATCTGATGACTCTAAAAAATCCAAGTGAATATTGTAGGATCACCCTCCTAAGTTTTGCAGACCCTGAAGTGCAAAGGAGATAATTGCAAAATCTATCTTCTATTCGTTGGCCAACCCCTTAAGACAACCAATTATCAGAAGTAGCTATCATATAGATTGTCATAAGATTTTGGTTGGAAAAATTAAAACACCAACTCAATTTTTTATTTTTTATTTTATTTTTAATAAGAAAGACATTAAAAACTAAAACAAATTAATTAACGAGTAAGATCAAAATTTAATCTACGTGCGTTATTTTGTACCTATAACCTTAATTAAAATAAAAATTATTTCATTTTATTTTTCTAATTATGATGGACCCCAAGGAAGTTTTAAAATCCCATAAAATGAAAAGATGAAAATCAAAATATTCAGTATGAATTAAATTTAAAAAGAATAGGTAAATTATTGTAGGTAATGCCTTTAGGAACGGGCTACATTTCATATATCCCACTCTCCCATGTGTGTCTTGAGATGGGCACTCAAAGAAGTAAATTGACTTTATTTCTTTTATGCGTTGGAGCTTACGCTTTATTGGTCAATGGCTTCTTTTAAATGTAACGGCTAAACTGAATTGATTTCCGTTTCAACGGGTCCTTTTATGAGGCGGAGCTTACGATTTATTGGTCAATGACTTTTTTAAAACGGCTAAACTGAATTGATTTCCTTTTTAACGGCTCCTTTTTATGCGGTGGTTTCCTAACTGAAACTAATTTTATAGTTTTTTAAATAAAAGGGCCCCACATACAACTATTGGCCATTTAGAATGTAGAAGGTGTTTGTCTTTGGGAGGCAAGAGTTAAATTATGTTTTGTTTTTTATTGCTTAAAAGATGGTGGACCCAAGTAATTGGGCACTACATCATATTATATTGGATGAAGTTTAATGCATGACAATGTTATTCTTAATGTTTGCTAGACTATAAATTGGAGGCGTTCTATATTATTTCAAAAAGATGGGCCCGTGCAATGAGATGGGACGGTTATAAAACATAATTTAACTTGTTATAAATGCCAAGAAAGTGGCAACCTCGTACCAAAATTAGTTTATTCTACAATCATGGTGTCACATACATTAATACCAACTTAGAAAAACAACAAAAATGGATTAATTCTAAATAAAGGAATAAATCAAAATAGGTAAAATGGTCAATGGGTCCTTGATCTATTGGTGAAGTTGAATGATTCTTAATGAGCTCATGAGGGATCAAGTCTAGTTGAGTGCAAAGCTCCGACATCATAAGGGATGAGGCCGAGATTGTGTCTCGACAAATTTGGCGGAATGGGTACCCCTTAGTCCTTGGCTCTTAGCTGAAGAGGAGGTTCAACCCAAGAAGGCTCGTGCTCTCGTATGAGGTAGCTACAAATAATGTGTGGATGACCTCCATAAAAAAAAATAAAGAGTAAAATGCATATATATTCTTAGCAAACAAAGTGTAAATCATAGTGCAAATGTTCTTGTTTGAGCACCAACAAAATGAAGGTTATGAAGTATATGGAAAGTTTGAGTAAGCCTATAAAATGGAGAGCACAACCACCATTTGATATCTAATTTCATGAGGATGAGGAAGAGGATGTTGAGCTATCTATGTATGAAATATTTTATTACACAAGGAGAGCAATGTTTTATTATTTCATTCGTGTAACATATTTTGATTTGATATGGAAGTATTACTTATGTAAGGACATACTTAAATGTTTCTCATGTGTAATTTTTATAATCTTTATGGTGTGAATGTAAAGATTATTGATATAAAATAAATTATGAAGTTTATTTTTCATAGGGTAGTGGGAAATATTTTATAGTCAAGGGAAAGTCTTTGAATCAAATTATATGCATTGTAGTTTATGGGAAGGGGGATTTTGTTTGTAAGGTCAAGTAGACATTTTTCTAAGCAACTTTATTCAAGAGAGGAGAAATTCATTTTGTCCTACGGTTAAATATTTCCACTAACCATTTAAGTATTTTATTACTAGGTATTTATGTGGAAGGTGAAAATGTTATTTGTTACAAGTGAATTTAAGGAAAAAGATAGGGCAACATGAAGTAAGAAAATGTTTATTCAAAAAATATGAATATTTTACATTTTATTCTCAAATAAAAATTTCAAGATGCTACAAAAATGCTAGAGGTATTACCATAAGTTTTAGCTAGAGAGGGGGAGAAGTTTTACTTGGTGCAAGTATTTTTTTTAGTAGGATTTGGAAAGGCAAATTGGGGTAAACTTTAAAATTTATTTTACAAGTATGGGCGAGTGAAGAATAAAGATTCATTTGGTATATTTTGTATGTCCATATGTAGTTACAAGTCAAGAGCTAGATCATGTCAAATGCCAAAGTTATATGTCTAATATGAGAAATTTGATTTGCTATAACTTGTAAGTTTTTGGATATTGAAGAGGTTGGTTTTTGATAGGTCTCAAGCAAGTCTTAGAGCCTTGGACCAATCTAGAATTAGTCGATGTGGGTAGCTTTCCATCCATTTTATTTAAGAAATCTGTTAGAAAATTTAGGTGAGCTATTGTAGAAGTATATTTTGAGTAAAACTATTGTGATTATAAATATATTTTCCCTTAAAAATCAATTTAATACACACTTTTATTTATTCGATGTAATTGTCTCCATTTTATATTGAGTATTTTAGGGAATTTCATAAATTCTTATGTACACATTTGATGTATTTGTATCAGAGTCTAGTCAGTTTGTTTCAAGGAGTGTTATAAAAATATTTCTAACACGATATATGGTGTACTTGAACTAAAAAATAATTTAAATAAGAATAACTTGCATCATTAAGGGTAGAAGGGAAATTCAGAGTCTAAGCTCTACAAAATAGAGCCTAGCACATTGAATCTATCAAAACTTGTGAAATTTTTTTATTATACACTTAGATTGCTCTTTTCTGACTTTGTTGTTACATGATTAGGCATCAATCTTTGTTAATTGAGGTTGATTCAACACTAAATTTAATGATAAACCACTCACTTAGTTTTGGTAAATTGTTTGTTAATTATGTTGTGCCAATATGCATAGATTTGATGTTATAAATATATGTCAAACCTTTTATGAACTTGTGATTTGTGAGTCATAGTTAGGGGATTGTGTATGCTATTCATTTTTAGGTTATTGATGAATTAAATGGTTATGATTAGCCTCATATATGAGGATATAAATTTATTTTGCATCTAATGTTTCATCATGTAACCTATCATAAATATACCCTATTAAGATATAAATGGCCTACAATTCTAGTAAACAATCATAAGGATATGGAGATACTACCTACCTTAGGAGAGTCTTTATGCATAGGGTTAATGCCACCTTTGTAACATACCCAATATTTACTCTACTGTTTTCACCTAAGTTTTAACTCATGACGTGAATTAATTCAAGTTTCCAAAAAAATGGGGAAATGAAAAAAAATTCTTTTCAAGAACATAATTGCATATTGCATAATAATTTCACATGACATTGCATAAATTAAATAACATAAAATAATTCCAAGTAAATCAAACTCATCTTTTCAAATATAGATTACAATAGATTTGTGATCATGAATTCAAATTCATAACTTACAAGAGTTCAAGGTCAATGTATCCTTATCTGGATTACAATTATTTTGTTTCACAAGCCCCGACTACCATCTTCAAGAGGGAGAGCATCACCCAAGTGCTTTACCTCCAACCACAGACCTAGCAGTCCCCCACACACCTTCCTAATTGGAAGTGGCCTTTCCCTTCAGCGAAGATTTTGGTATGGGAACCTCTAGTAATTTCATCTAAGTCTCTAGTGTTGTGTCCTACATAACATGTATGGCCATACAACTATGCATACCCTCCAACTATGAATGACACTACTGAAAAGTTATGCAAACCCGAAGCACAGTGAATCGACAAAGTGTAAGCAACGACTTTTACACTTACTTTAACCAAAGTTTTGATATATATATAATCAATCCACTTTCTGAGGAAGCAGTGTTGTAAGTTCACCCACCTCTAACTCGACTTGGAAACCCTACTGACTCGTGATTAACTCTTCTCTTGGTTTGATCCAATGGTTAATTATGATAACAAGATCTCTTTCAAAAGTAATGACACACCAATGTCTAATTAATTGACCAATTAGGTTCGATTCAAATCTCTTGAACACCTTGTTACATTCTTGTAACAATCTAGGTATGGCAACTGCCTCTTATTTAAGTTCTTTCTTACTAAGTCAGTAAATGACTTGAATGGTTATCTTCTTTTGACTAGAATACCCAAGTTGTGTTATTGCAACATTCAGGATCTAGACAACTGCCTCTTATTCAAGTCCTTAGTTTTAACCATGGGAGTAACTACTCTCTTATTTTATGCACAATTAGTTAATAGCGATGACATAATGTCAATGAATAGACACACTTTGTATCAACCTAACAGTACTGACAATATGTCGATATGTATAATAGTCTAGTAGTAAACTTGAATTGAAGATTACTTGTTCGTATTAAAGTTTCAGATGCCCATCATATACTCTTATGGATATGTTCCTTAAGATCTCCATACCAGATACGGTTAATCTTGTAGTGGACATTAATAGTCAATCTTAGAATTCATAAATAATGGTTTTGACTCTTCGTTGCCATACCTAGTATGGCTTTGTCCTTCTAGGATGCCATAACCAATCTAGTTATTCATGGCATTGAATATCATTTAGTTTGATTTGATATAGAATCTTATATTCATAGTAGTGTCCAATAATAACTTAGCATATTAAGTTGTTTAACTTCAGGTAACTCAATTGAGAACCATTTGAGTAATCTCCAGATTCCTCACAGGTTCCTTCCAAGTTATCCTTTGCATAATTTTATACAAGGTACCTACATTTGTATATATAGACATTTTTATATATTTTCCTTCCATATGACACATATATTCACATTTTTAAATGTATGATAAGTTTATATCCAAACTGGAGAACAATTTCTACTTGAGAGATATTTGTGCTCTCACACCTTAAGATCTCCTCACATTATGGCTTTGATTTTTCTAAGAACGTAAAGTCCTCTTCTTATGATTAAATTACCGTGAATAGGTAATAATATAGACTCTTGGTCAAAATATAATGACGTATACACTTCTAATAAGTTTTCAAACCCTATTTTTTATTAGATTATGATTATCAAACATTGTCTTATTGGGATAATATCATATTACCCTACTTAGCTTCTCTTGTTATGTTATTCTAACAAGCTGGTTGTTTGGGTTAAGCACAACTTTAGAGAGATTTAACCTTTCAATGAAACTTTCTATCTCTCAAATATTTTCATAAATAATGCTTAAAATCACGCAATGCATCATAATCTAATAATATAATCTAAGATAAATACTTATTATGCTCTTCAGATTCCCTAATCCATCTTATCTCTTTGCATTTCTAATTTGTCTCTATGCATAGATAATCTAGTTATTTGCACATGTACTCACATACTCCTATTAGCAATATTTTCCACACAATGATAGCATAAGCAACTTTAGACAATAGTATAGCTTAGATTCAGAATTAAAATGAGAAGGAAAAGATATATTTTAATCATGCCTAGATTAAAATAGCTCGAATTGAATTCTTGCTACTCCTTGTTGAAAATTTTCTCAATAGCTTAGCCTTAAACTATTGCCTCATCAATTCTCAGCTCTCCACTACTTTTTCTACTCTCCCTTGCTTCTAAAATGATAACTACGGCTACCAAGTAATGCACAACTAAAAATATAACAACATTTCCTCACTCTCTTGACAATTTGAAATACGGATTTCCAAATGCTCTTGCTCTCAAAACTACTATCTCCTCACCAACTCTCGAATACTCTATGCTTAGAAAATAAAAATGAATGGAAGAATGAATAGCCCAAATGGTGAGCAACTACACTACTTTACACTACAATTAGATAGAGGTTGATTGCTAAAAGAAAGCTAAAATTGATGCTTCTCTAATTTCCTGCCAGCTGTGGGAGTTAGTTGTGCAATTTGAGTTACAAAATGAATTTGAAACCAACTCAAATTCTTTCCCCAAGGTGACATGGCTTGCTAGGTGACCCCTTTGTTTGTTGTTGGTAGTTTTATTGTTACAGAAACAATCTTATAATTGGCACGTATGAAGGGGATATATATTCATTTTAACTCCGCATAAACTTACAACATAACAATAATAAAGGAAATATATATATAATTATTATTATTATTAATACAACATTAATTCCGCATATCTCCCCATATATCGCTTATTCATAAAATACCATACACATAGAGAGAATCATACACTAATATAATTTGACATACATCTACATATATTTCTTACATAAAGGGCCTAAGGAATCCTCCAACACGAGGTAATTAAGTTTCCATTTTCTCTTAATTACCCATTTATCTTAAATTATCCATTTATGACTATGAAAATTAAAATACTAGACTTAACTAAATTTGAGGAAAATACTCTATAATGTTAAGCCTTATATATTTTAATTCCCTATGGACACCTATTGGAAAAATCATTAAGATGAACTCAAATGCTCAAGTCTATATAACTTATTATTTAACTAAACTATCATTTTCCTATATCAAATATTTTGCAAGAATACTATTTTGAAAGGCTCGTGCTAACCAATATATCAAATTTAAAACTAATAATCCGCTATCCGATAAAACCGTTTTTCCCTTTATAAAAGTCAGCAGTTTGAGACATAAAATACTTAAGGAAGTTTATAGTATACTAATTGATAGATGGTGCCCTGAAGTTCATGACCCAACCTTGATGACACTATCCCGAATTATTGTTGTTGGAGTTGCAACTAATTAATTTTTCTAAACTTAAGTTAAGAGAATGATAAGCGATGGATGAAATAAAGAGATACCTGAGTGGTGAAGAATAAAGGCCCTACATGATAATGGATTATGTGAAAGAGGTAGTTCACAACCACAGTTAAAGGGGGTCTAAGCAACGTTTAAGAGGAATCTGATTGGCAGAGATCGATACTCATAGCAAGGCGTCAGTTATAAATTACAATGCACTTCATAATACCCTCTATTTGAACTGGAATGAACAACGCTATACAACGCATGATAAATTTATAAAACAGATAGCTATGATCAGGTAAAAGCCATGCAAGTGAAACAGCAAGGTCTCTTAGAAGGTAGGAAGATTATATTTTATTTTATAGTGTAGCAATCTGCGATAGATTGTCCATAGAACCAAGGAGTTCTTTTTGTAAAACTTTAAATTTCCCATTGACTTCAAGTGCTGCGGCTAAGACAGATTGACAGCGGAATTAGAGAGATTATTTAAACCTCTACAACATTTTGTTTTCAAGTGTTGCAGATGTGACAAGTTGTCCAAGGAATCAGATAGGTATTTCAAATCTCTACAACCTTCTATGTTCTAGCGCTGCATCAGAGAGAGGTTCCAAACGAATCAGGAAGGTTAAATGAATCTATACCCCCTACTATTGTTCAAGTGTTGCCACTAGGCAGGTTGCGAATGAAATCTGGAAACTTATTTAAACGTCCACTCCCTTCTATGTTCTAACTATTTGCAACCATGAGAGGAAGGAGAAAAAGAATTTGCAGCAGCAGAAAATATTGCACAAAGTGCAAAGCTCCAGTGCTCCAAAATATTTGCAGCAACAACACAGAGTAGCACACAGAAAGTTGCATTGCGCCAAAAAATTTGCTCCAGAAAGATATAGTTCCAGAAATTTTGAATAGTGATGAAAAATAGAAAGGCTCAAGATTAAGAGGGAATGTTCAAGAGAACATAACAGAAACAAAAAAAGGACAGTAATCAATTGAATAGATTTTGTGCAGCAACACACAAAAATCATATTGTTGATGCCACAACATCAGTAAAAGAAGTCAAAAGAACATAGAAAGAGCCACAACTCTCAATTCATTTTCATTCTACAAAAAAAAGGGGGACAAAGTAAGAAAGAGGAGTTGATAAAGAGATCAAAATATCAGAGGAGGATAGGAGTTGTTTGAAGTTATAAAAGGTTGAGTGAAGTGTATGATTGAATGCCGCAACATTTTGTATTTGTGTGAAGAATGTATGAAGTTACAAAAAGTTGTTTAAAGCTAGGATCCCTGAGCACCAGCAGTGTGACTCTATGGGAGGTGTTGAAGAAAAAAAACATGTCTCACACCTGAACCTACAATGGACTGGTTACCAAGTGTGTCAGAGCTCATGGGTAGAGCATTGCAACAACAAAATGGGTTTTCCTAGGTTTGATTCCTAGAAGTTGAAGATTGTAGATGTCGAAGCATCAGTGAAGAGGAAAAAGAAACAAGCTCTGAAAACTTTCAGCAGAATAGTTGCTCCAGAAACTTTCAACAGAACAGTTGCTCCAAAAAAAATTTGCAAAGCAGTTGCTTCGGAAATTTTCTGCAGAGTCATTGCTCTAGAAATTTTTGAGAAGAATATCCACAATTGAGATTAAGGGTGAGTGTTGGAAATATAATCTCACCCGTTGCATTTAATTCTCTAGTTGGACCTGTCTCAACATGCTCTATATTAGGCTTTGTATCAGCATTGGATCGCAGCCAATATCAACATTGATGACAAACAACCTTCGTATCTGCATTGGGCCACAATCGGTCCCAGCATTAAAGATAATTTAAGAAGTCATATTTTGGAAAAGAAATAAAAGTATATGGCATTAAATCATATGTAGGCCTTCACACATTTTATGGGTGTTTAGAAATACAATATTTTATGTTTGTTCCTTGTCTCTCGAATGTTCTTTTAAGTTTTATATATGTTGCAATGTAGTAGCGTAACTCAGCAGTGCTCTCAAGAGTTGCAAGGAATTCATAAGGGCTCCATAATGATGAATGTGTCAATGTAAGAGTAGTAGCTCAGTTTGTAAGGAGTATGCAATATTATGGTATTGAATTAGCAGAAGCTCAGAATATTTGTGTAATCTTTTGGTGTTTATTTTTGTGTGTTCATTTGTTTGCTTCTCCTCTCGTCAAATCCAACAATAAGAATATTGATAATATTATTAACACCAATGATATAATTACTGTCACTTATTTGATGGTAAGATTTTTTTTGATCTACAGATATTATTTCTATCTAATTTTTAAGTAATATCTTTATTTAAACCATAAAATATAATCACTTGAAATTAATTATGTGTTATTGATGGATAATTTTATTCATTACATAGTCGTCCTTCAGTTCCCCAATGACAATCACTACACTTATGCCCCACTGAAAGCAAGCTAAGCACTTCGAAGCTAGAGGCCTCAACTGTTATGTAACCATATTTTAATGCTAGAAGAATGAGGACTTAACAAGGAGAGCGCGACAGGTGAGGCAAGGTGATTTGAAATACAGGAACATCGCCAAACAATAAATTTAATACTTAATATCATACTGCTAGTATTCATGTGACTTATTTATTTACCTTATTTATTTTAAGGTAAAAGGGGGGAACAAGTGTCCCTACCCTTATAAATCCAAAAGGTGAGATTTCATAATAGAATTAAAAGGAAAAATCCTAAAGGAAACAATCCACAATTAAAATAAATAACAAAAATCTCACTAGCTAGAGAAAATAGTAGGACACAAAAACAACTTCAAAGAATAGCACAACACAAACCAAAAACAACTGGATCACATGACCATTAGTGAATCAAGGAGCTAGCTAAGTCCTTTAGACAAAAAGCTACTTCACCTTCTTCCAAGAGCCTATGCAGATAGGCATTAACAAAATATGATTCATCACTCTTGTCTCTCCAAGTCTTCTTTCCCTTTTTCCTTTGATATCCTTTTCTTGCATAAGGATTTTTATGTTGGTGGTATATTTCACAATTTATTTATTCGATTATTGACAAAAAAAAAAAATCTAATTTCTTGAATTTATTTTTCATTCCCAACATTATTTTCTTGATGGCATCCTTTTTCATTCTATTAACATGGAAAATAGAACATGGGTTTTCATATTGTTAACTTTCATGGGATTGTTTCCTTCAATCTATCATTATTTCTCCTTGGTGTTAATATTAATCATCTACTTTTCACTTCTTTCTTTTTGGATTTCTTTACCTTTTTTTCTTATTTTCCTATTTTTTATAGCATTCCTTTCCTCACTAGGATGGCTAGAAGTATTTATTAGGGAAGGATTGGGTTTTTAGGAGGCACTTATTTGGCAACAATGGAGGGTTTAATGGTAGGAAAGTTATCTTGTTCACCTTGCATAATATTTATAATATAAAATTAGTGTTTGTGGTGCATCTACGGGATCTATGGATGCATGCATCATATGAGTTAGATATTATTGCCCAGGGCCACTTGGTATATTGTATGTAACATTGTGATACATATTTAATGTGGTTTGCACATTGGAAAAATATTTAATATTATGAAAACTAAGTACCAAAAAGTAAATAAGAGGGGACATGGTTTTGTAAGCTCATGGTATTAGCCACATAGTTTATATAATACCACTTGGTAGTTTTGTACAATTTTATTTCTATAAAAAGCACATGAGTATTTTTGAGGTTGGCTATGATCACTATCATAACCTTTTATTTTTTAGAAGGTTGACTAAGCATCTCTTTTAGGTTACATATGTGAGGAGAGGAAGGATGGATTGACATGCGTAGTTACATAATTCTCATTTTCTTGTTCACATGGAGTGCAAGTAGGGAGCTTAATGTTTTATAATCTTTGCAAGGAGACTCTGTAAGTGTATTGTGATTTTTTTCATGAGATAATGCATTGGGTGTGTGACTGATTTTGGAGGCTAGGTTTTTTCTCATGAGGGTTTTCCTAGGGTACATTTAGTGTAATATTGATGGTATGCTTTTCTATTATTTTGTATCATATATTCTAAATACTTGTTTCCATATTTCTCTCTCACAGGTTTATATAGAAATAGTTCATTATGGCTATAAATTTCCTTTCATTTTATTCATTTGTGAATTAACAATTATAGTATATTATACATAATAATATTGTATGGTGGTTATTAGCATTAGCATCTAAATTGTGGCTTGTGTAGTTTTAAACCATTCTAAGGTAAATAATATTATTATCTTAGTTTTATATCTTCAAAAATTAACATATATTTTTATGATAAAATTTTAGATTGGTTCTAAAACTTTCTAAGGAAAAGTATTTCTCATTTGTTTCACTTCTCATTTGTGATCCACCCTTTCTTCTATCTCTTTCTATTCTAGGCAGTGAGCCACCGACAATGAGCCATTCTCTTTTTTGGACAGTGAGTCCACCTTTTGTATCAAACATTGTAATTGGTTATAATATATTGTGAGATAATCCTCGTCGTGGATTTTTCCTTTTGGTTTTTCCATGTAAAATCTGGTGTTCTTGTTTCTATTGATGTGATACATGCTTTTAATGTTCCTTTCCATTACTGCATGTTGAATGAGATGTTGTGAAATACATTTTAAGTTAATGAATTTAAGGGAATACTAATTCACCCCTCCCCCTCTTAATATTTCAGGTGTTTAACACATCTTTCACCAATCATTCATAATTATTCTATATTTTAATGATGAAAATTTTGGCATAACTCATGCCACTAAAATAAATCAAGAAAATTCATCTAAGAGCGATAGTTTCAAATAAATACTTTTTATTCTTTTAGTTATAGAAATTAAACTTAAAAACTTGTAAATAGATAGTGCATGAGGTAGAAGAACTTTCTCAACTCTTAATTATCTATCAAAATAATTAAAGGCATGAAAAAGTAAAATATAATCTTCCCCTCTCTAAGCATAAAGACAAACATCTAGTCCTTACAACTATATATGTTATAATTTTAATGTGCTATAATGTTAAAAATGGGAAACATGGAAACTACCCCACCTTGATTCCCGAACCTTTAAATATTTAAGGGGTAGTTAGTTTAGGAAATTTTAGTTTTTTAAATTTTTGGAGTGTTTTTGTTTTGATATTTTTTAATTTTTTGGTTTGTGTATTTTGTGATTTTATATTTTACTTCTACCCAAGGTTTTATTCAATTGGTTTCAAAGTCTTATTCTTTATTAATTGACTATTTACAAATATGTGTGAAGAATCAAGATGTACTTTTTATATGTGGTTATAGAAAAAAAAATCTTATATAATCATGATGGAACAATTTATAGGATATAAATTTTGCAAATCTCTCTTTTGGATGTATAGATTGATTTTCATCCTTAAGGAGGTATGGATAAAATTTAAAAGTATCTCATATATCTTTTATCCCTCATTTTAAAAGCAATTAAATATTCTTGAAGTATGTTTGGAAAGGTGAATATGGCTAAGGTATCAATTGAAATCAATGTTATAATGTTATAAAAGAATTGGTTACCATAGTTTACCTGAACCTAGAAGAGGACTTCATTGTCTACAAGATGAGGAGAGAAAATATGGAAAAGAAAAGATAGGTTATTTAAGAACCTCATTTATAATGGGTGACTTGAGTAACTCTACTAAGACTATATAAACCTAACTAATATTAGAGATATTACTAGAACGAGACTAGAGGCATCTTTGTCATGACTATAGACTCTTGACGGGTAGCACAACTATGCCCAAGATCAATAAATGTGTATCTTATGATGCATATTTTCATATCTAAAGACAACCTCTACCTAGATAAAAATGAAAAATAAATAATAATAATTATTATTATTATAAAGATTTGATATCTCAAACCATCTTAACCAAGCCATATAGATTAAAGAAAGGAAATAAATTACATGCACACAATTGGGTGTAGATATGTAGATGTTATCATAAAAATTTCCCTATCCATACTTTTGTGTGAACGATATTCTATATGTTTGGAAGCATTAAAATATTAAATTTATTTTTCAATAATTTTTTCATCCTAAATTTATTAGGACTTGGTAAAATGTGACTATTTCAACTGAAGTGACATCAATGATCAAGTTGCATAAGTCATGATGACTCTAGAATTGATTAGGAATGTGTTTATTGGAGTTCTTATTTTGAATTTATTATATGATTTTAAAGTTTCTCTTTTTGTTTTCTAATGAGGGGGTGGGGCATTTTTGTGACTCATTACAAATGCCCCTAAAATTTATGCTTTGGGGACCTTAGCATTTTATTAAGAAATGTGTATTTTTACAAAGTCAAGAGAGTATTAGCTTTATATTTTTTTTTCATAATTCATATATAAAGAAACTTATCAAAGTTACAAGTGTTTGAAAGCTCTTAGGGATTATCTTATTTTTATTTTAAAAACTTTCATCTTCACACTGCAAAGTATAAACCTTCTAAATTTCCTAAACCCTTATAACCACTAAAATAAAAATTGCCTCAATTATTTGAGGCCCAAAGTAGCCCAAGTTGCAAACCCACTTGATTTTTTGAAGTTGGTATGTGGGAATTAGTGGTGTTTAATTTGACCTATTTCTCTCACCTTTCAGTATTTTATTGACTTGACAATCACTCTAGCTTCTCAAAGTTCTAGTTCTCCTATAAATTTTGGAGTTTGTAGAAGCATATCCTTGCATTGACTAGGTTTTACTCGATTCCATTTCTTCATTCTAAATTTTAGAAAATGTTAGGTTTTTTCATATTTGACTCATTTGGAACTCCCTTGCCAAATGTTAGTTTTTATGCTTCATTCTTCAATTAAATCTTTTGGTGTATTATTTTGAAAGACATTTAGATGCAAATTTTCAAATTATAATCTAACTAGGTATTTTTGAAAAACTATGTCCTAATTTTGGAGATTTTGTGAACTTTCTTACAATATTAATTTTTCATTCTAAATACCCTTAAAAACCTTTATAAAATCATCAATGGAAAAAATTGGATAAAAATTAGGAATTTTGGTGTTTTCAGCCTTTCTAAATTGTAAAACATCATTGTAATTTACTCTTTTTTGTAAACCATAGTTAGGTTTTGAGGTCTAGTTGCAATTAAGGAGTGAAACATAATTGTAATTTTTATTTATTTTTATAAAATAGAATTAGGTTTTGATGTCCAATTACAGTCCAAAAAGATGAAACATTATTGCAACTTGTATTTTTTTGTAAGTGGCAATCGAGTTATGAGGTCTAATTGTGGTCTAAAAGGTGAAACACCATTGTAATTCATATTTTTTTTACAAATTTATGGTTGAGTTCCAAGGTCTGATTGTAGTTTGAAAGATAAAATGTCATTATAATTTGTTTTTTATAAAGTGTAATCAAGGTCTAAACTTTGAAATATAGCTTGCAAACTAGTGTTGAAGTAAAAAAATATAATTTAATGCACCAAAACACTTATTTTGAACATTTTAACACCCAATTTTATTTTCTTTTTAGGCAAAAGTGGCAAGCCGCTATAATTTATTATATATAAATAAGAGATATTACAAAACCTTGTTCAAACGAGCATACCGGCAGGAAAGAACCAGGAAGAAAACCTCTTATTGGAGCTCGATTAAGTACAAAAAGTTCTTACAAAATCATCCCAATAAAAGTAACATAGCATACGCCTGTATGGCTATCTCTTAACACCCAAAAATTAAAGATTTGAAAGTTTTATTTATATTGAAAATTATAAACATTGTGCAATTAGACCTTAAATAATTATGTTTTGAATTTAATTGTACAAAATTGATAATATAAATAAATTTTAAGGGATTTAAATTTATTTTTTATAATTATTTTAAATGAATTTAATGCTTTGTTGTTAATAGCTACAAGAATAAATATAAAGAAAATGTGAAATAAAGGTAGATTTAAGACTGTTATTTTACATAGAATGCATGGATAACATGACAAAGGTTTTATTGATTGAGGAGATCTTCAAAGGGTGAAGAAAACTTGGGAAATGTGTGAAATTTTTGTGGCATTCATATACAAGTCAAATTTTAGATGGCATATAATAAAGAAATAGAATGTGAAAAGACAAGTCAAAATGACCTTCACATTCTAAAGTAATTTTTCGTTTTATGATTTTGGAGTGAATGGTTGTTATTCTTCCTATCCAAATGTACCTATTTATATACAACAACAAATTATTATAAATAAAGGGCCGGAAAGGTTAGAAACCCATAGAAACTCAATTATGAATATAATATACCAAATTTTACTTTATTTCTTATGATTTTCCATGTTTTGATGTTTTCATGCTTATAATAATTTAACAACAATCACGCACCTAAATTTTCCTTCTAAGATCACATTGTCTCATATTGAGATAGTAAATAACAAGTTTGGTGGAGATTGGTTTTGAGTTGAATTTTTCCATTTATAGAATGATCTATGGAAGGATCGATGATAATTTTAGATTTAATTTTTTCTTTCTCTCCCTCTTTATTTATTCTATTTTTTAATCATGGTGTTATTTTAGTATTTTAATGATAAATTTCAAATCTTAAAAGGAAATAAATTATATAAAATTTACATATGACTATTAATCTTCCTTCTATATATTTATGGTTTTAAATGAATTGAATATTTTTGATGGCTAATAGTGTTATATTTTCACCAAGTGAGTCTATTTTTATACAAATTATTCTATTAATCATATAGCTTGTTGAACAGGGTAATTTGGTAGGAATTTTATATTTTTTATGTTATTTGATTGTTATTTCATGAATACTCTTGAGGATAGCTTCCTTTCAAGCAAGGAATGAACTTTTCCATTCACCTTGTAGATTTCATGACTTCTAGGTATATAGATGTGTCAAAACTCACATTAATAGGTAGCTTTTCCATTGTGAAAAAGTAGGAAGAATGAAGCATATTCTCATGGGTTGATGAGGTTGGCTTCAACACTCTAGCATCATGTCTCCATCTTCTCTTAAAATGCTATATTATGTCATAACACACTTTCATTCCATAATTGTCAATAATTTTAACTTCCATACAATAAAAATATAAATAAAATGCACATCCTATTTTACTTTGAAATAAATAATAAACTTCTAATAAGTGTTAATTTTTGCATGAAGGGGTTTTAAGATCAAGAAAAGTGGTCACTTTTCTAGACATTTTATGAGGTGATAAGTAACATCATCACTCCTAAGTTATTGCAGGTCCTCTTGAAAGTTAATCTTTCGTTAGCTTTTGTAAATATTTTTTTTCTATTCTCATTGTTTCCTCCTATTTATTTTTGTTTATCCCCTCCCAAATTGCACTACAATCATAACCTCTCATATATGTATCCTAGTTTTCTTTATCAAAATTTGCAAAACCAGGTGGGACCTTTTTACTTGTGCTCTTTGAAAGGGAAAGATGAACCAGTATGCATCTTCCAGTATCCTATATTTATTTTTAATTATATTTTCAACAACTTGATAAAAGCACATACTAATATACCTTTTTAAAGTGAAAGCTAACAGTAGATTTCTCATCACATTGCCCTTAGAGGAAAGAAAGTGTAGCTTAGAAATCTATGTAAATTTTAGTAACATAAGGACATGTAAATCAACACTTTAAGAACATGAAAGAATAAAAATAGAAGATAGATAGAAGATAAGAAACACCAATATACATGGGAAGAACCCTTTCGAGTAAAAAACCCCATACTCCAAAGCATCATACCAATGTATTAATATGCAACAGCAAGCATGTTTTGATTATATTGGAAAAATAGGTTTTGAAGGGACCCAAAACCCTTTACAACACAAAAGAGGGAAAGTTGCTCAAAGAGAAAGACGTGTTAAAAAAACCATGTTACAATACACTTGTAAGCTTAAATCCTTAACATGGAGATTTACATATTACTTATCTAGAGGAAATACAATAGCATAACCCTACAATGAATGATTATCCTTGTGTACTCTTCTCAATAAAACACCCATATTTATAGAGATGCAAGATGGATGCCTAAAATTCCACATGTCATGATCCTCTTCATTGAATTCATGCAAACCTAAAGATGAACATGCAAGATGCCTATCTTCACTTTCTTGTGCAAAATGGCTCCAATATCAACATGCAAGGCATTTTCATGCATGAAAATGGTCCCACCTGACATATAGCATGCCCTCCTTCATGCAACGCGTACCACCTATCATAAACACTTAAGTTTCCAACTCTTAAACTATCATAATTTATCATATGACATGATCTATCATAATCTCATCATAATCACTTACAACTTATGACACATGCCATAAAGGACACCTATTTCCACCAATTTAGGATGCATATGAAACATACAAAAATATGGGTCTTAGGTCCTAAATACAAAGAACCTAGGATGTGAGGGGACCTTTTTCCAAGTTTCATTAAAGAGGGAGATCAACAAGCTGAATAGATTGACTATCAACCATGAAGGTGAGCCAATCAAACCTAGAATCCTTCCTTTGAGCCTTAGAAATGGATTGGAAATGATTTGGAATGATTAACCTAATTGAATTATATGACCTAATATGGAAAATGCAATATCTTAAAGATGAATAGATGGAAATAGTAATTTGCAGGTAGATCTAGGAGAGGTAGATTTATGTGTACATGTGATAAAAAGTTAGATCTAGCATGCAGAGGAGGACATAGATGCCTAGGGGTGTATGGGCCCCTAATAGGGGGTCTTGAAACTGATTTGGGGGTCCTCTGGTACTAGATCTGAGCTTTTGATAATGTCATCAGTAAATTTTGTAGGTGTTTTTTTGTGGCTTGACAACTTTGATGACAACAAATGCAACAATGAATGAATTTCCTTCAAACTTTCCTTGATCCTCCTCAAACCTATAACCTATACATTCACAAAGAGAAGATATTTTGGCCCATTTAGAGGCTTGCCTTAGTCAAACCCCATGTAATTGTTTCCACTTCCACAATGGAAAATGTCAATAATAAATAGATAATTGAAAGGAAGGAATGATGAAATCACAATGTGCTGCAACTCACCACCCTTCAATGGATGCCTTGAAGGACTAAAGTCATGTACATCACCTCAAGTATTTGGATCTTGCTTGTTTGGATGCTTGAGTGCTTTAGAGACCTACAAAAAGATGTTATTCTTCACAATAATGATAACATGAACACATATAAACTTTGACATGATGTTGTATCTTGAATTGTTACAATAATGCTCTAAAATGTTACTCTTGACTTGCTCTTGACAATAGTATTTTCTCAATAGTGTACTTAGTGCTCATTAGATTTCAAATGATAAAATAACTAGGCATTTATATGCAGTTCTAATTTCTCAAAAATTAGATTCCAAAAGTCGACACTTGAAATTTGAATTATAAATGTTAAAATACCACCAATAACATATTAAAAATTGGTCCTCAACAAGATAGGGGGGCCCATATTCCCATGGAAATAAGGGTCCTAGCCCTATTTTTTAGGACTTTTAGTGTCATAATCAAAACATTAATTATTTGTATTTATTTAATGCTTGCAATCCTTCATAAAATAGTGAAAATATTTCTAGAATGCTAATTTATTAGGATTTAATTAGGTCCAAAATGGGATAAACATAATGAAATTGTTAAGGTTAATTTTTTTAACTACATTTATCACACTTAGTGAGAGTATGAACTTACGCTCACACTAAGTAGAGAAATATATGTAAGAGGGTCTCAAATGTACAAATGTTGAAGAGATAGGATAACTAAGGTGAAATGTCCCCTTTTTAGCGAGCATCAGTTTTTACATATTAGCCTATCATGGTGTCCTTGTAGGCTAATAATGGTGATTAGAGGGCCTTATATGGGTGTTAATGAGTTCTAAAATGGCCATTTCAGTGTTTTATCTCTCCAAATCCTTGGTGTAATATGAGGCTTTGTTATTCAGAGGTTTCTAGCTCTAGTTTGATGTACTTACTATTTATAGTAAGTTAGTTGAGTGATAGAGGCCAACCTTACTATTTTTAGTAAGGCACTTGGGTGAGCAGAAGATTCATTAGGTTACCTCCTGGCGTAGACGGAAATGATTTATATTCATTATTGTGGAAGTTATGGCATTTTTATTATTATTAAAGTTGTACTTTAATAATATTAATTAATTATTTAAAAGTGCATATTATAATGTCTTAAGTTGACTTTATAATAAGGAGTTATTAATGATATAAAGTTAAATTATAAAGTGACTTTGGAATGGGTGCCCAAGTAACGATATACATAAAGTCAACACAAAAGAAAATGATTAAATATATTTTGATGAATTAAAAAGCACATTGGAAGTTGTGCCATCTCAAGGAGGTATAAAAGGAATCAAAAGCAAATGAAAATCATTATTGATGAATATTTCAAACACTTGGCTTTGTTGCTTACTACGAGTGTGAGAGAGCATCTAAGGTTTGCAATTATTGGAGACTTTAAATCAAAAGTCTCTGTTGTGCTGATTGGTGGAGTAATCTTCAAAAAATTCATGATTTTGAGAAGTTTTCAGACTGTATAAAGAGCCAGTCATTGGATGAAATTTATTGCTGCTAGTAGTCCTTTATTGGCACATGGGAGTTTATTTGTGCATATTTTAAAAACTATCTACAGGAGTCTCAAGGGTTTGGAGTGTAGACTACAGATAATAGAAGGATGTTGCTTGTGAGTAGATTTATATCTATTAAGAAAGGGTTTTATTGTTGTTAGCATTCACTATTGGCAACCACATGTGGATAATGCTCAGGTCATACTCATTCCAAGTTGGGCGTGTGAATATTTGACATGAAATGCCTATCCAATCTGCTCCAGTCTTTCATCATCAAGGATGGCTAGGGAAAGGCATCTAATGTGCATCAATATAATGATGGAGAAATTTGTAATTAGAGTTAGGCATGGACTTAATTGGTGTACCAGTTTGCTAATATAATAGTTTCCAGACCTACACTTATCATCTATAGTATTCTGGGTATGATGTTTAATGTTTATTCTCAGGCAATGTATGAAGACTTGAATTGAACATATTGTATTTGCAAGCTATTATAATTCTAGTTTGAGAATTATATATAAAGGGGTTTGCTTCAGCAGTTACTATATTTTCAATATTTTTTCAATTTCCTTCATTGCATTTGTGGTTACATGTTATATGCATTTCGTGGAAAAAACCTTTCAAAATTCATAATAAGTAAAAAAAACTTGAAAGATCAAACAAGACAAACAAGGCAGAAATTCAATTAGCAAGTGTTTGCTTAGGATGGGACATTTCATAAGGGTCAAGGGAGATGGACAAGCCCCCATGATCTAATATCCCATGGAAAACCAACATAGGCATAAAGGAACACACGTATGTATGAAATGTCACAAGATAAGATCTACAAACATACACATCAAAAAACATGAAAAATAAAACACAAGGTTAGTGCTAAAGATTCAAGTCGGTAAGGCAAAGAGACCTCAATCTTAAATTGACTCAAATACCAAATGTCATCCATTGAATAATTGTTAGCTCCCATGAGGACTAAATTCATACACATCACTCATGGAATACATGGCTCCACTAGAAAGCAAGTTATATTATGCTAGGTTTCCATGTTAAAAGGTTGTTCATGACAGACCATAACAAAGTCTAATATTTGCTAGGTAAATCATAAACTGGAAGAGACATGAGCTAGTAAAGTCTGGTATTCACTAGGTGAGCCCCCAAGACAAGGTAAAATGGGAAACACACACTAGTTCTACAAGGTGTTCCCATAACAACCATACCAAGAGTTATACTCCTTGATAACCTTGATAAGGTGCCCAAAAGTTTTATGTCAATGCATCACTAAGTTCAACACCCACGAACAAAGCGAAGCCAAAAATTCCAAGGTTTAACATCATGGAGGACAAATATGACAAGGTTTAACGTCACACGGATAAATATGACAAGGTTTAACATTATGGGGGATGAATATGATAAGGTTTAAATCCTCAAGTGATGTTGTTAACATCACCACAAAAGGTAACAATCAAAGGATCATTACCTAATACATAATGGTCACACCTTAGGGAACATCACGCATGACATCACCACTAAGAGAGGACTAGTCAAGGAATAGGAAATAACACCTTAGGGCATACCAACCATGGTATCACCACCAAGAGGAACATCATATACTAAGAAGGGTCACACTCTTACAAGACATCAAGCCCAATATCACTGCAAAGGAGACATGTTGCATGAATTAGGAAGGCCACACTTTGGTTGACAAGGTCACATTTCCTAGGAGATGTATAATATCATGGCTAAGAAGGGACTAATTTTATGCAAATAATGAGTGGGGGACTATATTCCCCCCTTAAAATGTTAGTGTACTTGCTACACTAACATTTTAAGAAGATAAAGAGGGATCCCTTGGTAGAAGGAATGCACCTAGACAAGGCTAGCTAGCACTTTTCCCCCCAAGTGTAGGGACAAAGGTTATCAAAATATGCTACTCCTTGCAAAATGAAATATGATCGCATAAATCCTATTTTATACCCCCATGAATGGTAGTGAGCATATTATGAAACTACAACTACTACATGGCAAGGAGCAAAGAACAATGAATGTTAATGAATTATGTGTTCAACTTTATCCCCATAAGGATTAAATTCTCTCAATTTCTTCTTTAAAGAATGATACTCATCAGTAAGATTCCCAAGTGTTTTATGATATGCACAATAATACATGTTTGTACTTTTACCTTTCTTTTCTTCTTGTTCATGAATGGGTGGTAATATAATAAGTCCTAAGTTAAGAAGTGTGTCAAAGGCTCTTTCAGTATTAGTTATAGGATGCAAGAAAGGCATATACTTCTTGGTTGATGGGGCAACGACTTGTTGTAAAAGTGGAGGATCTTGCTAACCTAGCCCTTTAGTATCTTCAGATGATGTTTGTTCCAAGAGAGAGTGAACTTCATGTTCATTCTTAATGCCACATCCTTGTTCCCTCAAAATATGAAAGCCTTGTCCATAAGTATGTTCCAAATTGATGGGTGTATTTTGAACTTTATGCTCATATTCAATGGAGGGTTAGTTGATGTTCTTTCCTTGTGATTGCTATTGATATGTTCTTTCATGTGCCTTGGTTGAGGTATGATTTTTGATGCACTTTCGAAGTGTAAAAGAGTGAACATTTCAAGTGGTGGTATGGTAGGATATCGTTGGTATGGGGTATTAGGGAATTGCATTGAAGGGTAAAAGGTTGCATTATTCTCAAGGTTACATAAGGAACTTTGTATGAATTCAAGAATTCTCTCTTCATCTTGACCTAGGACATAAAAAATACTTGTAATGGGAGATGAAGTACCATGATTGTCATTATTAGAATTAGGATCCTCACCAAACACACAACTGGACACATCAACCGAAGATTTCAAGGACATCCAAATTTTACCAAAACACATCTCCATAGTGAAATTTTGCAATGAGGTTCAAAATATTAATCCACAGGTGAAGAACGATCAGACAACAACTCCAGACAGGGGTTCTTAAGAGTGTTCTATCACAAAAAAATGACTTATACCCAGATAACATGATAGAGTCACCCAAGGGTGTTTGAGTCCTAGTCAGGGGTTCTGTAAACTCAAAATATGACTATGTATTACACTGCTTAAGGATTATGATTCTACTTGCAAGCAGTTGAAATAGTAATTAATTATCTATAATTTACTTAATTTATACCAATTTGATGTAGAATACAAGTATGTAAGAATGTTGAAGATGTTTGAACAAGTTATGAATGCAAATTTTAGATCTAAAATATAATAATTAACTGATTTTGAAATAAAAATGCCTGGAAATGATGATTTTGATGCAATTTTAAAACACAAGCAATGCACTTTATTTCACCTTTATGGACTATATGCAATACATGCCTAAAATCATGAAATTATTGATTCCAAAACAAAGATCTGCAAGTACTAACATACTAAGTAGACAAAGACAAACAACTATGAAAAGTTTGTTGATGCACCTGCATAAGGACAGGGTTGCTCATGGGAATTTGTCCTTGGTAGAGGTTTTGAAAACTGAAAAACTGAATGTTTAATTTGATGTTTAGGATTTATGTTTCTATTTACAAACAGGTATGGCCGTGGTTGTTTTTCTACAATTTTTTGATGTAAAGGAAATTCAAATGTATGACAATTTTGGAATAAAATGACACTTTTTTTATGAAATTTTGAAATGAAAATCTAATCTAAATGACTAAAACATGCCCTAATGCAGGATATGATGCAATATGGATGCAATATTTTTATATTTTTATAACTTTTATGATGTAAATATCAAACCCTAAATGAGAAGTGCAAGACAAAATGATGCAAAACCTAGATCTAGGGTTTGAAAGACTACCAAATCATAAAGCTATGAAGTCAAATGTAAGGTTCACCAAAATGAAACATAGAAAAATATGGGTCTTAGTTCCTAAATGCAAAGAACCTAGGATGTGAGGGGACCTTTTTCCAAGTTTCATTAGAGAGGGAGATCAACAAGGTGAATAGATTGACTATCAACCATGAAGGTGAGCCAATAAGAATTGGATCTCCTTCCTTTGAGCCTTAGAAATGGATTATAAATGATTTGGAATGATTAACCTAATTGAGTTATATGAACTAATATGGAAAACACAATATCCTGAAGATGAACAGATGGAAATAGTAATTTGTGGGTAGATCTAGGAGAGGCAGAATTATGTGTACCTCTGATAAAAAGTTGGATCTAGCATGCAGAGGAGGACACAGATTCCTAGGGATGTATGGGTCCCTGATAGGGAGTCCTAAAACTAATTTGGGGGTCCTTCGATGCTAGATTTGAGCTTCTGATTCCTAGTTGCAAAGCTATCAAAATTTCATCAGTAAATTTTGTAGGTGAGTTTTTGTGGCTTGCCAACTTTGATGACAAAAATTGCAACAATGAATGAATTCCTTTCAAACTTTTCTTGATCCTCCTCAAACCTACAACTTGCACATTCATAAAGAGAAGAGATGTTGGCCCATTTAGGGGTTTGCCTCAATCAAACCTCGTGTAAGTGTTTCCACTTACACAATGGAAAATTCCAATGATAAATGGATAATTGAAAGGAAGGAATGATGAAATCACAATGTGTTGCAACTCACCACCCTTCAATGGATGCCTTGAAGGAATGAAGTCATGCACATCACCTCAAGTATTTGGATCTTTCTTGTTTGAATGCTTGAGTTCTTTGGAGACCTACAAAAAGACGTTAGCCTTCACAAATTAATGACAACATGAACACATATAAACTTTGACATGATGTTGAATCTTGAATTGTTGCAACAATGCTTTGAAATGTTACTCTTGACTTTCTCTTGACAATAGTATTTTCTCAATAGTGTACTTAGTTCTCATTAGATTTTAAACAGATAATATAACTAGGTATTTATATGCAATTGTTCTAATTTCCCAAAAATTAGATTCCAAAAGTTGACACTTGAAATTAAATTATAAGGAAAATCATGAAGAAGGCATGAATCATCAATACTAACCACAACTATCTAAATCAAGCCATAAGAGACCCTAATCTAAAAATTAAGCACAAATAACAATGGAAATAACATAATAAAATAATACGTCAAATCCAAATCCAAAGTTGATTCCCCTCCATTGCTCTTCTCAATTTTGCTTGTTTGCTCTCAGATATGGAATGTGCACAATCTGCAATAAGCTCGATATAGGTGTAAGATAGAAAAATCTCAAAGAATGAGGTTTGATTAGAATTAGGTTGATAGCTTTCTTTTATAGAAATTTAGATCATATGAATGGTGGAGATTAAGAGGTGCAATGATAAGATCAACGGTTGAGGATTGTTGAGATGAAGAGATAAATTAGTTAACTCAATGCTTAATAAGATAAGTGAGCTAAAAATGGAGATAACTTAGCTAATTATGGAGATAACTGATTGCATGAAAGAAGAACTAGAAGAAAGTGTTAGATAGAAGATGAGTTAGGTTTTGCATGAGTGGTTTAATAATTAATTAAAGTAATTAATTATTATTGCATGTGCAAAGTAGGCTTAATAAATAAAATAAGTAAGTTTATTTATTTAGAGAAGATATAAATTTAGATAAATTAAATAATTAAAATAATTATTTAATTTAGGAGATGGTGCATGAATAATTAAATAATTAAAATAATAATTTGACTATAGAGGAAAAGATAATGAATAATTAAATAATTAGAAATAATCATTTAATTATAGATGAAAAGTGGATAAATAATTAAATAAAACTAATAATTTATTTAATTAATCAAGAATAAAGATAAAGTGAATTGATTAATTAATATAAAATTATTTAATTAATAGTAGAATATAGAATGAGAGAATAATTTTTTTTAGGTAAAGGCATTTAGCCTGTATATTATATTATATTATATTATTGAAATATTACAATAGTATCAGATTAGGACAATTGTCACCTATTGATTACAAAATTTGCTAGGACCAAGGAACCCTAGCTCATATGAGAAAATTAGCATGAAAAATTATAAAGGATCAGCTAGAGATATTACATAATTGCAATCATCTGCAAGAAGCTTCATCAAAATTCTACAATATTATCATAGATTTTTAAACCATGTTTCACTTTTCTACATAATTCTCATCTTGGCACTCCTGAGATGTATCTTCATCATCATTTCCATGGAATGAAGCAAGCAGCAAAGAAGGAGCATTTGCATTGTGATGCCTGCAATGAAAATGGAGAAAATAAATGGAAAAATATTTGTCCTTTATTCTATTTACCAGATGGTTACCAATTTCTTCATAATGTATTTCCAGAACTCTATATAAGTTTCATGCACGGTTCATTTGCAAAGCTTGCTTAATGGCATCATAAACAACCACAAACACTCTCTTGTGCTTCAAGTATCTTTTTGGAAACAAATCACTAGCCCAACCCTTCCCCTTATCAAATTCATACATTTTTACATTGCATAATAGACCATTATCACCCAAAAATTGGCTGCAGACCACTTCATCTACTATAACCTCTAGATACTCAAAACATTGCACAAGATCTAGGACCTTAGACACAAAAATTGATATTACCTGGGACAAGAAAATGAGGCATGGAGCATCCTCACCAAGAATGATTTGAATGCATTCAACCACACTTGGGCAGTAGACATTAAAGATTTGGCCCAGTTATATGTTTGAAAGGTACCCATTGAAAGGCTATTCCCAATTCTGCACCCAAAATGGCACCCTAAGATTCTTTGGTTGATAACCCATAATCTAGAGGTTGGAGGAGCAGCTATTGATTTGAACCCTAGAAGCAGAGAGAATGTACCACCTTGATATACCACCTTCGTGATATATGAACTAGTGAACAAATCACACTGGAGAACACTGAGTGAGAAAGTATTTAGTTTTTCCCTTTTTAATCCCATAACCTGACAAGATAACCAATGAATATTTGTCGATCGAAATCTTCTTAATTATTGTTATCTTATCACAGTATGCAATTGAAGATTTGGCACATTTGTTTATAGATTTGAAATACTTTGAAGTGAGCTTTGGCAATATTAATAAATAAGTATCTGGCCTCAATCAATTAATGATCCTTCAGAAAAACAAGGTTAGTGCCAAAAAAATTTAGTATAATTTTGTGTATGATGTATACCTCTGCCATTCTGTAGAAGGAGATAAGACTTCCAAGAGAATTCTGGCAAAATTATGAGGTTTCCTAGGCAGTGTATCAATACAATTTGATATGTGATGTATGCATCTGCCAACTAGAGAAAGTCTTGAATTGGAACATTTATTGATAGATTAAAATACTTTGAAATGTGCATTACCATCATTAATAAATGAGCCTTTGAACATGATCCATTAATGATCCTCCAAGTAAACTAGGTTAGTGGCACAAATTAAATATATTTTGATGTGTAACATTTTCCATTGCCATTCCACAGAGAATGAAAAGACTTATGGGTGAAGTCTGGTGGAATTGTGGGGAGGCACTCTATTATTACATTTGATATGTGACATATTCCCCCACCATCTAAACTTTAGATATGATCTATCCTTAAATACTATTTGTACCATGTCGTTTACACTTCCCTTATCACACATTTTGAATGTGATAGCACATATTATGCTTTCTCATGAATCAATTTATTTAAGATGCTTATTCCACCATTCCCCGACATTCCGCAGAGAGTGCAAGGACTTCCAAGTGAAGTCTGGTGGAATTGTGAGGAAGCGCTATATTATTACATTTTATATTTGACATATGCGTCTGCCATCTAGACATTATATATGATCCATCCTTAAATATGATTCATACCATGTCCTTCATACTACCCTTATCACACATTTTTAATATGTGAATATGTTAGCACATATTATGCTTCCTTCATAAACTAATTTATTCTAAATGCCTATTCCACCATTCCCCACCATTCCATAGGAAGTAAAAATTCTTCCAAGTGATATCTAGCGGAATTGCGAGGAGCACTTCCTAGGAAATATAACATGCAAAGCCTTTGTAAAACCTATTCCCCTCCTTCATTTTCTAATATAACTTTTAGATTCTCTTGAAGGTTTGTAGAATTGGAATCATAGATAACTTGTTCTTCTTTTTTCTCACATCCCAAGTTTTCTAGACAATCTACCATCTTATTTCCCTCCCTTAAGGTATGATTGATTTGATAATCTTCTAGCTTATCCAATAAACTCTAGATCTATTGTAAGATATAATCTAGCTTCCAATTTTGAATTTTCCTTTCTTTGCATGCATTAATTAACACCAATGAGTCTCCCTCTATCTAAATCTTTGAAAATTTAAGATCTATAGCCAATTTTAAACCATGCAAAAGTGCTTGAGCATCTGCTCCATCATTCATGCCAAGAGGAAGTTGAATTGATGCAACCCTTATCTATGTACCCTTACAGTCTTTGATAGAAATCCCTGCTCCTGAGATGCCCGAGTTACCCCTGGAAGCCCCATCAAATTTTAGCTTGTAATAACAAAAATGAGGTGGTTTCCATGAAATCTTACTTCTATCTTCTTCTTTTTGTCAATTGATGTAAACCTCCTTTAAACAAAAGGATGAGGTATGGCCAATTTTTTTATTAATTTTGCATCTCAAGCAAAAAAAATTGATCCTATATGCTTAGATTTTTGGACATAGACATTTACTACCTCTGAGATTGACTTTTCTATTTTAATCAACAACTGCTCATTGCTTGTCTTTTTTTTTCTTCTAAAAATGCACTTGTTTCTTACCCACCATATTTCCCAAATTACCATAGCTAGTATGAATCTCCAAATAATAGCAAAAAGGATGTGTTATACAACACTGGCCAACTTGAGAATAAATCCCACATATTATTTGAAAGCGGGGAGTACTAGTTCAATTTTCCCTTTACAAATTCCCAACATGACTATGCCAAAGGACAAGAAAGGAAAAGACGATTTGCATCTTCAAATTCACTTTCACATAACACATATTTGAATGATTTTGAAATCCCAAGTTTTGAAAGTATATCACTTGTTAGGATCTTATTTCTTATTGCTAGCCACACAAAATAGTCTACCTTTGGTAATACCATTGCATTCCACGATTTAAAAGAGAAGGCTCTCTTAGATTCCAACTGGACTCCATTTTTGAAAGTTTCCTTGTATCCATAGCTTACTGAATAGCTTCCTATTTTTGAGAGATCTCATCTTAACCTATCCATAACTTCTGACTAATACACAAACCTTTCATCTAATATTTTTTTGGATTGATTTTCTAATCATCAAGAATTGGACAATTTGACAAATCCTTCCAAATAACCTTCCATATTAAAACATTTGCATATTGAATGTAATCCTTCACTTTGGGACACCAATTTTTTGATAGTATATTCTCCGCTGCTCCAAAATTATGCATTGTATTTATGGGAGGATTCCCATTCCAAGAATCCTTCTAGAATAGAGCCTCTTCACCATTATGCACCTCCCAATTTATATAAGGGATAATGAGCTTCCTACAATCTATTAAAAAATTCGACATTGTTGATCTTGATGGAGGGTTTGATATAGTAAGTATCCTGGTTGGAGTTGAATTATCTAGATACTTTGCTTGCATGATCTTGCACCATTTCAAATTTGGCTTTTCATACATATTACAAACCAATTTGACACCTAAGAATAAATATTATCATCATATTATGTAACCTTTCCCCTCCTTTGAGTTTTTCAATACAAATATTTTCTAATGAGATTAGAGGTATTTTTTTTATTATCCATGTTGCTTGTCCATAGAAATTTTTTGATCATTTTTTCAATTTGAGCAATAATGGACTTTGGTGCTTTTAATAATAACATGTAATAATTGGGAATGGTTGATAACACATATTTAATCATTAATATCCTTCCCGACGGTGATAACCACCTTCCCATCCATGACGAAATTCTTGACTAAATACTTTGAATAATCTTATGCCAATATGATACTTTATTAACTCCTACAAAAAAGGGTATGCCTAGGTACTTACAAGGAATCTCTGCTATTTGAAAGCCTAAATACTTAACTATCTACCTTTTTACAGCTGCTTTTATATTAAACAAATAGATTTTTTATTTACTTGCATTTATGCTTTGTCTCGAAGCTACTGTGTATTTATCCAGAATACCTTTTATTTGTTTTGTTTCTATTGTAGTTGCTTTGCCAAAAAGTATTTTTTCATCTGCAAAAATGGAATGAGTACCTATTATATTGGTAGGTGGAATAGGAATCCCTTGCCAAGAACCCTGAGAATGCAACCAATGAATGGATCTACTCAATGCCTCTGCAAGAATGATAAATAGAAATGGTGATAAAGAATCACCTTGTCGAACCCCTTGTGTTGAACTGAAAAAACCCACTAGTGAACCATTAATGATTACTAAAAAAATTTCCCCTAATAGACATGAAAGTATCCACTTCCACCATTTCTATTAAACCCAAACTTTCATAGAACTTGAATCAGAAAAGACTAGTCAACCCTATCATATGCCTTCAACATATCCAATATTATTATAATTGATGAAAGCCTATTTGTATTAATGGAATGTAAGAATTCATGTGCAACAAGGGCTCCTTCAGTCATTTCCCTTCTTGGAACAAAACCTCCTTGCTATTTAGAGACAATCTTAGACACAAAGAGATGTAATCTAAGATAAATAGATTTTGTAAATATCCTATAAATCATGTTGCAAAGTGAGATAGGTTTGAAATCTGAGAAGGTTCTTGGAGAGCTTACTTTTGGAATAATTGCTAAATGTGTTACATTAAACTGTTTTAGCATAGTGTCAGTCTTTCTTGACACTTCCATTGCCCTAAGGAGGTCATTTCCAATGAAATCCCAACAATTTTGGAAGAAAATAGCAGTAAAGTCAGACATACACCTAATGTGTTGTCATGAATAGAAAAAAATGATTTTTTATCTCTCTTAATTTATGTTGAAATATGAAAAAAAAATTGTATTTCTATCTCCATATTTTAGCCATAATTCCCTATATTTTTATCTCCCATACACCTCTTCCTATGATAGTAACTCATTCCATTTTGCTTGCAACTTTTTGTGTTTTCAAATGTCACTGCATCCATCCCATGAGAAATTATGTGCTCATTTATTTAAAAAAAAAATTTGGAAACCAGATCCTTTTGCATAAAAATGTTTTTAAAGACTTGCACATTCCAGACCTTGATTTGTTGCTTTATATATTTGAGTTTCTTACAGAATTGGAACATTCTAGAACCTTGAAAAAAAGGTACGCTTATCCACCATTGTCTTAGTAAATGTATATAATATGGATGGTAGAACCACATCATTTCAAATTTAAAAGCAAATTTTCGATTTGACCTTGATGATTTTGATGAAATATTTAGAGATATTGAAAGATGATTTGAGGCATGTAAAGTCATAATTTCTGACTCTAATATAATCTCCTACCACCCAATTTGGTGAAGGAAAAAATCTATGTAATCATTCTGCTATCTGGAGGAAATATTTCGTTCTACTTGTCCATATATATTTTCCATTGACTGGTTGAATATCCACTAGAGCATTGTCCTAAATAAAAGAGAAAATCCTCCATAGTCTTCTAAGGAGGAAAAATTCCTCCTTTTTCTCTTGAAGGGAGACTATTGCATTGAAATCCCCTACAAGTATAACTTTCTCTTGACTTAGCTGATCCAGAATTTGGTTAAATCAATCCCACAAAAGCTTCTTCCCAATAGTAATATTTGGACCATAGACATTTATCAACCAAAAGCTTAATTCATAATGAGTAATTTTCATCGATTTCTAGTTATTGTTAGTGTAATTAATATTTAATTACACTTTACATAAATTTACTTAGGAATATTATATTCCCTAGGTTAATTATTATCCTTATCTTATTGAGTTGTCTTTTTGCCCAAAATAGGATTAGGGTTTTGCATGTCTTGTTTTTTGCATGATTGCCTTTTTGAAGGCTTTTGCATTATTTGTAAAACAATGTCATTCAATATCATAATGTTGATTTTTACTTGCACAATTTCGCTCTGAGGGTTTACAGAACATCTTTCATTTTTGTTCTGAATATTTGTTGCATGTGATAGGTGATTGCTTGCAGGTGATTCTTGGGGACTGTGAAGTTGGTTTTTCAACTTCTCCATGGTATCAAAGCTTCAGACATGTTGTTGCATGTTCGTGCTTTGAAGATATTCTCTCATAGCATATTTTTTTGTGTAAGGGATTGAAGCTATTTTTTATTTTTGCTTCAAAAATCCAGCTTCCACTCAGTTGTAGGAAAAACGATTTCTGGGTTTTGTAGCCAGGATCGAAATATGAACTGGGTATCTTTTATATTTTTTATAGATTGTACGGATTTATAGAAAACTACTATTAAAAAATTGGCGCGCGTTATTTTTCTCTTGGCTGAAGGTTTAAAAAAAATATTTTTTCATCTTCTGCTTGCTGGATCAATAAACGATTTCTGGGTTTTGTTCTTAGTTTCAAAATATTTTTGGGTTTCTATTTTTGTCCACTCATTGTGAACAGATTTTGTAGAAATCAAATCAGAAGTAAACTTTTTTTGCTAGAAAACCCATTTCCTGCAGGCTAAATTTAGTTTTTTTGAAAAAATCATAACTTTTGGCCATGGTGTCGGATTTTCACAAATGAGATATCATCGGAAAGCTGGTTTCGGCTTCTACATAGATTTGAGGTTCTTTTTCATCATGGAGGCAAATGTGAACATTGGTTTGTGCATGCATTCAGTTTTATTTTCATGCACTAGGTTTACATTTTCTCTGTAGTTTATGCATGTTTTTCATTCTCTCATTTTACAATTATTGGGTATTGTAATAAATGAACTGATATAAAGTTCCACCAGGGGTGTTTCTTGCATAATAATATGATTAGAGTGTGCATGCACTTTGATCCCCATCTTCATCTTGATTTGATGGTAGCTCGCATGGGTTTTCTGGTTTCCTAGTTTTTTTTGCCATATTTTTGCTCTTACTTGACACATATCGGATTCATCGGTTCACACTTCAGTTGAGAGATTATGTTTCTTGATCTTCATTGGTTCAGATTCTTCTCAGTTTGAAGGCCATGTTTTTATGGTTAATATTCCAGAGTATTCATGGTACTCATTCCCATGGAAGAGTTTTAGTCATAGTTTGGCATCAGCATCGAGATACATGGTTTTCAGATTTTGTCATCATCTCATCTACTGTTGCTTCATAGATTCCAGGGTTGTTCTAGTTTGTGAGTTTTTGAGTGTTCCGTGGCATCGGGTCTGCTGTTACATTATTATGATTCTAGTTTTGGTTTCAGTTGTAGACAGAACTATCTTTCTTTGCTTGTCAGATTTGCGGTTTTAGGGTTACTCCACAATGTTCTTCCAGTGCTTCTTTGCAGCAGTCATCTCATTGTAGGGGGGTTTTGTCCCACTGGGTTTTCCTTCTCTACCTCATTATTGCATTTGTAAATGAGTACCTGATCAAGCCTTGTTGCCGGGACTCATCTCTTGCATAATAATTTGCTTCTCCCTAAGTTGCATTTATGGGGGGTGTTGGTGTAATTAATTATTTAATTACACTTTAGCATAAGTTTACTTAGGAATATTCTATTTCCTAGGTTAATTATTATCCTTATCTTATTGAGTTGTCTTTATGCTCAAAATAAGATTAGGGTTGTGCATGTCTTGTTTTTTGCATGATTGCCTTTTTAAAGGCTTTTGTATTATTTGTAAAACAATTTCATTCAATATCATAATGCTGATTTTTACTTGCACAATTTTGCTCTGAGGGTTTACAGAATATCTTTCATTTTTGTTCTGAATATCTGTTGCATGTGATAGGTGATTGCTTGCAGGTGATTCTTGGGGACTGTGAAGTTGGTTTTTCAACTTATACAGTTATTATCACAGGTAACATTTTCTATATCAATTGACTTTGTATTCCATAAAGTTAGTAAGCCCCCTAAAGCCCCTTGAGCGGGTGAATGAGTAGCTTTCAATTTATACCATTTTTTAGTAATAGATTCAAAGGTTACATCAGAGGTTTTGGTTTCCTAAAGTACTACTACATCTACTCCTCAAGCATCCAATTGATGCTTGATTTAAGCCCGTTTTTTAGAGGCATTAATGCCCCTAACATTCCATGATACTATCTTCATTGCACTCAATAAGAGCAATAAGCTCTCCTCAACCATTTTTTGTTATTTAAGCCAACTATCATACTACTATCTAGAGTAGTCTAAATTCCTACCTCTATCTCCTCCTTAACTTTCACTGCATGGGGTTTCCTCCCTCTTTTACCAATTGTTTTCTTAGATGGAGGTGATACACATGGCGTCTAAGTTATAAAGAGAGTTTTAGAATAATAAAAAGTATCCTCTTCTCTCACTATTTATTTTGCTATTTCCTCTATTATTTTCCCTCCAACCTTTGATAAAACATCATCTACTATCCCCTCTTGATCACCATCATTTATGAAGTTATGGAAGTTTATTTTGTCTAAATCCTTTGTGTAAGTATTAGACAACATCATTGCTTCATTTTCAACTTCAAATATTCATGATAAATCTTGTTCTTGATAAATCTTATTCTTGATTATCTGCATCCTTTAGAAAAGATGAGGAATCCCTTTCCATCACAAAGCCCTCATTCTCAAAAGTAAGACACCTAGCAATCTATCCTATTTGTTGCATGTTTATAGGCTTGAGATTGGGAGTAATCTTTTGAGGAAAGATCTCAAAAGTTTTGAAAGGTAAGAAAAATTGCCTCTTCCAGTCTTTTGGTATTGATAGAATGAAAGTTTTGATATCTTTTTGAGAAAATATATTGGTCAAAATTAATACCTTATTCATATTAATATTAGTGGTTTTTCATAACTTACCTCATCTGAACAATTATGTCTATTTCCCTAAGAGAGCTCACCCATGGACAAAATCTTAGGATTTTTTGATTGGTTTACTTTACTATGATCTGGTTTATTTAGCATAATCATAACCTCCTTCTCAAATTGAAATTCGCTTTTGGTATGGCCTTCCATATGACAAAAAGTGTAGAAATTTTTAGGGATTCTATCAAAATAGACTAAACCCATGTCCCAAATTTTGACTTAATATAAATTTATTTTGGCATGACTTTTGAAGTGTTCAACAACACACATACCCTAATTGGAGAACTAGGGTTATTGAAAAAAGTCCAGTCATGCTTTAAAAAAATGCCTAACTGATTTGCCAATATTTCAATAATTTATGGCTCACTGTATTCAAGAGGAAGCGAATGGAATTGCAACCAAAATGGGATAAATTTTATTTCCGTGGTGGAAGGGTTAAAATTTGGGAACCATGGATGCAAAAATAAGCCAGACCCCTCCATGACCCACAATTTTACCTTGTAAATTGCATCCCTAACAACTTTTGAAGAAAAAAGAATGACAAAGAAACCATTTCCTTAATCTATGTTAAAAACTTGATTGGCTCCAAGCTAATGTTCAAAAATCCAACTTTTTAAAGATGCAAGATCGGGGAGGAAATCCCAAAACTTACAAATTAATGTTGAACACTAAAGATCCTGAACCTGCATGTCAAAGAATTCATCTGGTAGAGATATGTTGACTATTCCCTTTTGATCCTTGAAACTTGAAAATGAAAATTGCTTTGTCTGAGTGGTTTGAAGCTTTTGGCCCTCTTTCCTTTTCCATATATGCTTTGTTTGCGAGGAGTGCTTCTTCTAAACCTTCTCAATTCTTTGAGATGACTTTCCAGTCTCTTTTCTTTTAAAATTCTTCTCCAAATCCCTTTTTCTTATTATTAAATTTTCCTTTCTCTTTGAAAGGAGGATCTCTTTGAAAAACCATCTTGGATGAGGGCAATGATTTTGGATTGAAAGGTGCCCCATCTGTGGCTGAAAGATTCTGGTAAAGAAAAATTTACAGGAATAGAGTTGGGAAAAGAAGCTAGTGTCTTTAGGCCAAAGACAATATCAGTACAAAGGGAGTGGTTGTGAAGGTGTTTTGATTTCTTTGTTGGTTAACCATGTTCAGGATCACAGCTATCAAAGACCTCTTATTTTTCTTAGTTAAGATTTATTTGTGGATGAAAAGGAGGCATGTGGACATTAGATGCAACAATGTACTAATGCTATCCAAACTGGTAGCCCCTATGATAGCCATCGATCCCTTGTGTTGGAATATTTTCAACATGAGCATGAAGTATGGATAGTTGTGTTGGTTGTTCCTATGTTGTCATTGATGTCAACATGGTAATAAATACATGGTGATAACTATATGGGAAGTTTTTTTGGTTTACCGGAAGTTGTTCTTTGTCGGTAATACTCCTTTGTGATGGATTAGTGTGTTTGTATTTGAGTTTGGAACTCGCTGCAAGATCTGGTATGACTCTAATCTCTTAACTATGACCTATTGACTCATTCAAACTGTTATTTCCTATATCTTGAGATGTCTTTTTCTATGAACAAAAAGTTATCTCTGACAGAGTTTAACTATGTATCTTACTATTGTTCTGTGTGTGGTATACTATGTGGGAGACTCCACATTCTACTAAAGTGATCATTCTTATATTGCAGTTTTACTGACAGTCTCTTTACTAGTAGTATGATGGGAAATTAATGTGTTCTTAGATTTGGAAGGTGTTTGATTTGTGGATTATTTGTTGGTTTGGAGAATTGTGTTTTAGTCTTGGCCGACTCAGCAAATGCAATATATTATGAAGACTAATAGTTTACTTGGCATAATGCACTACATGGATAAAACGTTCAAATCTTATATGGTGCCGACGAAGAAAGGTTTTGATTATTTTGTGTTCATCCAATTAGGCTGACCTAATTGATGAATAAGATATACTTGTATATATATAAGATAAAAGCAAGAGGCAGTGTGTGTGTGTGTGTGCAAGCAAGTGAACAGAGGAGAAGATCAGAGCCTAAATGCTTTATCAGTAGTACAGATTTGTTGAGTGATGCAGTACTTTATATTCTGAGCTTTAGTGGAACTGAACCCTACACATTGAAGGTGTATTCCATAAGTTCATTATTTTGGCAGTGAGCCACTATCATTGTATCTTGGCAGTGAGCCATCTTTTGTACTCAGGTTGTGAGCCTTTTCAAGATAGTGAGTCCTGGCAGTGAGCCCCGTAATATTTTGTATCCGGATATAATATATTGTGAGTTAACCCTCATCGTGATTTTTCCCATTCTAGGTTTTCCATGTAAAAATACTAGTGTTCATGTGTAAGATTGCATTGACTTGTTTTTATGTTCTCTCTTGTTGATTCAGTCAAAATTGTGATAATGGTTAAGTGGATTTTATTATGGGTTTATGGAATATTGATTCACCCCCCCTCTCAGTATTCCAGATGTTCAACAAATGGTATTGGAGCTTGGTTCCTCGGAAGAAGCCTAACAGCTTGAGGAAGGTCCCAAAATTTGAACATGAGAAATTTTTTCCTTCGAAAATAGTCTCTACCGAATTTTCAGAAGAAATGAAAGCCTTGAAGGACAAGATGATAAAAGCAAATGAGCACATTGAAAAGCTACACAGTACAAGTATGAATGGATGCAATCTACTGACTAAAGGAGAAGAAATCATCACTAGCCTATTGGAACAATTGGATGAGAAGAAAAGAATTGAAGAATGTCAAGAAATTGAAATTCAAAAGAAGATGGATGAATGTGCAAAGCTTGAATTAAAAGCAGAAATCTTGAAATCTAATATGGAAAGGGCGGAGAGTTTTGAAGAAAAATTTAAGATAAGCTTGGTGATGCTTGATGAATTGATTACCTCTCAAAGACTAGAAATAGACAAGAACGGTTTGGGGTTTCAAGAAGGTTAGAGTTCTAAAGCAAAGCAATTCATTGGTAAGAAGACGCGGTACAAAAATAGACAAATCAAGGAGCAAAGAAGCAATTCCAAAAAAATTCCTGTCAAACGACATGATGCAAAAAGGTATTTATACTTCAATGGTGTTTTTCATTCCTGCAAGAAATTTGGTCACAAAGAAAAGGATTACAAAAGTAATGTGAATAATTCTAAGGGAAAGAAGAATGGATATAAAGATAGTATGTTGGATAAAATGGAAAATGGGAAGAAGAATGTTACTTGTTGTGAGTGCAAAAAACTGGAACATCCTGATAGTAACAGTTGAAGAAAGAATAAAATCTATCTGATGAAGAAGCATGATCAAACCTTTGATCCAGAAAAAGTAAGAAAAGAAATGGAAAGGATTTGGAGAAAGGAATCGTCAGTCTTATCTATGCCGACCTCCAGTACAGATACTCTCATCAATTTCTAAATAGAATTAGTGGCTAAGGGGGAACAATCATCAAAAAATATAATAAACCCCCTCATTGGTAATTGTCTCATACCATGACATAAGTATATTTAATGTGGTAACAAGATTAAGGTATTTTATCAGTCGCATGTGTGAAGAATGAGGTCTACAGAACTTGAAAGAATGAAGGCGTACACAGTTTTTGAGGCAATCTACCTGCAAGTTAAAACATTTATTGCAAAATCATTTAGAATGAAGGGAATAAGTTCAAATAAATTTAAAGGCCTATGTATTTTCGGAGAAGCATGAAGAGAAAGTTTAGAAGGGAATTCAGAGTTTCAAAATTTGAAGAAAATAACAGATGAATTCGAAGTGAGATATGAAAGCAAGACATATATACATTTCTTGGTTGACATTTTCAGAGGTATTCCTATTTGCACAATCTTTCACTTTTACTGATGGATAATTCAAAGATTGTGAATTGTGTGGATAAAGTGGTTACGGGACATAATAACCCAGCCAAAATAACCCTGGACAAAATAGCCCAGTCATAATAACCCAGGGACAAAATAACCCAGGGTCATAATAACCCAAGCCATAATAACCCATGGTCAGAATAACCTGTGGACAAAATATCCCCATAAGAATATAGAGAAAGGAAAACAAAATTTATAAATTACATGTATGTTGCTAAAAAAAAATTATTATTCAAATTTTCAATTAAAGTGTCAAATTATGAGCGATGCCTCATATAATCTAAAATGTTATGGTTGCCATAACCATCAACCAATATTTTTAGTCTTTCTTTGAGTTCACGGTATTTTTTCCTACTTGGCCAGTGTATCCAGCCATATATTTCTCTATTCTATTCTCTTGGAGACTGTTCTTTTTTCACTGCTTTGATGAATTTCCAGACTGAGCTGTGTGATGCTTGAAGCAATTCACTAAATCCTCAATCACATCACCAGATATATTTTTTTGGCGTAGTATAGCATCGACTTGAACATTTATTTGTAAAATATTCCACACAATGCCAGATCGTTTTATTGATGCCTTGTCGATGAAACACAAATGTGTAACCATCTACAATAAGTAAATTCTTGTTGTTTGACTTGTTAAAAACTGAAGAGGCATTGTATATATTAAAAATTATGAAGAATGTGTTGGTTCCCTAAAAAGTATATTGATTTTTTGTACACTCTTTTAGAAAACCCTAGGAAAATTTAAAATAATGTTCAAAAAAATATATTACAAAATATCTTCTTTTATGAATTTGGATTTCTCCTCTTCTTATCACTCTACACACTCTTACTTCTTCTCCCCTTCTTCCTTTCTTTACTTCTCTTAATTCTACCATTTTATATATCTTCTTAATGCCTTTTCATTTATATCTTTTCATAATAACTCTTAATCAACTTATTCCCACAAAATTGCCTTTATTTTTATAATTATTTACCATTTTATAGGTTATTTAAGCATATTAAAGGTGTTTTAAGGCTATTTTAGGGGTATATAATGGATATATGGTCTAAAAATGACCTAAATAGCTTCTATGGTGCCTCACAATCATATTTATAATTTATTTTATGTCATTTCTAGTTTACTAGCTTGATCTAAAATGACCATGGGTTATTCTGTCCATGGGTTATTTTGACCACGGATTATTTTGTCCATGGGTTATTATGACCCTAGGTTATTTTATCCTTGGGTTATTTTGGTCGGGTTATTCTATCCAGGGTTATTTTGGTCAGGTTATTATGTCCTAATACCGGATAAAGCTAGGTTGAAGAGATATATGAGGAATGTGTCAGAAGAATCTGTTGGTGCATTCTCTTGCATTCCTTTGAGAGTGTTTCATACAAAATATATCTAGGCATTTTCTTACATTAAGATTGAAGAAATGTCGCCAGTTCAGTTGAATGTGCTTTGGGAAAATCAATTGAAAGAGAGCCATGATGCCTATAGAGTATTAGTTGAGAAAAAGTTGGATGTTTGGAGGAAAGTTCCTTTGTTTGAATTTGAGAAGAAGTATATTTGAATAGTATTGATCAGAATTCATGATGAATCTTTGTGGATTGATGAGGCACATCTGGTCACTAGAGAAGCAATTAGAAATTTAACTGGTTTATGTTCCTTCGGACCGATTCCTAAACTAAAGACTATGAATGAGAAAGAAATAATTGAGGTTACAGGTGCAAGTTCTAAAGGAAAAGAGATTGGTTTGAGATTGATTGTTGATCCAGTAATAAGGTATGATGTTATGGTCATCGATCATAAAGTTTGTATCCCTAACAATGACTACGGTTTCTACTGTTGCAGTAAATATTGTTGTTGATATGGTAATAAGAGGTATGGAATATGACTTGTGTGAACTACTTCGCATACATCTTTTGAAGAATTTAAAGTATATCAAGAAGAGAAAAAAGAAAACTTTTCAGTATGGAAATTTGGTTGTTTGTCTACTCTTTTACTTTTTGAAAGAGTTATCAGTAATAGGAAGGTTAGAATGGTCAAATTCAGAGCCTATTGCCTATCAAATCAAGAACTTCATGATAAATCTTGTTAGTTTGGATGCACAAGATTCTGCCCTTGCTGCATTCTTTGGAACATTTCAGATGAGAATGAACAAAATATCTAGGATTCTAGTAAGTGTTGTGAAAAGATACTCCATTAGCATAAAGTTTCTTGTGTCTACAGATTTCTGTCACATGGAAGCAGTTGAATCAAGGTTCGTTTGGATATCTGAATTGGATTATGAAGGGTCAAAGGCCGAATTGATAAATATGCTAAAATTCTCTTGGAAAGCCCTAAGCATCTCAATGAAGAAAGTACCTTCGGTAGCGTGACCGGAACAGGGAAGAAAAGGAAGAGTGTAGTGAAGCTAGAAGGTCAGAAGAAAGTAAGTTTGAACATGAGCATGAAAGAATAAATATTCAGAGGTCTTTGGAAGATTTGCAGAAATTTATTCCCGATGCTAATTTTGATTCATCTATTTCTATTGTGGAGGATCTCCATGGCATGATTAATTCTTTGAAATTCTACATCTCTGGACTTGAAATTTTTGTTGGAATTAGGTCTGATGAAGAAGATTTGAATGATATCAAAGGAAAATGTGTGAATGCACATGATTGAGTAATGAAGGAATTGGAGAGTGTACAAATTTGTGAAAAAGAGGCGTAGGAACTACTTTCCTTTTGTCTAGATTGGTCTGACAGTACATTGGATATGAGAAATGAGATAAGGATGAGTGAGACTCGATTGAGCACTCAGGAAAATACATATAGGTTAATAGAAGATAAAGATAATTAGAGGTGGTCCTACATTTTTTAGCTTTAGGAAAAATTATTCTCTCTGCGGGATCGAAGGACAAATGTTATCAAGAAGTTTGTGGCACTCAGAAACATAATTAAACTCGGACATACTTTTGTTTCTAGTGTTCTTGGTTGTATTGGTGAATTATCAGATATCAATCTTAGTCCCAATACTTTAATAGATGATATAGAGTCTCTAACTAAACTTGAGCTATTTTACAAGACTCTCGTCAGTGCAAAAGATTCATGGGAAGAAGGTAAAGCGTCATGGAAGGCTGTCCTGGAGAGTCACATAGGTTCCTCTTCAGGTTAATTCAGTGTTCATATCTTTCTGGTTACTTTTTGATGCATATGTACATTTATACCTGACCTCTTCCTTTGTCATTGATGTCAATGGGGGCAAGATAGATAGATAAAGAGTTAGAGGAAATTTTTTTTTTGAAGAACAGTTTTAATAGGGGGAGTAGTCAGAACATTCAGTTGCGGTATACTTGAATTTTTTTTGTCATGCATGTTGCCATCAATGCCAAAGGTGGAGATTGTTGGAAGCTTTACAACATGAGCATGAAGTATGGATGTTTGTGCTAGTTGTTCCTATGTTGTCATTGATTTCAACATGGTAATAACTACATGGTGATAACTATATGGGAAGTTTTCTTGGTTTACCGGAAGTTGTTCTCTGTTGGTAATACTCCTTTGTGATGGATCAATGTGTTGGTATTTGAGTCTGGAACTCACCGCAAGATCTGATATGACTCTAATCTCTTAACCATGATTTCTTGAATTATTCAGACTGTTATTTCCTGGATCTTGATGTTAGAAAACCAAGATCACCTGCATGCAATCACCTATCACATGCAAAAGACATTCAGAACCAAAGAAGATGTTCTGTAAACCTCTAAGTGAAAATGCATTATTGAGAATCAATTATTACAAAGAGATCAATCCTTATGAAGGAGATCAAGAAACCCTAAAAGGGAAACCCTAAATGAAACCCTAGTGTGCACACTTAATAATTAATCAATTATTAATGTGCCTAAGTTTAGCTTAAGTAACTAAAGGAATAAGTGACTTAATTAATTAACCAATATGATATAATTAATTAAGTGGAATAACTTATTACTCTAACACCCCCCCTTAAGATGAACTTAGGAAGAAGCTAAAACACTAGAAGAAGATGCATGAAAGCAAAGATGGGTCCCAAACAAAGGCTGATCAGGTACCCATTTACAAATGCAAGAATGAGGTAGAGAAGGAAAAACTCAGTGGGACAAAACCCCCCTACAATGAGATGACTGTTACAAGAAGCACTGGAAGATCACTGTAGAGTAACACTGGAACTGATACTGGCAAGCAAGGAAAGATTCTTCTGTTTACTACTGAAACCAAATGAGAGTCACTGATTGACTCAAGGAATCATGATAAAGCAATAGTAGACCCGATGCCACGGAACACTCAAAAACTCCAAACGGGAACAACCCTGGAATCTATGAAGCAGCAAGCAATTATTAAATGATGTATTACTGAAAATGAAGTGCAAAGATGCTAGATGCACCCTCCCAATTGCCAAATCATCTAAGTAATCTCCAAACAACCCATCAAGCCAAATCTGGACTAATCGATCAACCTAGGATAGATACAAAAAAAGTGTATGGATAGCAACATAGAGCTCCTTAATACCTTTCCAACACCGCAAAGATAGCGAAAATCGGAGATCATGGCAAAAAGTTATGAGCTCAGAAATCCAAAATAAACATCTGAATTCAAACAGCAATAAATGTAGATAAATAGTAAAATACTTAAAAATAAACAGCACTACTGGAAAGAGCTCGGAACCAGCTTTTCGGTGATATCTCATTTTCCCGATTTTGATACCGTATGCCCAAGTTATGACCAAAAGAAAAAACCTGCTCCTTTAGGAAAGATTAGGGCTAGGAGGGGCAAAGAGGGGCTGGCTGTATGTTGACATCATGCTGACGTCATCAGTTCACGAGCATAAATTTGACGGCCATCTGGCTGTCGGTGCAAAAAAGGGCCACCTGCAAAAGAAAATTTGATAGAGCCCCTAGTCGCTGATATGACCAGGGGCTGGGTGTCGGAGTTGGCCAGGGGCCAGCCGCGAAGCTCCCGATCTCCATAGGACCGCCGCGGGGCTGACAGAGGCCCACAGGGGCTAAGCTGAGGCCCCTAATCGGCCATATGACCGGAGCGGGGCGGAGGGAGCCCTCAGGGGCTAGTGGCAGGGCCCCCGATCCACCATAAAACCGGGGCGGAGTGGAGGGAGGCCAGAGGGGCTGAGGGTTCCGACGGAGCGCTAGGGGTGCAGACCAGTGGCAGTGGTGGCTAGGCGGCAGTCTAGTGGCTACCTGGTGGCACAGTGGCGGCGGGATGAATTTTTAACTGCAGGCGCCGACATAGTTCCCCAAAACCATGTTTTTTTGAATTTTTTTTGAGATTTGAACCTCGTATTGCGTGCTGGGGAGGCCGTACGACCCCCAGACAAAAAAAAATTCCTCCCGGATCAACTGCACCAAAATCAACGAAACGAAGGGCGATCTTAGGGTTTTTAGCCACTGCGAACACAATGGTGACCTCCATTTCTGCTCAAACTGCTCCAAAAATTTGGCTACCCCCAGATCTTGCAAAAAAGATGCATGTGGAAACCCTTGCATTAGAAACTCACTGAAAGGCCATATCTTCATATCACGAACAGGCAGCTACAGGTCTGGAGCTTTGATACCATGTTAGAAAACCAAGATCACCTGCATGCAATCACCTATCACATGCAAAAGACATTTAGAACCAAAGAAGATGTTCTGTAAACCTCTAAGTGAAAATGCATTATTGAGAATCAATTATTACAAAGAGATCAATCCTTATGAAGGAGATCAAGAAACCCTAAAAGGGAAACCCTAAATGAAACTTAGTGTGCACACTTAATAATTAATCAATTATTAATGTGCCTAAGTTTAGCTTAAGTAACTAAAGGAATAAGTTAATTAATTAACCAATATGATATAATTAATTAAGGAATAACTTATTACTCTAACACCCCCCTTAAGATGAACTTAGGAAGAAGCTAAAACACTAGAAGAAGATGCATGAAAGCAAAGATGGGTCCCGAATAAAGGCCTGATCAGGTACCCATTTACAAATGCAAGAATGAGGTAGAGAAGGAAAAACCCAGTGGGACAAAACCCCCCTACAATGAGATGACTGTTGCAAGAAGCACTGGAAGATCACTGTAGAGTAACACTGGAACCTGATACTGGCAAGCAAGGAAAGATTCTTCTGTTTACTACTGAAACCAAATGAGAGTCACTGATTGACTCAAGGAATCATGATAAAGCAATAGCAGACCCGATGCCACGGAACACTCGAAAACTCCAAACGGGAACAACCCTAGAATCTATGAAGCAGCAAGCAATTATTGAATGATGTATTACTGAAAATGAAGTGCAAAGATGCTAGATGCACCCTCCCAATTGCCAAATCATCCAAGTAATCTCCAAACAACCCATCGGGCCAAATCTGGACTAATTGATCAACCTAGGATAGAAACAAAAAAAGTGCATGGATAGCAACATAGAGCTCCTTAATACCTTTCCAACGCCGCAAAGATAGCGAAAATCAGAGATCGTGGCAAAAAGTTATGAGCTTGGAAATCCAAAATAAACATCTGAATTCAAACAGCAATAAATGTAGATAAATAGTAAAATACTTAAAAATAAACAACACTACTGGAAAGAGCTCGGAACCAGCTTTCCGGTGATATCTCGTTTTCCCGATTTTGATACCGTATGCCCAAGTTATGACCAAAAGAAAAAACCTGCTCCTTTAGGAAAGATTAGGGCTAGGAGGGGCAAAGAGGGGCCGGCCGTATGTTGACATCATGCTGACATCATCAGTTCACAAGCGTAAATTTGACGGCCATCTGGCCGTTGGCACAAAAAATAGGCCCCATGCAAAAGAAAATTTGACAGAGCCCCTAGTCGCTGATATGACCAGGGGCTGGGTGTCAGAGTTGGCCAGGGGCCAGCCGTGAAGCTCCCGATCTCCATAGGACCGCCGCAGGGCTGACAGAGGCCCGCAGGGGCTAAGCTGAGGCCCCCAGTCGGCCATATGACCGGAGCGGGGCGGAGGGAGCCCTCAGGGGCTGGCGGCAGGGCCCCTGATCCACCATAAGACCGGGGCAGAGTGGAGGGAGGCCAGAGGGGCTGAGGGTTCCGACAGAGCGCTGGGGGTGTAGACCGGTGGCGGTGGTGGCTAGGCGGCGGTCTGGTGGCTACCTGGTGGCACAGCGGCGGCAGGATGAATCTTTAACTGCACGCGCCAGCATAGTTCCCCAAAACCATGTTTTTTTGAATTTTTTTCGAGATTTGAACCTCGTATTGCGTGCTGGGGAGGCCGTACGGCCCCCAGACAAAAAAAAAATTCCTCCCGGATCAACTGCACCAAAATCGACGAAACGAAGGGCGATCTTAGGGTTTTTAGCCGCTGCGAACACAATGGTGACCTCCATTTCTGCTCAAACTGCTCCAAAAATTTGGCTACCCCCAGATCTTGCAAAAAAGATGCATGTGGAAACCCTTGCATTAGAAACTCACTGAAAGGCCATATCTTCATATCACGAACAGGCAGCTACAGGTCTGGAGCTTTGATACCATGTTAGAAAACCAAGATCACCTGCATGCAATCACCTATCACATGCAAAAGACATTCAGAACCAAAGAAGATGTTTTGTAAACCTCAAAGTAAAAATGCATTATTGAGAATCAATTATTACAAAGAGATCAATCCTTATGAAGGAGATTAAGAAACCCTAAAAGGGAAACCCTAAATGAAACCCTAGTGTGCACACTTAATAATTAATCAATTATTAATGTGCCTAAGTTTAGCTTAAGTAACTAAAGGAATAAGTGACTTAATTAATTAACCAATATGATATAATTAATTAAGTGGAATAACTTATTACTCTAACACTTGAGACGTCCTTTGCTATGAACAAAAAGTTATCTCTGTAGATAGGGAAAACCAATCAGATTTAGTATTGAAAACAATAAACTAACTAAACCCTATCAAGCACGATGAAGAACAAACTAGAATGAAAATGCAAATAAACAAAGGAAATGCAAACCAATTCTCAAACTAGACTTGATTAACCTCCATGGCTCTTCTCCACCTGTATGAGAATGTGAGATTTTGAAGGGTTGATAATGGAGGAATGTTGGATGCTCATTCCTGCAGCATAATGACTTGATGAAAATGACAAATGGAGAATGATAGAGACAGATGGAAGACTGAAGAATGATTTTGACAGAGTGAGGATACTTAAGAATCAACCCCCTAAATGGATTGTGAGAGGCAGTATTTATAGAGCCATGATATGGACGAAGATAAGATTTGACAAGATTCAATAAGGATTTGATTTTTGACAAAAGAGGAAATACAACGAGATGAGATAAGATGTCAAAAAGATAGAAAGATTTTGATTCTCTTTTAAAGGAAATAAATCTTGAAAAAGATGAGAAGGATAATTGATGAATTATCTAATTAAATAAATTAATTAGATACACATGAGTTCAGATTTTGGAAAGAAAGAGAGAATATCCTTTTTAGATTTTATTAATTAAATAAATATTTGATTTAAATATTTAATTAATGTTAAATTTATGATTTCATTAATTAAATAATATAAATTATTCAATTAACATTATAAGAATGAATAGAAATGATTTAATTAATTAAATAATATAAATTATTTAATTAAGATTAGAGGAATGGATGGATTATGCATAGGAAGGGAATAAATGAAATTAGTCAAATAAATAAGATTTATTTAAATAATTAGATGATGACATGGGTACGTAGGGCAAAGCATGCCACCGAATGCCTAAATGATGTAATGTTGTGACAAAGTATCGTGAGAGGACATTTTTGGGTGTCTACAATCTCTAACAGAGTTTGACTTTGTATCCTACTATTGTTTTGTGTGTGACATATTGTGTGGGAGACTTTGCATTCTACTAAAGTGATCATTCTTATAATATGGTTTTGTTGATAGTCTCTTTACTGGTAGTATGATGGGAAATTAATGTGTTCTCATATTCATAAGGTGTTTTTTTTGAGGATTATTTGTTGGCTTGGAGAATTATGTTTTAGTCTTGGCCGACTCAGCAGATGCAATATATTATGAAGACTAATAGTTGACCTGGCATAGTGCACTAGATGGATAAAACATTCAAAGCTTATATGGTACCGATGAAGAAAGGTTTTGATTATTTTGTGTTCATCCAATTAGGCCGACCTAATTCATGAATAAGATATACTTGTATATATATAAGATAAAAGAAAGAGAAAGTGTGTGTGTGTGCAAGCAAGTGAACAGAGGAGAAGATCAGAGCCTAAATGTTTTATCAGTAGTACAAATTTATTGAGCGATGCAGTACTTTATATTATGAGCTTTAGTGGAACTGAATCCTGCACATTGAAGGTGTATTCCATAAGTTCATTCTTTTGGCAGTGAGCCACTATCATTGTATCTTGGCAGTGAGCCATCTTTTGTACTCAGGTTGTGAGTCTTTTAAGGACAGTGAGTCCTAGCAGTGAGCCCTGTAATATTTTGTATCCAGATATAATATATTGTGAGTTAACCCTCACCGTGGTTTTTCCCATTTTGGGTTTTCCACGTAAAAATTTTGGTGTTCATGTGTAAGATTGCATTGACTTGTTTCTATGTTCTCTCTTGCTGATTCAGTCAAAATTGTGATAATGGTTAAGTGGATTTTATCATGGGTTTATGGAATACTGATTCAACCCCCCTCTTAGTATTCTGGATGTTCAACACCTTGATACTATTGAAAGCGACCTCCAATTTTGAAAAAATACTTGTTGGCCTATGCAAGCACTATACTCGAAGCTTGAAACATCATTCCCATCCTTAATTTTGATATGATGGAATGAGAGAATAGTTAAATAATTAAAAATTATTTAATTATGTGCAAGATAACTCAGGTTGAATGTGAGTTAACTGGTTGCATGAGAAGTGAAGTGGAAGAAAGTGTTAGTTAGAACATGAGGTGGAATTTGCATGAGGGTTTAATAATTAATTAAAATGATTAATTCTTATTGCATATGCAAGATAAGCTAAATAAATAAAATAAATAATTTCATTTATTTAGAGAGAAGATAAATATAGATAAATTAAATAATTAAAATAATTATCTAATTTAGGAAGTGGAAGAATGAATAATTAAATAATTAAAATAATTATTTAATCATAGAGGAAGAGAGGGAAATGAATAATTAAATAATTAACAACAATTATTTAATTATAGATGAAAAGTGATGATGGATAATTAAATAAATAATAATTTATTTAATTGAATTAGAAGAATAAAGTAACTAATGGCATAATTAAATAAACAAAAATTAATTAATTAATCATAGAAGAATAAAGATAAAATGAATTAATTAAATAATATCAAATTATTTAATTAATAGTAGAATGTGGAATGAGAGAATAATAAAATAATTAATAATTATTTATGTGGAAAATGTGCAAGTTAATCCAAAAATGTCGTTCGCAAGCTCGAGACTTTTTTAGTGTCTACAATGTCATACTAGATACACAAAATAAACACATATATTAAGAGGGGAAATTTACATTCAACATATGACAAAAACTATTTAAAAGAAAGAATATAAATTTGACATACAAAGAAAATATAGTATAAAAGACAACATACTAGCTCATAGACCAGTCGTATTATCTTTTATTCAATCCAAAATGGAGATATTCGTAAACTCTTTCCTTCTTGTACTATGTGAAAGAACTCCCTAAGTTTCTCCCAACAAAGAACTATACTTTTTTTACATTACATTTGAGAGTATATAAATTTTCAATTTGTAATTGATTCTTTAAATAATATAATTAAGAATAAACTCTATCAGTTAGATTTTACTTAATTTTTTCGTAATTAGAGTTAACTTTCTAGCCTCTAGTTTCAATATGTAACAAGTCAATTTTTTAAGTCATAAAAAACATTAAAATTTTGAGAGAGAAAGACCAAATCATCGCTCTTGCTAAGGAGATGCTCCAAGTTTTAGTTATTTTATTCTATGTAACATAAAGGCTTTGCATATAAGGATAGACAATAATATATTTTAATGACATAATGCAAAAAAATCATCAAGCATAGAAGATTGGGGTACATTGCCACACTAATCATCTCAACATCCCACAAAAATTTTACCTCTCTACCAAACTATGATAGTCACTCAACCATTTTATTACAACCTTTGTGATGTCTCCAAGCATCTCTTTATATACTTTGTCAAGATTGAATTAAGGCCAATTTTTAGAGCTTTTGAGTCTCAATAGATAAATGAGGAAGATTATAAACCTGAGGGAGTTTATGTACCAATAGATCTGTCATATTGAGTCCACTTGAAGATGTTATTTTAGGAGTAAAAACAAAATATATTACATTGAGTTTCTAAGAAGATGTAAATAACTCATTGTTACTTTTATATTCCAACAATGATTAGGCATAAAAGTAAAGTGTGACCATACCCTTTCCAATAGGCATTCACTAGAGAAAGTAGTGTTGATAGCATTTTTTATAGACATAGTAATAATGCATGTGTTATCCAATATTATAACCAATTAGTAACATCCAACAACTCTCAAAACTTCAAGGTCTTCTTACACATAATGAATAATTGACACTTTTAATTTCCATGGATACCCATCTTTCATGCCATTATGTAGGACTTCCTGATTTAAACAAGGAATAACCAATATATTTTTAAATTTCTTTCAAACATACTCTTTAAGTTGATCATTACTAACATCTATACCAATTTCTACTAAAATATATTTGTGACCAATGACATAGTAAAGGTTAACTACACTTGATCCATATGGATTTGAAGCATATTTAAACCACTAAGCATCAATCCCAATAAGATATTCAATGTAAACAAAGCGAAGAAGCCATTAAAACTAAAATTCTAAAACATGAAAGCTTGAAAAACATCTACTCTAAGGCATTGAAACTTATCCTATTGGGGGAGTGGTGTCGCATTGATGTGGAATGGTGACCTTTTTTGCAATCCCTTGGGTAATGAGCTTGTTTCAATCAGTTTTATTGAAGAAAATAGATAAAACCGATGAGAGATATATGTGAAAGCATGATCAAAGCTAGATTAACATGATAAAAGCTAAGATGATTGATGTAAGTGTATGCAAAGCTATTACAAATGTATGCAAGATTTAAATATGCAAGTCGTAATTCCTAAATATGCTAAATGGATGCAACTAAGTTACCATTGAAGCCATTAATGGATGCTTTAATATATTATGATCAAGATTTTAAACTAAAAAAGCTAATATGGATGAAAATGAGAGTGATTTTAATAGAATAAGTTTACTATTAAAAGATGGATCCCTTTGTCTCCAAATAGTGATCTATTTATAGGAGAGCAAATGAAAAATCAAGGGCTCGAATTGATTTGGTCAATCAATGGTCAAGATGAAAAAGGAGGATGAAACATGGATCGAGGATCCACAATCAATGTTCACATGGATCAAGAAAATATCAAGGGTTGAGAATGATTCAAACAAACACACTTTGTAACAACTTTGAAAGTTTGTTACAAAGTTTGTTTGAAAGAAATCATTCCAATTTTAGAGCCAAATAGGAGAATATTCCTTTGGAATATTCCCTATGCAAGTGGATGGAAGGAAATTAGTAATTTAGTTAATTAAAACTAAATTTGAATGTGTAAGATGGAGAATAAAGTGATATTCATTAATTTATTAATTTTAATGAAAAGGGGAATGCAGTATGATATTTAATTAAATAGTTTAAAGTTTATTTGATTAAATAAGAGGAATTAGGGCTTATATTAAATAATTTGTATTATTTAACTAAACAAGATGAAATGTTTGTTGCAAGAATGGAAGAGAAATGAAGTGTTGTCATTGATGTCAATCGGTCAACTGGTTATCTACTAGTTGTTGTTGATTGTATATGTCAAGGATATTGAGAAAATTGCATTAAAAGAAGGTTGTTGGTTCTGGTGCTTGTGAACTATGTTTTTGTTGTGTGTTGATTGAGGTCCAGGAGAATTTTTCTTGTATGGATTTCTCTTTGATGAAGTCTTATGGCGTATGGTTCAAAGAATTGTGTTGCCCTGGTTCTATTGAAGTTGGTTTTGGCATTTGGAAGTAACGAGCATAATTGATCTATGTTTTTTACACTAGTATGGTCAACCGTGTGTTAAGCACTACTTTCGAAGTTGATGAAGTGTGTTGGATTTGTTATAGGACCCGGTGAAGCATGTGTTTGGGTCACCCTCATTCTAATTCCACCCTAGGATGTTTGGTGCCAACCTAATTTGAATTTGAAGTTGGATGGCTGACTTTGTATCTTTTAAAGGTTGGAGATAGTATAAATACAAAATGTGCTAGCAATGAAAATTGTACATAAGAAAATAAGGAAGATAAGTGAACGAGCATACGCGACTTTGATGTTATTCTTAATGTGTGTGAGTTGAGTGTGTGGTTGTTCAAAGTGAAGCTTAATGTCGAGTTTCCAGATGCAGTGAGTAGAAGGCGAACTCTATCATTCATGCGAGTTGATAAGTGATTATGGCAGATTCTTCGTTGCATTGGGATTGTTGTCTCTCTATAACAAGTCTTTTTTTTCTTCTTTGTATCTCTATGGCAATGAACCCTCCAGGTTGTAGACCTGTGGACAGTGAGTCCTTATTTTAGGCAGTGAGCCTTAACTCAGGCAGTGAGCCTTATCTCAGGTAGTGAGCCTTTTTGTATTTGGTTTTGATATTCTCTATAGTGTGAGTTAATCCTCACCATGGTTTTTCCCTAATTGGGTTTTCCACGTAAATCTTGTGTTATTGTGTTTGTGCATTTGCATTTGATGGTTAATCACTTAATCAGTTTATGTGTTAGCTCTGGTAATTGAATTTAAGGTTATAATTTGTGACAACTGATTCACCCCCCCTCTCAATTGTCCTATCCAACAATTGGTATCAGAGTTTGGTTCCTTGGTGAAGAGATTAACTGCTTGAGGAAGATCTAGGATGGCTAACAAGATGATCTTTGATTATCTAAAGTTTGATGGAACTAACTATAGTATCTGGAAAGTATTGATGGAAGAATATCTGGAGTATTGTGGATTTGATGTAGAGAAAACTTACAAGAACCCCTACACTCCTCATGCATATGGTCCGAGTACACTTGAGAAAATTAAATCACATGAAGCGAATAACAAGGCGAAGTTCATTCTGAAGAATAGTTTGGTACATTCTGAGTTGATTAAAGTTCAGAATTTGAAGATAGCTAAGGAAGTATGGGATGCTTTAGAAACAGTGCACGATGGTGATGAAAGGGTGAAAGAAGAAAAATTATAGAATTTGGAAACACGGTTTGATCTTCTACATATGTTTGAAGATGAGAATGTTAAAGCTTATGTATAGTGATTAGATGAGGTAGTGGTTGGAATGTGATCTCTTGGCGCTACTATAGATGAAACCAGAATTGTAAAGAAGATTCTTAGAACTCTTCTTGATGCTTATAGTGAAAAGGTGAGTGCTATTGAGCAAACTATAGATTACAATACATGCACTAAGGATCTGTTGTTAGGATTCTTGACATCTTATGAAATGAGGAAGTCGAATTTAAGAAGTGGAAGCAAAATAGAAACTGCTTTTAAAGCTATAAGATCTAAAGATCCAGATGAACAGAAATTTGAAGAAATTGAGACTAACTTTGTAAGAAGATTGAGAAAAGTCTCTAGTAAGTATGAAGGTAAATTTCCCTTTAAATTTTTTAGTTGTGGAGAAATTGGTCACTATGTTGCAAAGTGTCCAAAAAGAGCTAAAAAGAATAAACAAAGATATAAGAAAGAAAGGAAAGGAAAGAAGATTAAAAGAGCTTACTATGTTAATGAGAATACTAGTATTTCAGATGAAGATTCAAAATATGAAGATCCAGTTGACAATGAATACTTGCTCCTGGCGATTAAAGATGAACCTACTTCTACTAATTCAAAAATACAGTCAAAGGAAAGTCCTTCGAAAAAGGAAAATGAGAAGGAGAAGGAGAAAAATAAAGGTACAGTTATCTCTTCCCTGCATGCTAAATAGGAAAAGAATTTCTAGGTAGTTGATAGTGGTTGTTCACATCACATGACTGGTGACAAGAGTAAGTTTGTAAAACTTGAAAAATATGATGGAGGTCTGGTTATGTTTGGAGATGATACTGGTGCTAAAGTCTTTTGGATAGGTTCAGTGAATTTTGATGGCAAGCATCATACTGACGATGTCTACTATGTTAAGGTTTTAAGGCATAATTTGTTGAGCGTTGGTCAAATGTGCAAAAAGGGATATGATCTTGTGTTTAAGGATGAGAAGTGTGAGATTCATAAAGGATCTGGAACATTGATTTTTGCAGGAAATAAATTTGAAGGGAATATTTATCAACTTAAAGGTGTTGATGGACGATGTTTTATGACTCAGTTAAATGACAGCTGGTTATGGCACAAGAGAATGTGTCACATCAATTTTGATAACTGTTATCACCTGAAGTTATACCCTTGTTGAACCTAATGTTCAACACCTCAGTGTAACATGGGAAGACCTCCAAATTTGTGGGTCACTTATAGACAGAGATCAACCTCCGGAGAAGGTCGGCTTCCTTTGGTATCACCTAAACTACTGATTCTGTAAAGGGAAAGGGAGAAGGAGTGCATAAAAATAAAACTAAATACTATGGTGATACACCGAACTGATAGGAACAATGAGATATTTTGATTACACTTGAATACTGATGATGAACATAAGATTACACATCAAATTTGTATAAGCTATGCATTAATATGTCACAACAGGTTTGATTCACACACTTTTTCTAGAGAGGAAAATAATTTTTTCAGACTGGAATCCATATGTGATTGTGTAAACATAGTTTGTGATTTGTATAATGATGCTTTTGCAAAGAAAGACATGAAAACACAAGATAAAGTTATAAAGGAATGAAAGAAATTCACAAAATAACTTGATTATGAACCCGAAATGTACAACACTTTGCAAGAACAAGATGGAAATCCGAACATCAATAGTCACCTAGGAAAACTTTATATATCATGCTCCAAAATGAGTTACAGAATTTTTCTAATCTAAGAGAGGACTGTAGAAGTCACAGACTTTTGAAAAGCATCAGGAGAACTCCTTTACAAGAAGGAAAAAATGCCTTATATACAAAAGTGTGTCGGCCCTTCTGGGCTTACAAAAATATCTCCCTTCAGAAAAAAAATCTCCCATAGATCTTTTAATGGAGTTAATGTTGTGTTCGATTGCATCCCTACTGTCCATGTCAGTGAAGAGTCACTTCCATGAATGGTTTTCTTCAGATCTTTTTGCAACCACCGCATTTACTTCTGCTCCTCGTGTCCACCTTTGAATCCCCTGGCGAGCTACTTTGAATTCTCCTGAGCTAAGAACAGATACACGTTGTTTTTCATTCTTTTAATCTTCTTCTCCCTGGTTAAACCGCCATGACTCACCCTTAGCTCACTCTAATTGGTCGATCATACGACACACGAGATCACCAGACAGTCAAGGGTCGCTTAGACTGAATTTCATGTCAGTGAGACACTTATCATGTCTCCCCGATGTGATTAGGCTCTTCATCTGTTATTGGCATAGCATGCCTCTGTCGGTGAGACCTTATGTCGAGCAGAAAAAGTCATATTGACACCCTTGGAACCATCGGTAAGACTATCACTTTCGGGAAGACCTCATGGCAAGCCATTAGGAGTCATACATATATCTCTTTCATCGCTAAGATCTTGACCCTTCGGCAAGACCTTTTACCAAGCACATTCCGCTCTCCCTGAGCTCCTAACATTCCATTTGATGAGACTCCTTGTCGGTCGGTGAGACATTACACCGATCGAGCCCTTTGCCAGCGAGTAAAACTTCCTCGGCGGGACACCCATGTGTCGGTGAGACCTCACACCGAGACCACCATCTCATACCGCTACTACTCCGTTGGCGAGACACTTGGATCGGCAAGACCTTATGCTGAACCCTTTATCTTTGGGCGAGCACGAAACATTTCAGGGAGACAAGCTTCGTTCCCCGAGACCTTATGGAAAATCTACTTTCTTTTTCTGAGTGCAACCTTTCAGCAAGACCTTATGCCGAACTCTCATCCTATCGCCGAGACACCCTCCTGTCGGCTAGACCTCATCTCGACAGCGGGACGTTATGCCGAATATGACCCCTCGGCTAGGCCCCTTTGTTTTCTTTGGTGTGACCTTCATCCTTCAGTGAGACATTTGGCCGAAAACAGCTGCCTTGCCGAGACCTCCATACGCTTCGGTGAGACTCCCCCTCATCGGCGAGATGTTACGCCGAAGCCACCTAGTTGTAGCGAAACCTCACCCGATGACGTCCCTTTTCGCCAAGACTCCACTCTGTTGGCCAGACCTCATGGCGATGATGCCTCCATTCAGCGAGGCCCCCCTCTAGTCGGTGAGACACTTGGAAGGTCTTGGCGACTCTCTCCTTAGAGGACTTTCATGTCGAACTTGACCAAGGCAGGCTTTCCAACTGAGTTCCCTATGACCTAGCATCAAATGTATAATTTTATCCTTGATGCAAATGTCCCATCTGGCCTCCTTGAACATCTGAAACACAATTTGTCCTGCCTGATTGAGCCCATAGGTGAAAATTGGGCAACAATAACTTGGCAAGGATTAGTATTGTTCAAGTTGTGAGAGATCTACTGAGAATTAAAAATCTAGTAAATGTTATCTGCAAGAATTGCCAGTTCAGGAAACAGACAAGAAATCATTATAGATCAAGAGAACAATCTACTACTAGATTGCTTTATTTAGTTCATATAGATCTTTGTGGTCCTATGAGAGTGCAAAGTCTACGTGGTGAAAGGTACTTTATGTTTTTAATTGACGATTATTCTAGATTTACATGGGTTACATTTTTAAGAGAAAAATCAGAAGCATTAGATAGATTCAAAGCATTCAAGGCTATGGTTGAAAATGAAGTGCATTTGAAGATAAAATGCTTGAGATCTGACAGAGGTGGTGAATTCACCTCCCATGAGTTCAATATGTTTTGTGAAGTGAATGAAATAAAGAGACAATTATTTGATCTGAGAACTCCTCAGTAGAATGGAGTTGTTGAAAGGAAAAATAGAATAGTTCAAGAAGCCGTTAGGTCAATGATTACTGAAGTTGGATTACCGGAAGTCTACTGGAAAGAAGCTATTCACACTTATGTGTATGTATTCAATCGAGTTCAGGTAAGAGAAAACAATACAAAGACTCCCTATGAGCTATGGCACAAAAGGATTTTGACAGTTAAATATTTCAAGGTATTCAGAAGCAAATGCTATATCAGAAGAGATGATGAAACACCAGGAAAGTTTGATGCAAGAAGTGATGAAGGAATATTTCTTGGTTACTCTACTAAAAGTAAGGCATGCAGATGTTTCAACAAAAGATTAAGGAAGATTGTAGAAATCTCGAATGTGAAGGTTGATGAAATAGAGAAGAATTTTATTGATATTGATGGATATGTGTCTGATGAACATGACTGTGCAAGAATAGAAGATATTGAAGAAGAAAAGGATAGAGATAAGCATAAAGAACAAAATGAAAGAGAAGAATATGCGCTGGTAATGTCCCCTAGAACACCGAAGTATGTACAGAGGAATCATTCTGAAAGTTAGATTATTGGAGACAAGACAAAAGGTGTGTTGACTAGAAGAAAAGTTGTTGAAGTAAATTTGTGCTTATTATCTGAAATTGAGCCGAACTCAGTAAGAGAAGCCTGTGAGGATGAACACTGGAAGAAAGCAATGAAAGAATAAATTTTACAAATTGAAAAGAATCAAACTTGGGAATTGGTCCCAAGACCAGCAGACAAAAATATTATTGGATCAAAATGGGTATTCAGAAACAAGCTGGATGAGAATGGGAAAGTGGTCAGAAACAAAGCAAGGCTTGTGTGTAAAGGCTACTCACAAGTGGAAGGTATAGATTTTCAGTAAACTTTTTCCCCGGTAGCAAGAATGGAAGCTATAAGGATGTTCTTGGCATTAGCTGCTTATAAAGATTTCAAAGTCTATCAAATGGATGTCAAGTCAGCATTTTTGAATGGTGAACTAGATGAAGAAGTCTACATGGAACAATCGGAAGGATTTCAGCTAACAGGTCGACCAGATATGGTGTGCAGATTGAAGAAAGCTTTATATGGATTGAAGCAAGCTCCTAGAGCCTGGTATGCAAGGTTTGATAAGTATTGAATCAGCAAGGATTTAGCAAAGGTACGACAGACAGTAATTTGTATTTCAAGACTAAGGATGACAAAATCTTGATTGTAGTAGTATATGTTGATGACATTATCTTTGGAGGAAATGAAAAGATGTGCAAGATGTTTGTGGAAGAAATGTAGAAATAATTTGAAATTTCTATGTTTGGCGAGATGAATTTATTTCTTGGGCTACAGATTAATCAAACAGAGAAAGGAATTTTCATTTCACAATCTAAGTATGTGAAAGAAATATTGAAGAAATTTGGAATGGAAGGTTCCAAACTAGTAAGTACTCCTATGGTAACTGGATGCAAGTTGGGAAAGAATAATGATTCACCTAAGACTTATCAGAGCAAGTAGAGATCTATGATTGGTGGACTATTGTATTTGACTGCTACTAGACCAGATAGTATGCATGTGGTTTGTCTTGTTGCTAGATTTCAAGAAGATCTGAAGGAAACACATGTTACTGTAGTTAAAAGAATATTCAAATATATGGAAGGCACTCCAGATTATGGATTATGGTATCCTAAAGATACTGATTTTACACTCAGTGCTTATACAAATACAAATTGGGCCAGAAGTATAGATGACATAAAAATTACAAGTGGTGGTGCATTCTTTCTTGGATGTAGATTGGTGGCATGGTTGAGTAAAAAGCAAGATTTAGTCTCTTTGTCTACTGCTTAAGCTGAGTATATTGTTGTTGCATTGTGTTGTATACAAGTTTTATGGATGAAACAGACATTGAAAGATATCACAGTGCTACATGATGATCCTATTTCTATCTTTTGTGATAACACAAGTGCAATTAACATTTTGAAAAATCTTATGATGCACTCAAGAACAAAGCATATATCTATCAGGTATCATTTCTTAAGAGAGAAGGTTATGGAGAATGAATTCAAGCTTGAGTATGTTTTGACAAAAGATCAGATTGCGGATATATTTACAAAGGCTCTTCCTAAAGATACTTTTGAGTATCTCGGGGATAAGCTAGGGGTTATTTCCCCTCCTTTTACAAACTAAGATGCATTTGGAGATGCATCAGTAGGGTGAATTCATGATTCTATCTTTTGGACTGATGTTTTTTGGTGGCTACCCTCAGGGGGAGCAAGCAGATTTTCTAAGTGTTGTCATGTTGAAGGAAGTTTCAATGGACATATGTTTTTCCTTTGCCATTGATTTCAAAGGGGGGGAGAGAGCATGTGAAAAAAAAAGAAAAAAAAAGAGAGAGAACATGTGAAAAGGAAAAGAAAGTTAATAAGAGAAAGCAGGTAATGAGGATGATGATCTTCTAAAAGGGGAGAAGCAGAAAGAAAAATCTTGAAAAAGAATTTTCAAAATAAGTATGGTGTCTTTGATGCTTTTTCACATCATGTGTTGTCATCAATGAAAAAGGGAGAGATTGTTGCATGAATGGAAGATAAATGAAGTGTTGTCATTGATTTCAACTGGTTAGCTGGTTATCTACTAGTTGTTGTTGATTTTATATGTCGAGGATATTGAGAAAATTGCATTAAAAGAATGTTGTTGGTTCTGATGCTTGTGAACTATGCTTTTGTTGTGTGTTGATTGAGGTTCGGGAGAATTTTTGTTGGTCCGTATTTCTCTTTGATGAAGTCTTATGGTGTATGGTTCAAAGAATTATGTTGCCCTGGTTCTATTGAAGTTGGTTTTGGCATTTGGAAGTAATGAGCTTAATTGATCTATGTGTTTTACACTGGTATGGCCGACCATGTGTCAAGCACTACTTTCGAAGTTGATGAAGCGTGTTGGATCTGTTATGGTACCCAATGAAGCATGTGTTTGGGTCATCCTCATTCTAATTCCACCATGGATATTTGGTGCCGACCTAATTTGAATTTGAAGTTGGATGGCCGACTTTGTATCTTTTCAAGGTTGGAGATAGTATAAATACAAAATGTGCTAGCGATGAAAATTGTACATAAGAAAAGAAGGAAGATAAGTGAAAGAGAAAACATGACTTTGATGATATTCTTAATGTGTATGAGTTGAGTGTGTGGTTGTTCAGAGCGAAGCTTAACGCTGAGTTTATGGATGCATTGAGCAGAAGGAAAACTCTATCATTCATACGAGTTGATCAGTGATTGTGGTGGAATCTTCATTGCATTTGGATTGTTGTCTCTCTGTAATAAGTCTTCTTTGTCTTCTTTGTATCTCTATGGCAGTGAGCCCTCTAGGTCATAGCCCTATCGATAGTGAGTCTGGATAGTGAGTCCTTATTTTAAGCAGTGAGCCTTAACTCAAGAAGTGAGCCTTATCTTAGGCAGTGAGCCTTTTTGTAATTGGTTTTGATATTCTCTATATTGTGAGTTAATCCTCACCGTGGTTTTTCCCTCATTGGGTTTTCCGTGTAAATCTAGTGTTATTGTGTTTATGCATTTTCATTTGATGGTTAATCACTTAATCAGTTTATGTATTAGCTCTACTAATTGAATTTAAGGTTATAATCTGTGACAATTGATTCACCCCCCCTCTCAGTTGTCTTATCCAACAATGTTAGTGTGGGAGGGGGTGAATTAACCCAATTAGGTCAATTAGATTAATAGATAAACATGAGGCACTTGATTAATTAACTAGGTTAATTTAATCAATCAAGCAAAAATAAGATGGGTTTTAGGATGAAATGATGTTAATATATCCGATTCAAGTGTATATATCATTCAGGACATTTTTAAGTGTCTACATTTTCCCCCTCTTTAAATCAAGGTACATGTTATGTTGGTTCAAAGATTGACGCTTTTTTGAATTAAAACTACTACTTGAATCAAAATTTTAAAAATTCTTTATTTTTGGATGCCCCATTGCTGCCCCAGCAGAACGGATTAAGCTGGTTCCCTGCCCCCTCGAGAGATTAGTCAAAAAATTTATATTTTGGGTTGATCTCTCGACAAAGGTTTAGGATCAGTTCAACTCAGAGAGGACTAGAAAGCACCAATGTTTGATGTAGATAGATTTGATGATGTATAGACAATCATTAGCCATGGGTAGCCTAATGTACATTTTGATATATCACACATATTTGATACTTGGATAGAATTGTTAGTAAAGATAGAAGAATAAGAAGATGAAGATGAATGTATTGACCATTGATTTTGAGATTGATTCAGAAGTCCAACAAGCCTATGATTCTTTGATACATTATTAGATATGGTGATGAGATTGACGAATTTGCTCATATTTGAGATTGGGACTCTCCGTCATTCCTTATTTTTGATATAACACATAGACAAGATGCATCATGGTATTGATAACTGTTACATATTTTTCACCTCAGCTCAAATAGAGGAGCTGGCTGATTATTATTGGCCATTAAGTGGAATTACAGATTTGTTTTTAAATGTTGTTTTGCATTGCTTTGTACATTTGAGTAACAGTTATGCATTTTAGTGAAGTTATAAAGTTTCAGAGTACCATTCAGATGTTGCAGATTTTGAAGAAAGACAGAGTTGAGTACATGTGCAAGATAGCATTTCAGATGCTTTTATTCATTTCAAAAGAATTCATATTTTCACAAGGCTTTATTTGATTTCACAATCAAAATAATATTACAACATTGCATGAGATGCATTTTTCTTTTCAACTGAAAAGCAAAAAATGAAATCAAAGATCAACACAAGCCGCGGATTTAACTATAACTGTTCCAATACATTTCTAACAGCACAATGTACTATTGAAGATGCGAAAGGAGAACATATAAGCAACAACATAGTCATCATTGCCTGTTATCAACACTTGATGTTGAAAGGTGCACCTCACCGTTTCGAGCTTCGTCGACCTGTAAGAGGAGAAGAGGGGTGTCAGCGGCTCTGACTATGACATAACTCATATGATGCACCTACAATAGTACAGTATAATATGAGCAATGCATTGAAACAATCAGAAGAATATCAAATGCATTATGAAGAAGTGAACTGAAGGACAAGTATCAACATCATAATCAACATGTTCTATTTTTATGCTAACACTGTTTGTTTCTTTGTGCAGGTATAGGTAAAGTCATGGAGCTAAACATTATTCGAAGACCAAGCATGTGGAGTAAAACGGGCTCCCACAAGGGTAGAGCCCGGCATGCTGCCCTATAAATTAAATGGGCTATTTTTGAAAGATATTTCATCATATACATCAAGAAAAGTGAAATACAACCGAAAGGGTAAAACAGAGTTATCCATCAAGTAACGAAACCAACTGTGCATTCATAACGATCAATATACACTTCTGAAGGCACTTTTAACTCAGGCAATAGTGATGCAGTAGGTGGCTCTCTTTCAAAATGTACAGTATGCTAATGAGATTGAAATAAAGACAAACATTCAAGATGTCTTTTGCTACTAAGAGGAGGCATGAGTTCATTGTCTAAATAATGGTGAATGCAGAATAAAGGAGTCTGAATGCTTAAAAGAGCTCACAAGTAGAGTATAAATTAATACTGTTTTGATCTAAACCATGAGTGTACATTACTGAAGGAGGATCTGAAAGTAAACATCAAATGTCAATATTAGATTCTGAAAGAAACGCAAGTATGTACACATTATCATCATTTCAAACAAGTATGGAAGGTCGAGTTCTGTCAGAATTTAAATACATGCTTTTGCTTTAAAAGTTTCCAAAAAACCATGATATTTTTTTGCTTCAGAAGTGTGGGGTATTCACTATTTGTTCTAGCTCAAGCCATATGGATGGAATGATAACAGTTGCTTCATAGTCTCAAATGTTCCCAGAACACAGAGAATGCATTTTCTTCAGAAATTTCGAATACCCGCATGAGGGTTTGCTCTCAAAAAGTATAGAAGTTTGATAATTTATGATACCCACATGGTTTTTTCATGAAAATAGCAGTATAACCACAAATGTGAAAGATTCTATGATAAATCGAGCTCGGGAAAGAAGAAGATAGAGTTCTCTTTCAAAATTTTAAATACCCAAATGTGGGTTTATTCTCAAAATATAGAAAATGGTGTTTCCTTTTAAAATTTCAAGCACCCATTTCAGGGTTGGTGTCAAAATGTAAAAAAGATACCTACAGAAATACCCACATAGAATCTAAAGAAAATGGAAAGAATATAGAGTAAATGCGAGCTCTCAGATATTAGTCAAAATACAGAGAAGGAAAATGCAGATTTATTTAAGTTCCTGTGTTACCCATAAACGGAGGTGCTTTTAAATTAATATAATGGAGAATTTTTGTTCTGGGTCGAGCTAAAATTCAAAAAAAAATTGCTTTCTACAGTGCTCTTTTGGCACGGCCTGTACATGGCCAAAAATTTATGAAATAAAAAGAGCTTTTAGAGTTTCTAAAAAGCAAAGGAAATTACTAGTTTGAATTTCTGGTTAAGTCTAAAGCCGCGGCCTTAGCTTCCTCTTTAGCTTTCCAAAGCAAGGATTCGAGTTTCCAAGTAATGGTCGAGCTCTAATTGGTGAATAGAGCGTTACAATGATAGTTGTGAGCACAAGAGAACAGTAAAATGATGACATTAGAGTATGTTAGCCACGACTTTGAGGCCGAAATGAGCAGATTACAAAAACCATTAACTAAAGCTCACCTCTGGACAGTGAAGGAGAACCATAATTCAAGTCGAGCTTTCATGGAGTGGAAAATGGAGGACAAGCTCAAACTCATGGTAGTATGAGATCAAAGAAAGAATAGAAAATCAGAAACAAACTTATGCAGACCGCGCCCTTAGGGCTTTCTGAGGCTCGAAATAATGAAGTGGAAAAGTTATTTCACCATGAAAAAAGACTTACCCACTGTAGATTCGGTCAACTGGAGAGCAGAGGAGGATTTATGTGCACACGGGCTCAAATCCAACACCATCATGGCGGCAGTTTTGTCTCAGACAGAGTTTCCTTCTTCTCAAGTCACAGGTGTGAAATGGTGATAATTAGGGTTTGACCATATTTTGTTCAAATCCCTAATTCGAGCATTATGAAATTTCCAGAATTTCCATTCAAATGCACATGTCGAATATCAAGTGGTGGCAAAACCCATAATGTTTTCCTTGTGACTTATCAAAACCTAAGTCTAAGTTTAATATTCATGAAAGGCCGAATTTTATGCTTGAGAGATGCCTTAAATATTGAAGGCTTATTGTTTTTCCTTAGGGGAATGGGTTTATGCCTTAGGTATTATTTTAAATGAAGAGGCAATAAGGAGAAATTTGTGAATGACTTGTTCCTAATGCCATTTTTTTTAGGGTTTCTTATTTTTAATTGATTTTAAAGAAATCAATTGGAGTTGTGATGAGGAGATAACAATGACATGTATTTTTTCGATTTTTTGAGAAAAGCAGAATGATATCTTGGAGAAATAAGCAGTTTTATTTTTGCAAAAGATTTCAAATCTTTGAGTTGCAAAAATAGGGCAAATTGTAAAAAATCTACATCTTGTAAAGCAGAAGCATAAAGCGATGTTTTATAAACTGTTTTATGTTTTCTTGCTATTTTTAGCAGATCTCTTATTGACTTTTCTTCTTGGTCGAATTCCAGACTTACCTTGGAGAGATAAGGTGTTTTTTGTGCTTTTAAAGCATATTTTTCCCATTTTTAGAGGGTTGACAGTGTAATCATAAAAGCTTTGTGCTTTTTTCTGCTTTAAAGCAGTTTTTGAGTTTGTTTGAGACCTTTTTTCCTTGAGCTTTTTCTGAGCTCGAATTAGGGTTTCTTTGAGAGTTTCTTGATAGATTTAGTCTTTCAACTCTCCATTCTCATTAGTTCAGATCAGTTTTCTTGCCCTTACTCATTTCGGGGAGCTTGTAAACCTTTTGATACTCAGTTTGGTCAGATTGATACTCTTCCAGTTTTAATAGAGCAGCAGATTTCTCCTTCTCATTTTCCTGTCTCAAATTTTGTAATAGCAATCTGATGTACTTGTGTTTTCAAATTGAAATCCTTTTATGTCTTGCTGTTATAAGTGGTGTTTCATAATTACATGTTTCAGGTTGCATGTTGTATTTGTTTTCCAGATCTTCATGCAAATTATTAATGTGATATGTGCCAATGAGATTGTGAGGATTACTGCAATAGAGAAATTGTTATGAGTGGTTAGGTATGAATCCTTATAAGTTTGGTGAATCATCTTTTAGAAATAGGTTTTATATTCAGTTATTCTTTATCCCTTTCCTCAGAAGCTGTTATAGAATAGAATTCATCATTCGGAGAACCAGATCACTCTGTAGATTCCTCTTTCACATAAGATCACCCACATCTGAAAGAGGTTTCCATGTTTCAGTAGTTTGTTGAATATTGCATTCAGCAGGGTGCAAAACTATTGATAACAGTTTTTGTCACGCCCGGTGGGACTCTGAAAATCAATTTCAGAGAAGTTTTAAATCCTTTAAGGTTGTTGTTTGGTATATGTAGCAAGTTATTCATCCTTTCAGAGGCCCTTTTCAATATACCTAGCGACTCCGTTCTTTGATTTTCAAAGTAGATCCAATGTGAACAGCGCACAAAAGAACATATACTGAAGGGTCGGGCGTTCTCTTCAGAATTGTCTGCCTTTGGAGGCATAGTCATCAAACACCATGGCGACTCCAAGAAGCTTTTTCTGGTTTCAAAATGATCAAGTGCTGGTATGCTGTTAGAGATTCTAGGTTTTGCTCATTTTTTGCCTTTAGATGAATAAATATGTCAATATTTCATGGGAATGCATCATATCACCTGTCATATCATGAAGATACTGCTTACCCGTCTCCATATCAACCACATTCGCATAATCATGCTACTGATTCCAGTTCCATGGCTTTTCAAAACCAGCATGCGCAGTATAGTTGCCACCCACCCACCCTTGCTCATTATTTATCTCAGCCCTCCTATGTTAAAAATCGGGCCCAAGAGATCGAAGACTTGAGTTTCAGAGAAATAAGGCTAAACTATGAAAGGAAAATGAGTCAAATAGATTAGCAAGAGGAGATGGAAAATATAAAAAGCACGCTGCTTGATTACATGAATCAGCTCGTGGAGATCAAGAAGCAGTATGAGTATAATCAGCAGCAGGAGGAGCTGGCTTATCAAGCCTATCTTCACGATCAAGAGCTGAAGACCCAAAGAGCATAGTTTGAGGAGAATTTGGAGAGAGAGGCAGTTGCGCAAACCGAGCTTCTACTTGCTCAGTTTCAAAGGTATGAAGCCCAAACAACTCCTTCCATTTCAGTGCAACCTATTCAGGAAGAGGTTCGTAAATTCAAGTTTCCAAGTTTTATGAAAACTAAGCCTCCTAACCCGACTAAAATCAAAATTCCTAGCTTTAGAGATTTTTCACTTTTGCAAGAATCTGGGTTAGAACTTTCTAAGCCTGTTGGCATTCGAGACCAGTACATAAGGCAGCAACCCTTTTTCCAGCAAGAAACTCAAGAGATCCCACAAGTTTCCCAGCCACACAATTCTGATTATCCCGTCACTATTGAGGATAGACCTATTGTCTTGGAAAATGACTCATCTTTCACCATGGAAGAAGCTAGAGTAAACTTATTGCATATAGCTATGGAAGAATATCGCTTGCAATAGCAAAATATTGAATGAGAGAAGTCTTCTACTAATGAGTCCTTTCATGTTTTCACTAATGAGTTGCCTTGTTTTGTGGAGGATGGAGACAACTTTTCAGAGGATCAACAACATACCAAGCAGGAAGTTTCTGCTGATTGCTCCATTTTTTCAATGGAACCAAAGAAAGTCTCCAGTTGGGACAGTGTTAAAAAAGACCCAGAGTGTCATGAGCCATTGCTGCAGGAAGTAGAGGAGGCCCTGTTTGAAGAGCAACATATTCTAGATCAAAGAACAAGTGACAGTTCTCAAGTCTTGCTTGATTTGTTCAATGGATTACCGTTCTTTGTGGATAACGAAGTAAGCACCCCTCAGATTACACCCGTACCAGCTCTAGAGCAATGGGAGGAAGTTCAAAGTTTTGATGTTTCGATACCTCTGAAGAGTTGCAGTGATGAAGAAAATAGCTCTCTTCCACAAAAAATTGAAAGTGAAAGGGAGGACGACATGTTTTGGGATGATCTTGAGGATTTTGTTTCAAATTTAGATACCAAACGCTTATCTTTTGAAGATAACATGGTTATCAAATGTCAGAACCTCGATGAACCTGGTGCAAATGCTCAAATAGAACGAGATCAAGTTGCACATAAGCATGACACTGTTGCACAAGGTAATGGCCTTGATATCCTTACAAGTTTTCAAGAATGCAGTCAGGAGGACACCTCAAGGCCTGTTATGCATACAGAAGATAATAGTGGGACCCACGAGGACTTGTATGCTAATATAATTGATGAGTTTTGCGCAAAGTTGGATGATATGTTTTCAAATGATCCTTATCAGAAGGATGAGATTGAAGTAGTAGGTAACCAACAAAGAACCAGAAATGCAAGTTCCGGTTTCACCCTTTCGAGAGGCTGTCCAATCAGACATCTAGCCAGGAATGTTAGCAGGATCCAAAGGATTTCTAGTGCACCTAAGGATGAGGTGGCAGTCGAGGGGCAGCAAATCCCACCTTTTCATTCTGGGCAAATTGGAGGTATGCTTGATAAGACTCACACGATCTGTGCTTTTGATTGTAACCTACAAGTTGCAGTAAAACAATGTGTGGTAAGCATCTTCATTTTTCATCGTCTAGTGCAAATTTGTGAGCAAGCAAAATATCCTCAGCTGATTAGGAGAGGCAGTTATTTTTCAAAGCCTGTAAATGGTTTCGTCTGAGTGCCTATTTACTGGTTAGCATAGGGTAGATGAGTAGTTTGCAAATAAGTGTGTTTCACACATTTCATTTCGGTAGTTTGCTTTCTCTAAGCATTGTTGTGCTTTGTTTTGTTGGTCACCAGGGCCTTTTAGTTTGCTTTCAGTTTTGTTTCATTTTCTTGCTGTTGTTTGGAGTGTTGTTGTTCAAGTTCTGAGTTTCAAGAGAAGGGGCAGATTTGACTCCGCACCCAATGAATTATTTTAAAAGCCACTGATCTATGCTTAGCAGGCAAGCATATAGCGGAAATCGCCAAAATCTTACATATTTTTTGCCTCAGCTCAAATAGAGGAGTTGGCTGATTATTATTGGCCATTAAGTGGAATTGCAAATTTGTTTTTAAATGTTGTTTTGCATTGCTTTGTACATTTGAGTAACAGTTATGCATTTTAGTGAAGTTATAAAGTTTCAGAGTGCCATTCAGATGTTGCAGATTTTGAAGAAAGACAGAGTTGAGTACATGTGCAAGATAGCATTTCAGATGCTTTTATTCATTTCAAAAGAATTCATATTTTCACAAGGCTTTATTTGATTTCACAATCAAAATAATATTACAACATTGCATGAGATGCATTTTTCTTTTCAACTGAAAAGCAAAAAATGAAATCAAAGATCCACACAAGCCGTGGATTTAACTATAACTATTCCAATACATTTCTAATAGCACAATGTACTACTGAAGATGCGAAAGGAGAACATATAAGCAACAACATAGTCATCATTGCCTGTTATCGACGCTTGATGTTGAAAGGTGCACCTCGTCGTTTCGAGCTTCGTCAACCTGTAAGAGGAGAAGAGGGGTGTCAGTGGCTCCGACTATGAAATAACTCATATGATGCACCTACAATAGTACAGTATACTATGAGCAATGCATTGAAACAATCAGAATAAAATCAAATGCAGTATGAAGAAGTGAACTGAAGGACAAGTATCAACATCATAATCAACATGTTTTATTTTTATGTTAACACTGTTTGTTTCTTTGTGCAAGTATAGGTAAAGTCATGGAGCTGAACATTATTCGAAGACCAAGCATGTGGAGTAAAACGGGCTCCCACAAGGGTAGAGCCCGACATGCTGCCCTATACATTAAATGGGTTGTTTTTGAAAGATATTTCATCATATACATCAAGCAAAGTGAAATACAACCGAAAGGGTAAAACAGAGTTATCCATCAAGTAACGAAACCAACTGTGCATTCATAACGATCAGTATACACTTCTAAAGGCACTTTTCACTCAGGAAACAGTGATGCAGTAGGTGGCTCTCTTTCAAAATGTACAGTATGCTAATGAGATTGAAATAAAGACAAACATTCAAGATGTCTTTTGCTACTAAGAGGAGGCATGAGTTCATTGTCTAAATAATGGTGAATGCAGAATAAAGGAGTCTGAATGCTTAAAAGAGCTCACAAGTAGAGTATAAATTAATATTGTTTTGATCTAAACCATGAGTGTACATTACTGAAGGAGGATCTGAAAGTAAACATCAAATGTCAATATTAGATTCTGAAAGAAACGCAAGTATGTACACAGTTTATCATCATTTCAAACAAGTATGGAAGGTCGAGTTCTGTTAGAATTTAAATACATGCTTTTGCTTTAAAAGTTTCCAAAAAACCATGATATTGTTTTGCTTCAGAAGTGTGGGGTATTCACTGTTTGTTCTAGCTCGAGCCATATGGATGGAATGATAACAGTTGCTTCATAGTCTCAAATGTTCCCAGAACATAGAGAATGCATTTTCTTCAGAAATTTCGAATACCCGCATGAGGGTTTGCTCTCAAAAAGTATAGAAGTTTGATAATTTATGATACCCACATGGTTTTTTCATGAAAATAGCAGTATAACCACAAATGTGAAAGATTCTATGATAAATCGAGCTCAGGAAAGAAGAAGATAGAGTTCTCTTTCAAAATTTTAAATACACAAATGTGGGTTTATTCTCAAAATACAGAAAATGGTGTTTCCTTTTAAAATTTCAAGCACCCATTTCAGGGTTGGTGTCAAAATGTAAAAAAGATACCTACAGAAATACCCACGTAGAATCTGGAGAAAATGGAAAGAATATACAGTAAATGCGAGCTCTCAGATATTAGTCGAAATACGGAGAAGGAAAATGCAAATTTATTTAAGTTCATGTGTTACCCATAAACGGAGGTGCTTTTAAATTAATATAATGGAGAATTTTTGTTCTGGGTCGAGCTAAAATTCAAAAAAAATTGCTTTCTACAGTGCTCTTTTGGCACGGCCTGTACATGGCCAAAAATTTATGAAATAAAGAGAGCTTTTAGAGTTTCTACAAAGCAAAGGAAATTACCAGTATGAATTTCTGGTTAAGTCTAAAGCCGCGGCCTTAGCTTCCTCTTTAGCTTTCCAAAGCAGGGATTCGAGTTTCCAAGTAATGGCCGAGCTCTAATTGGTGAATAGAGCGTTACAATGATAGTTGTGAGCACAAGAGAACAGTAAAATGATGACATTAGAGTATGTTAGCCACGGCTTTGAGGCCGAAATGAGCAGATTACAAAAACCATTAACTAAAGCTCACCTCTGCACAATGAAGGAGAACCAGAATTCAAGTCGAGCTTTCATGGAGTGGACAATGGAGGACAAGCTCGAACTCATGGTAGTATGAGATCAAAGAAAGAATAGAAGATCAGAAACAAACTTATGCAGACTGCGCCCTTAGGGCTTTCTGAGGCTCGAAATAATGAAGTGGAAAAGTTATTTCACCATGAAAAAAGACTTACCCATTGTAGATTCGGTCAACTGGAGAGCAGAGGAGGATTTCTGTGCACACGGGCTCGAATCCAACACCATCATGGCGACAGTTTTGTCTCAGACAAAGTTTCCTTCTTCTCAAGTCACGGGTGCGAAATGGTGATAATTAGGGTTTGACCCTATTTTTTTCAAATCCCTAATTCGAGCATTATGAACTTTCCAGAATTTCCATTCAAATGCACATGTTGAATATCAAGTGGTGGCCGAACCCATAATGTTTTCCTTGTGACTTATCAAAACCTAAGTCTATGTTTAATATTCATGAAAGGCCGAATTCTATGCTTGAGAGATGCCTTAAATATTGAAGGCTTATTGTTTTGCCTTAGGGGAATGGGTTTATGCCTTAGGTATTATTTTAAATGAAGAGGAAATAAGGAGAAATTTGTGAATGACTTGTGCCTAATGCCATTTTTTTTAGGGTTTCTTATTTTTAATTGATTTTAAAGAAATCAATTGGAGTTGTGATGAGGAGATAACGATGACATATGTATTTTTTCGATTTTTTGAGAAAAGCAGAATGATATCTTGGAGAAATAAGCAGTTTTATTTTTGCAAAAGATTTCAAATCTTTGAGTTGCAAAAATAGGGCAAATTGTAAAAAATCTACATCTTGTAAAGCAGAAGCATAAAGCGATGTTTTATAAACTGTTTTATGTTTTCTTGCTATTTTTAGCAGATCTCTTATTGACTTTTCTTCTTGGTCGAATTCCAGACTTACCTTGGAGAGATAAGGTGTTTTTTGTGCTTTTAAAGCATATTTTTCCCATTTTTAGAGGGTTGACAGTGTAATCATAAAAGCTTTGTGCTTTTTTCTGCTTTAAAGCAGTTTTTGAGTTTGTTTGAGACCTTTTTTCCTTGAGCTTTTTCTGAGCTCGAATTAGGGTTTCTTTGAGAGTTTCTTGATAGATTTAGTCTTTCAACTCTCCATTCTCATTAGTTCAGATCAGTTTTCTTGCCCTTACTCATTTCGGGGAGCTTGTAAACCTTTTGATACTCAGTTTGGTCAGATTGATACTCTTCCAGTTTTAATAGAGCAGCAGATTTCTCCTTCTCATTTTCCTGTCTCAAATTTTGTAATAGCAATCTGATGTACTTGTGTTTTCAAATTGAAATCCTTTTATGTCTTGCTGTTATAAGTGGTGTTTCATAATTACATGTTTCAGGTTGCATGTTGTATTTGTTTTCCAGATCTTCATGCAAATTATTAATGTGATATGTGCCAATGAGATTGTGAGGATTACTGCAATAGAGAAATTGTTATGAGTGGTTAGGTATGAATCCTTATAAGTTTGGTGAATCATCTTTTAGAAATAGGTTTTATATTCAGTTATTCTTTATCCCTTTCCTCAGAAGCTGTTATAGAATAGAATTCATCATTCGGAGAACCAGATCACTCTGGAGATTCCTCTTTCACATAAGATCACCCACATCTGAAAGAGGTTTCCATGTTTCAGTAGTTTGCTGAATATTGCATTCAGCAAGGTGCAAAACACATCTTTACATATAGAAACCTCGTTGGAATGTAGTTTAGAATTTTTTAGAATAACTTGGACCAAAGCATACGCAATAGTCAACAATTTACTCCAAACAACCTCCCTACACACAACGAAGCAAGTATGCGCCAAGATTATTTTAAAATAATTGCCCCACAAGCACAACAAATGAAAGATAATGATTGATGTCTCATTCCTTTCTCTCTAAATAGTTGAGACATCATCAAGAGGTCCTCAAAATGGGTCAATAAGATAAATCATAAGACTAGATCAAAAACAAATAGTCAATGTTATTTATATCTCTTGCCAAAGGTGTAATGTGTTTAGGATAAATATCCAAAGTGATTTCCAATGATAATGCCCATTGTAGGAAGGGTGCATCCTAGGATGTGTTATCAAATGTTGGTGGGTTGATAAGTTGTTTGAAAGGTTGTTGATATAAGGTTCAATTGGCATGTTTGATAATGATCAAGAATTTGATTTTTACGTTTAAAGGTTCACTTTTGCTAATTGTTGTACTTGTTTTTTGTTTGTGTTACTAAAGGGTGAGTGTGATGATCGATTTATTATGGATGGAATTTTATTGCGAGTGCAAGCGAAATGGGATGGGTGGTTTTGGATTTTTTGGAATATTTCAATGTTTTTGATATTTTGCAATGTTTTGAGCTTGTTTTTGGTCTTTTCAATTGTTTATGTGAATGTTTTGGTTTTCGGTTATTTGAGGTTGTTTAGGTTTTTCAAAGGTTTTCCAATATTTTGGGGTTTTCTAAGCTTTCAATTTTTTGGGGGTTTTATGAGTTTGGACCAAGAACCTAACCTAAAAGACTATCTTAGGGGCCTTGGGGGCTTATCAAAGATGAGCCTTGCCTATGTTACACACACAAAGACCACGTAGTTTGACTGACTTTACTTATTGTTGATGAGATATGAACATGACGAACTCCTAATCTAAAGTGTCTCGAGGGCACATCAGTGATGGCCTTACCTAAGTTTAAGCTCAAAGACAATGTAGTTTGACATGGTATTATTTTTTATTTTTGATGTTTTGACCTTTTTAGGGATTTTGATGTGTTTTGGATGTTTTGGATTTTGACTTTACAATTTTTGAATGTTTTTGGATTTTAGTTGTACAAGAGTTTGAATGTTTTTTAGATTTTAGTTGTACAAGATTTTGAATGTTTTTGCATTTTGATGAGATTTATGAATGATTTTTGGGATTTTTGATGAGATTTGAGGTAAACGATACCTATATCATGATGTCGATGTCACGTTGTGAGATAAAAGACATGGATCAAGAGTTATTTGAAAAAAAGAGTGCAATAACTTTCCCCTAGTGTCTAGTAATGCTTCATAGCTCAATGGAAAAACCAAGATAGGTAATGTAGATGCAAAGAGTTCAAAAAAGTTTTATCATGCTAGATATGTGCTACTGGACTTCATGAGATAAAATGCTAAAGAGATTTTCAAAAAAATTCCATGAGTAGAGTTGAAGTATACTCTGAATCTTTGTCAAGATCAAGATAAATGGGAATATCTGGATAAATCTAGATTGTATGGATGGAGGGAACATTGGATTTATCATGACAAGGATGAGATGCTTCTATCTGAGAAGGATTATATAGACGTGTGATTCTACTCATGACGCTTGTTTTCCAGGTTTTCATCATAGTACTTTCCCAAAGTGCCACCATAGTGGTTTTCACTAGAGGACGATTTTTATTTATTTTTTTTACTATTTTCTTTATTTATTTTTTTAAAATTTTACCCTCATGTTGAACCACCTAGTGGTACTGATGCATAGGAGACTATCATAACGTTCCAATGATATCCTACTTGGAGAAATTGCTTTGCTAAGACACAAGCACTTGAATACAACTTTTGAGAACTCTAATCTGCCTTGTGGATATCAGAATTAACCTTGTCTATGTGTGCACATGGCAATAAAGTGCCTTCAAAATCCTTATGACGAAGGGTAACTACCAACACATAGTCAATGCGAGAATTGGATATATGGAATGGAGTGGACGGTGCATGTATGAAGGAATATGAGATGGATTGGTCGATGGTTTGGAACCTTTGACTCTCCAAACTTGGGAAGATGAGCAATGATGGGTGGGAATAGAGGTTTTCATGGAATTAGGACCAACCACTAGATATACTTTGTTCCTTGCTTGAGAATCCCACTTTTGTTTTTTAGGACGCTTTTGATGGATATATTTCCCTTTTGGACTGTGCCCCATAGTTTCTTTGACTGATGGGGAATGAGTGGGATGATTTTCTTTATTTTTCTTTGGTATCCATTTGTATTTGCTTTGTCCTTTTTGCTTTACTGCTTCATTTTCTTTGATGATTTTCTCCTTTTTTTGATAGGAATATTTCTTCTTATGTTGGTCCCAATTTGTGAATGAGATGATGGGTGGATGATGATTCATGATACGACTAGTTGTAGTGTTGACAATATTTTCATCATAAGGATCCTTCATGTCCCCTATATTGATATTTTCATTAGACAAGATTGCCTCCAGCATTGTGAAGGTATTAACAAATATCTAATCCTTTGTCTTGATAATGTATCCTTTGATCCGTAGCCACTGCATATGACTTGTCATGAAAACATGATATTGCTATGGGTTCCTACTATTCAGGAATATGAACAATTTTCTCTAATTCTATGACATTGTTATTTGTTGATACTGCTTCAAAATATGTTGGTGCTAATTCAAAAGATGTTGATGATGCACAATCACTATAATAATCAATAATCTCGATTGTTGCTTGCTCTTGTGTGGGAATATCAAGAATGGGAGATTCTTGTTTTGGATGAAGAATGTCTATATGTCCATCAGAAAGAAACATCTCAAGGGTGATATTGGGGACATCTTTGGAGTTTAAAATGGTTTGTAATATGTCCCTCAGCTCTTGGTGAAACTCTGGGGATAGGGGTTCTTGATCCTGACTCAATTCAGAGTAACTTTTCTTATTATCAAGAGCCTCTTCTTAACATGATCCTTGGGTGGATGATATATCATTGGTAAAATACTTTTCGCAATAGTTTGTGGGTATGGGTGTAACAAGGGATGATTTTGGCTGGTTTGGAACTTCTTCAACATGCCCAATCATGAAGTCATATGTGGGAGAGATATCGTAATCAGATACATACTTGATGCCATTACGGTATAAATATTGCTAGATATTGTTGATTTGTTTGGACTTTGTTTTAAAATAGTATCTTGATACGTGTCTAATTCCTCATGTTGTAATGAATGAATACCATAAATATGTCAACTGTGGTATCATGGGTATGGTTCACGTTATTTGAGGTTGATGCCTTTCTTGAATCTTTTTCTTTTGTATGATTAGGCATAAGGTTTGTGTAAATTTTTATATTTTCATTCCCATATTTTTGATCGACATCAATGTCTCCTTGTTCAAAAAGATCTATTATATGTTTGAATCTAAAACAATTTTGTGTGTTATGACCTTTGTATCAGTGAAATTCACAAAAATGATCATCTCTATAGCTACGAGGTTTGAATTATGGCTCTTGATAGTTTGAGAAATCTAGGAGTGTGATAAGATTAGATTGTATCAACCTCTTCAACACATCATCCATAGGTTCCCCTAAGGGAGTGAATTATCGCTTAGGAGAATTGTTTGTTCTTTGTGGCGCATGTTGTGTGTTTTCTTATCTACAAGTAGTTAAGACCACCTTTGCATCAACAACACCATGACTAGTAACATTCTTGTTCTTGGACCAAAAGTGAGGCTTGTCGTTAGAACTAGTGGATGGGCGATTGTCTCTATATACTTGTGTGGTTCCCTGTGAGATTAGGGCTCTCTTGATGTTGAGGGACCTAGGGACAAGCTCATCATGAGTGGTGATACATTGCATCTTCAAGTGGAAGGATAGATCCCCATCAACATTAGCAATGATAATTCCTGCTTGTTATTCTTCAGGAATGAGCCACTTGTTCTTACTAGCTCTTTGCCTCCACCTTTGTAAAAAATTTGCAAAGGATTCTCCTTTGTTCTACTTGAAAGTGTATAACTCTTCCAAGCTTACATCCATGTCAAGATTGAAGGAGAAATGGTCTATGAATTTATCAATGATTTCTTGGAAGGTTTTGATGCCTGGAGGCAACTGTGAGAACCCATCGATGGTTGGGCCTACCAAACTTCATGGAAAGAGACGCATCAAGTAGGAATCATTGTAGGCAACCTCCATACACATGAAATTGAATTATTTGATGTGATCCACAAGATTTCCCCTCCCTTTGTATTTATCAAATGTAGGGACCTCAAAATCGGGAGGGAAAGGTAACATTGCAATGTTTCTATCGAATGGGTAAGGACACAAGTTTTGTTGTGTATGGGACTTCTTCATTTTTCCCATTTGGATATCCTGCATTTGTTGTGTTAGTGCCTTGAGTTGTGATGCCATATCATCTTGTTGGTTTGGTGGAGGAGAATAGGGGGTGTACTGTGGGATGGAGGATGAGTTGTACATGGGATTTTGATATGATGGGATGTTGTAAGGTGTGTAGGGTGGTGTTGGATATTGCAGAGGTGATGGTGGTGGAGGTGTATAAGCTCCTAATGTATTGAGATTGATAATATTTTGTTAAGGGTTATAGTACAACCCTTGTTGTTGTTGTGTGTATTGTTGAGTGAGCAATGCTTTCTATTGGGCTTGTTGTTGTTGTTGGGCCACTAGGGTTGCTTGTTGTGCTTGTTGTGCAACTAAGGTGGCTTGTTGTTGTTGTGCGACTAAGGATTATTGTTGCACTTGTTGTTATTTTTGTGAGACGAATGCTACTTTTTGGGTTGCTTGTTGTTGTTGTTGTGCAACTAAGGTTGCTTTTTGGGCTTGTTGTTGTTGTTGTGCAACTAAGGCTACTTGTTGGGCTTGATGTTGTTTTTGGGCCACTAGGGATGCTTGTTGGGCTTGTTGTTGTTGTTGGGCTGCTAAGGCTTGTTGGTAAGCCTGTTGTGCTTGCAATGTAGGATTGTTTTGTTGTTGGTACATGTGAGATGGATTTTGGGTGTTCATGGGTTGTTGATTGATTTGAGATGGTTGTGGGTTGTTTTGTGTTATCATTCCTTGTAAGATTATCGATTGGGAGGGAGGAATGTAGATTTGAGACCCCATTTTATTTTGCATGATTTGGGGTACCAATGGTAAAGATGATGATGGTGCCATTTGGTATCATGATATCAATGGCACATTCTGACCTTGAATCAATTGATTGAAAGGGTTTCCTTAACCGATATGTTGAGGGTTCCCTTGTGTTTGAAATGGGACCAAGGTATTACCTTGGTTGATGGGGTTTGTGATCAACATGTTGTTTTGATTTGGATTGATGATAGATGGGTTTGATGTGGATGGTGGATTGACTTGAGTATTTTGGGTAACCACTTGTTTCAATGTGTTAATGGGGTTGTTGGAACCACTTGTCAAGGGTTGACTTTGTAACTTGCCCTTGTTGTCCTACTTGAGGCAGTTTGTTCACATTACCTTGTGTAATGTTAGGCACACTTGGGGTATTTTTGGTGATGGATGAAGATGGTTGCACTCAAAATGTTGAGGTTGTTGTGGCGTCATGGAATGTAAGTGGTTTTCCAAATTTTGGTGTCCAATTTGTGTTTTGGGGAAGGTTGGTGGTTAATGGAATAGTCATGTTGTGAATACCCAAAGTTGTGTTTGTTCCTAGAAATGAAGTGAGACCAATGTTGGTTCCTAGTCTAGTTGCAAGACTAGATGTTAAGGGTTGACTTGGCACAAGGGATGGAGTTGGTTGAATCGTAGATGGATTCAAGCCTTGTGCCAAGGTTTGTGTGATAAAAGATGGGGGAATTGAAGCCACTTTCTCTCAGGCTTGACATTCTTGTTTATACTCAAGGATTTCTTCTTTAGTAAGCTCAAATGGGTTGTTTGTGACATCTTCTACCTCATATGGTCCCAATGGATCTTGGGGTTGTTTTGAGGGGGTAGAATGACTCCTTGGATCGAATTCTTGTGGGTTTGGATCACTTGTAGTGGATGGGACTTTGGTTTCTTCCATGATTCTCTTTTTTTTTTATCTTGTTGTAACCATAGATTGTGGGTCAACTATTGGAGAGTTGTGTTGATATTTATAATGTTGAAACTCTCTAGTTGACTCAAATTTTGGTAAAAGGTACCCTCTAAGTTGTTTTGGACCAATGGTGTGAATGGATGATGAAAAGGGGAATGATAATGGGAGATGAACTTTCTAAACTTATGGAAAACACTTTTAGACAAAGAGGTTTGATGTTTTGATGAAAGGTGTTAATGAACTTGTAAATCTTGAAGGTAGACTTGTGACTTTCAAGATAAATTTTTCCACAAAATGTGATAACCAACTCAACTAAGTACATGGAAAAGGATCCATTTCACACACAACATGGCTAAGTTAGGGGACTGGTTTGATGATGTCTAAGTCAAAAGAGTGTTGATGTGTCCAAAAGTTTATAAATTTTGGTGAAGTGAAGTGTGAAATATGGTAAAGGGTGGATGAAATGTTTGACCCAAAATGTTAACCTAAAATGAACCTTTACTTTGCAAGACCAAGGTAGTGAGAAAAATGCTATACCTCTAAAGTGATCAAACCCTATGGACTCAATGATTTTGATAAAATAGAACTCAAATGGTTTTGGAAATAGAACCCAATGATTTTGACAATAGAACTCAATGACTTTGGATAATGGAACTCAATGGTTTAGACAATAGAATTTGGACTCAATGTTTTGCAATGTTTTCCTTGTCTCAATTCGCTTGTTTTGGAGAGTTAATGTTTGAACATACATCAATGTGGGGTATTCATTTGATTTAATCTTGGATTAATGTAGCTATTTTTACCACATAAAATGTCTTGCTTAAATTTCAAACTAAAATGTATATGTCAAAACATCATTCATTTCACAAGGTCCATTTCGTGAAACTCATGAAGTTAGAGCCATAGTTGCCTATGTTAACTTTGGGAAGTGTTGATTGTGGTATAAGCCAAAATATTTAGAAATCTTTAAGGATAAAAATCCTTAGGAAAAGCATCGATATCAAGACTTTTTCAAAGGGTATCCATGCTTAGACCAAAGGGTTTGAAATTTTGAGAAAATTTGTTGATGTTTATTTTGCAATGTTTTGGAACCAAGCAAGTGTTTAACTGACTCACAAGAATTTAAAATCCTAGTTCAAGTGGGTATGTATTTCTTAGTAGGCTTACCAGTCGTCCCCATAAGAGATGATTAATCCATGAAGATGGAATGGACAAATAGGCTATGTCAAGGAAATGTACCGTCTTGACACGACAAGCAAAAGAGTCCCTTCCCTATTTGCTTTATTGCCTCAACCGAAAATCAAACATGGTAAGTAACTTCTTGGAACGGTGTTATTCCAATGCACTACCTTAAAATAGATTTCAGAAATGGACTTGGTTAGCCACTACAAACAAGGTTTTTAATGACCATATTTGGGATAAACCGGTACTATACATGCGACGATTCACTCAATTAAGAGGCCTCCCAGCCCTTAGAATTATCTAAGGGTTTTGATGTATCACATGGATACTAAGGGAGACATTCATCGGTATAGGACAACAACATTAGCTTGGTTAATGACTTTAGTCACACCAAATTATTTATATAGCAGACCGAAATGAAAGCACCACTTGGGTCGTTCCCTCTCACAAGTTGGGAGGCAAGCCCTCTAAAGGTAACACAAATTGTGAAGCTTCAAATGCTTTTTGTCACCTAATATTTTCCAAAAGGCACAAGGGGAGAGGATAAGCACTTTCAAGAATAAAATTATACTTGTGTGTCTCTTCACCCAAGATCACACGAAGTGCAAGGGGAGTGGATACACACTATAACTACAATCAAGAAAAGTAAGCACTTATTCTTTTTAACCTTGAAAAGCATAATGAGTTCATTTTAAGCACCAAATGGAAGTGTTTGATTGTCTTGTTCAATTCTAAACTGATATTGCAAAATGAGGATCTGTGGGTCCAATTTTAACCAACTTTGAACGTAAATTTTAAACCCAATGGAATTTTAGTTGTCCTAAAACATAAAACAAAGAAACATGATGAGTTATAATTGTGCCATAAGTGTCAAAACACTTTTACAATAACTAAAACTAAGAAAAAACAAAAAATCAAAATTTTCAATTTTCTTAAGTTTTTTCTATGATCTAGTAAATCACATTTTTGGAGGCCTTTGGAGGAGAATTTGGGGTTGAAACTTGTGTCGATCCCTAAAAATTAGTTTCCAAAGGCATATATTTTTAGGGACCAAATTAGTACTCTTGGAGACCTTTCCAATGGTGCAAACAGATTCGAATTTCGAGCACTGAGTAGAAAGTTATGATTCCAACAAGTTGGGGTAAAAATTTCTTAGTTTTTTCCCAAATCTACAAAACCAGTTAGCCTCAAAAACAAAAAAAAGAAGCCAGTGACATGTTAGCAATCAAATGAAATCAAAAATTTAAAACACATGCCAAAATTCAGCTTCTATTTAGTTTACCAGTAAATAGTGACGCTGGAATCAATTACGTCGTTGAATTTCCATCAGATGCATCGCTATATCACAGGTGTGTCACTATATTGAAAAATTGGATGTGTCGCTCTGCAATAAATAGTGACATCAATAGTGTCGCCACATCAAATGTGTCACTATAATAAAATTCATGATGCGAATAAAAATAAGTTTAGCGTTGCTATTTTAAATGTGCGGTGACGAAATTAAATCACGCGTCACTAAATTAATTGTGCGTCACTAAAATCAAACCAAAGTGTATCGTTGTATAGTGACGTGTCCCATATGCATCGTTGAATTTGATCGAGTGCGTTGTTGAACTTGCAAACACAAGAAAATGGGAATATAAAGAGAAATTTGTTAGATTCGATTAGTACAACCCTCTTTCTAGCACCAAAAGGTGACCAATGACATAGTATAGGTTAAATACACTTGATCCATATGGATTCAAAGCATATTTAAACCACTAAGCATCAATCCCAATAAGATATTCAATGTAAACAAAGTGAAGAAGCCATTAAAACTAACATTCTAAAACATGAAAGCTTGACAAACATCTACTCTAAGACATTGAAATTTATCCTATTAGGGGAGTGGTGTCACATTGATGTGGAATGGTGACCCTTTCCCAATCCCTTGGATAATGAGCTTGTTTCAATAAGTTTTATTGAAGAAAACTGATGAAACTGATGAGAGATATATGCAAAAGCATGATCAAAGCTAGATTAACATGATCAAAGCTAAGATGATCAATGTAAGTGTATGCAAAGCTATTCTAAATGTATGCAAGATTTAAAGATGCAAGTCCTAATTCCTAAATATGCTAAATGGATGCAACTAAGTTACTATGGAAGCCATTAATGGATTCTTTAAGCTATTATGTTCAAGATTTTAAACTAAAAAAGCTAAATATGGATGCAAATGAGAGTGATTTTAACATCATAAGTTACTATTAAAAGATGGATCCCTTTGTCTCCAAATAGTGATCTATTTATAGGAGAGAAAATGAAAAATCAAGGGCTCAGATTGATTTGTTCAATCAATGGTCAAGATGAAAAAGGAGGGTGAAACATGGATCAAGGATTCTCATCAATGAACGAGAATCAATGTTCACATGGATCAAGAAAAGATCAAGGGTGGAGAATGATTCAAACAAACACACTTTGTAACAACTTTGAAAGTTTGGTACAAAGTTTTCTTGAAAGAAATCATTCCAATTTTGGAGCCAAATAGGAGAATATTCCTTTGGAATATTCCCTATGCAAGTGGATGGATGGAAATTAGCAATTTAGTTAATTAAAACTAAATTTGAATGTGCAAGATGGAGAATAAAGTGATATTCATTAATGTATTGATTTTAATGAAAAGGGGAATGCAATATGATATTTAATTAAATAGTTTAAAGTTTATTTAATTAAATAAGGACTTAGGGCTTAGATTAAATATTTTGTATTATTTAACTAAACAAGATGAAATGTTAGTGCGGGAGGGGGTGAATTAAACCAATTAGGTCAATTAGATTAATAGATGAACATGAGGCACTTGACTAATTAACTAGGTTAATTTAATCAATCAGGCGAAAAGAAGATGGGTTTTAGGATGAAATGATGTTAATATATCAGATTCAAGTGTATATATCATTCAGGACATTTTTAAGTGTCTACAACATTTAACCCAGTGAATGACTTCTTGATTTTCCAAACCATGGAGAGACCCTATTATGTCATTCATACTAGCTATGAATAAAAGGTATGTATATGCCAATGGATTCCTCACTAGATGAATTGTATGAGCACTTACCTTCCCATTTTATAGGCTAAAATTAGGATGCTAGCATTGTTCATGGAGTTTATCTTTACAACCATCATTGTATTCCATGAGATAACATCTCTTTGAGGCATTATCAAATAATTCACATGCCTTGTCTATTATTCCAAATTTGCATATATTCATACCAAAGTATTTTGAATTATAATATCTAACAAAACTTATTGTTTTATTATGCCTTGATTAGTGACCATATGTTGATCAAAAACACCCATTTTGGCATGGGTCGGGAGGATGTTGACAAAGGTCATAAAATTTAATTTTATACCTACTGATTTCATGTTTTGAAATTTTAAACACCTTTTCAAAAAATTCATTTCATGCAGATCCAACAATCATTTTGTTCCATGAGATGACATCCCTTCAAATATTTTTTCCAAACAATTTATGCTCCTTGTCTATACTTCCATATTTTGTATGCATATTTACCAGAGCATTTCTAACCATAATATTAGACAAAAAAATCTCTTCCACTACATTTTTATGGATGGCCATATTATATTTAAGAACCCCACTTAGGGAAAACTATGAATGCTTTTATTCTTTTTTGTTGTAGGAAAGAAGATTTTCAAAACCAATGAAAACCCTTAATATAGTGTATGTCGATTGATTGGATGGGTTTCAAAACCATTGAAAATATTTGACAAAGGTTATTTCAATGAGTTGAATAAGTTTCACAACCTCTTAAAAGCTCTGATAAAGTTTATGTCAAGTTTTTAGGGGGTTTCAAAACGTTATGAAAGCTTCAACAAAGGCTATTTTAGGAGTTTAAATAGGTTTCATAACCTATTAAAAAGCTTTCAATAAAGTGTATTGTTGGATTTTTAAGAAAATTTGTAAACTCATAGAACACTCAAACTTAATACATTTAAAAAAAATTGGAGTTGTGCAAACCATAAAAAGTGTCAACAACCATTTAAAACTCTAAGACCTTTCTAACCTTCCACATTAAAACTTCATACATGTATGAATTGAATACCTCATATGTTTATAAAGTCAGTTTGAAAGACGATAATCCCATATCTTTTGACTAGAAAATAATTCTCTTAAAAATTGACCACATAGTATATAACAAACCTATAAAGGCCTATGTAATTTTTTTCTCCAACCTCTCCAAAACTCTTATCTTAATTATTTTCATAACTTGATAGATAAATAATGTTGATATAAAATCTTCCAAATGGGAAGGAATTTTTCCCAAAAATTTTATCACATTATGTTCAATAGTCTTATATTCAATAGTCTTAAATGTCTATAAAGATAAGTATATTATAGCTTAAGCAAATCAAGTATAACTTAATTGTTTCAGCCAATCCAGGTTGAACTATGCAACTACTTCTATGGTATTAACTAAAAATATAGATGATTTTCCTTCAAAATTTTAAAAATGGTGCACAACTTCTTCCATGTTTAATACAATAATCTCATATTAAATTGATCATCTACAATGTTTTTCAAGATGGTCAATTATGACAAATTGGTACATAAAATTTACAATGCCAACATCTTGTGACCAAGAATAACATGAAATAGGGATTTGATACATTATATTACTTATCAATTTGGTGCAAAAAATTTAAAAATTGTCAAGGTCAAAAATGGGGCAAAAAAATAGATAGTTGCAATAAATATATGAAAATTAAATGTGAGGGTTAAGGGTACTTAGCCCTAAAACTAATGACGAATTATTATTGTTTAAAATATGTGCAAAATTAGTGTGCCATTATTTAAAAATTGATTCCCTTTGTTTGGTGATTGTCTCATAATCTATGCCATATTGAAAACTATGTGGTCCAAATTTGAGCATTATGAGTTTGGTCTTGATGGTCATAAATTTGAGCTATTGCATGAAAATAAATTATGTCATGCAAGAATATTCTATTACAATGTACACTTGAAAGCTATTAGATTTTGCCTTCTTGTAGTCTAAACTTGTCAAGGTGGTGTTTAGGGACACTATTTAGGAGCTTTCTAACTTTATATATGAATGCATTCTCCTAGATAAAACACCTTGGACTCAACAAATTAATGATGATGAGTGATAGTGAAGATAATATACATAAACATGTAGATGGTCTATATGATGATGATGATGATGTTATAAGGAAATCTAAATAGCACATGTGTTGCATCCTTGCTAAGAGACATCCACCAAGTCACTCTTGCTCTCAAAGCAAGAGCCAACTAAGCAAGGGTGGGACATAGGGGTTGTTCACTTCACATAGAAGTAATTTTTTGGGGATGATAACAAAGTTTTTGTTGTATATTATGTTTTCATGATGGGTTTGAGTGTGATGTTTATATGTGGTTTGGTTTTTGTCAATGTTGATTTTGTGTAATTCTACAGTCAAGTCTTGCAATAGGTTATGGCTTATGTTTCTTGTCTCATGAATGATGTTTAATTATTACCTATTATCTACAAGAGTGTTATTTATGAGCTAACCTTGAATTTGAAAGATTCTTGTTATGCTTTCCCTTATTGTGTTTTACTCTATTTCTTCTATTTTTTTTATTTTCCCATTGACTTGTTATTCAATGAGAGTCTCCTAAATAGATAAATTCTCCTAAATATCTCTTAACAATGCTTCAATTTAGTCTTATTTCACATCAAACATGAAATTTGAGTGAGAAGGAAGGGATTAGAGAGAAAGGTAAGATTATTCTTGTTTTTATTTGACGATTGGTTGAGTGCCTTGTGGAATTATTACAAGATTATGTTTCTCTTTTTTTTTATTTTTTTTATTTTTAATGATGATGTAATAATCTAATATGAATATAATTTCACTCTATATTTTTTATTTTCTTGGAAATTGAAAGGTTTTTTAATTCAATTACTTTGCATAGAAAAATATTAAATCTTTTTCTAAGTGTATGCAACTAAATGGATTTTTGCTAGATATGATTTCTCTATTTTAATTTTGATGAGAGTTTTGATATCTCTCATTTTTATTTTTGATTTAAAAGGAAAATAATTTATTGAGTGACTTGTGTTGGGATCAAGGGGCTTTGCAAGAAAATTAAAAAAGTTAATCTAATCTATACAAGAAAAATAAATTTAATCTATTTTAATAAAATAAAAATTAAAAAAAAATTATGAAAGCAAGTATAAATCCTATACTTACCAAGAAGAGGCAAAAAAGTGTTAATTTTCTTAGGATTTTTTTTTTTAATTAATACTTGAAATCTTTTTAAAAAAAGCAAAGAACATGTGAAGCTTCAAATAAGTTATTGATGCATGAGTTGGCTAAGTCCTCTAAGAGTCTAACTTTCCTCCCTCTTCATCTTTATTAATTAGGAAATCTTCTTGATGACAACGAGGATAAAAGAATCTCTAGATGCAATAATTAGAGATTACTTGAAAAGTATCAAAATATTTTAAGTTTCTATTCAAAAGGGAAAAGAATCATAGAGTCCTATGAGAGCATATGGATTTTGTACGTGGAGGGTATAATGCAAAATGGATTGATTCTCTCTAGGTGATTCGCTATCCTTTTGTTGGGACAAGGACATAGGGAATGAGAGCTATTTGTAGGAACTTGGCCTCCTTAATTCTAAAGGAAATGGAAGTATAAATAGGCAAGAAACTTATTAATTGTAGGGAAGATATTGGGATAAGATTGGAGATTTCAAAGATAGAAGAATGAAGACTTGATTGAGATTCAAGAGGAGAGGAGGATCAATTAGGGGGAGTGAAGGCTAAATCAAGACTAAAAATAAATCTCAATCATGAGTAAAATTGGTAGAAAAAAAATTGGAAATAAAGTAATCATGCATCCCTAAAAGATGATAGGATCACCCCTTTTGAGGGTCTAGTTCAACCATTTTGTCAAGGATAGTCGTTTGAGTGGCCCTACAACTTAAGAAAAGTCACCCATGAGACCCTCTAGCCTCCCAAGTTATCCTTTAGTGAAAGGTCTACAAAAGGTTTTTGTTGTTGTGCAAGTACTTGGAACCTAGTTTAAAGGTTGAGAAATATGGATAAGGGAATAAGAGGAATGAGGGAATTGTCATCAAGATGGAAGATATTGCATGGACTTGTAATTCATTCCATGTGGGTCATGGTTGTGGCTACCATATCAACCTATGAATTTTTTGGAAATTACAAAAGATATAGAATATGGGGTGGATATTTATAGCAAGTGGAAGGGGTAGTTGGTAGGGCACCTACCCAATGTGTTTTATCACTTGGAAATGCCCATATAATTTGGGACCCAACTTATGACTCAACTTGTATCATAAAGAGGTGTTGGCAATGGTTTTCATTGATGTCAACACCTAAGGAGATTACTGATTGTTGGTTGTCATTATATGCCATGCATTATCTAGAGAAGATTTATTGGAGTTGGATGCCAGGCCTTATCTAAAGAAGAGTTGCAGAAGTTCATGGTTAGATTTTATGCCTTGTTCCATGTCAAGAAAAGTTGTATAATGCACTATTGTTGTCAGTAGAGTTGTTTTTATAATGATATATTTAGATGAGGATTAGAAGCATGATTGAAAATGGAGAGATGTTGTTAAAGGTATAAAATATTCCTTATACTCTATCTTGATGTTCCTAATGAAGTATGTGTTTCCAAAAGAAAAATCTAGCCTCTATAAGGTACTTAAGTATTTTTGGTTTAACAAGCTACATTGAAGTCTATCTAGGAGAATGCTCTGCATTTCTCTGTTATTGAAGTTACAATTTTGTGATTTGGGATTCAATGTTAAGTGCTTTGTTGACATTGTACTCCTATATTTTTAGGTCACCTATGTTTTCGAGGAGAGTTCTATGAATTACAAAAGGTTGGCAGTGTTGTCGGTTGTCCAAACTAGTCCAGGAACTACTTTGCATTTCTCCACATCTATGTCTTTGCTCGTACGGCTTGGTGAATATGATCTCAATGTCTATGTTGTGTCTTAGTTCTAATTTCATGTGATGAAGTGGTCCTCAATCTAATATGTTAATGTTATGTCTTCTAGTTATGAGTTTTGTGCTTCCCAGATGGAGTATTTTGTTCTTGTTTGGTTTGTGGTGGCTTCTAGTGGCATGGTAGTATGAAATAAAGGTATATAAGTGTTATTGGATGTTCATGGAACATAACCATGTGATCTACATGATGTTGATTGTCTGCTCTTGTGCTACATTATATCTTGAGTTGGATTTCTAGGTTATTTGTAGATATCTAGCTAACATGGCTTGTTCCCTTGCTTATACCATGTGTTTGGGGGTTCGCACTAGCAATTGAAGATTTGTTAAGTTAGATTTGGGTCCTAGCCTATAATCATTAGAATCACCTTGAGAAAATTCAATCAGAAGTGTGATTTTGAGCCGACTAGTTATGTGCTTCAAAGTTTCATCTACATGTTTCCTTGATGTCAACTTAGGTTGATGTGCACTAGCATGTGAATTGTTTTGGATCACATTGGAAGATGTAATAATAATTTTTGGTCCTCTCTATCTTCAAGATAGGACCACATTATTTTTTTAGTGGACGACTTGTTGAATTCATTGATTGTCTTCTTCTTGGCCAACCTAATTGAAGTTTCAAAGAGTTTTGGTGGATATAAATGCAATATCATTTTGGATGCAATAAGATGGAGAAGTGTACAAGTGAAAAAAATAAAGTGTGTGGAATGTATTGAATATCTAGTAGAGTTAGTTCTACATTGTGAAGAGGAAATATAGAATCAGATGTGCTATAATGCCTCAGTGAGCAGAGTGTTATGTTGACAAGCATTGCAATCTTTATCTAAATCTTTGTATCATGTTCTAAGATAATGAATCCCATTAGGTCCTTTTTATCTTTCTCTTGAAGTTGGTTGGTAATTTAGTGTTGCAAGTCATATGTATCTTGCTCTAAGGCGATGAGCCTTCTTGCAAGTCTTTTCAAATGGCAATGAGCCTTTTATATTTTGAGTTAACTCTCACCATGGTTTTTCCCTCACTGTGTTTTCCACATAAATCTAGTGTTCTCCTTGTGCATGTGTGTGTTATCAATTTTTTCTCACTCCTATTGATCTTATTAGAAGTAGAAATGTTATATCTTTCATTATTGAGTATTGTTGATCATACTGAGGGTTTACATTGCTATATCTAATTAAGGGTTTTAGTTGTGATAAGAGGATTGTATTGTGTTAAAAGTTTCAAGGTTCAGAAGGGATTAAGTCTTTGTGTAGACTAATTCACCCCCCTCTCAGTCTTTAGGTGTGTTCAACAATTGGTATCAAATCCAAGTTCCTTTGTAGAATCCTAACATCTTGAGGCAAAGATCCAGTATGGAACATGATGGTTCACACAAGGGTCCTAGGTTTGATGGGACTAATTATGCTTTATGGAAATCGAGAATGGAAGGACACCTAAACTCCCTAGGATTTGGTGTATGGAAATCATTCAAATATGGTTATATTGCTCCTACTACTCCTCCAATAGATCTTGTTGAAATTAGACTATATGAATGCAATGCCAAAGCTAAGAATGCTCTCTTATGTGGATTAGCTGATATAGAGCTCTTAAAGGTGATGAATTACAGTTTTGCTAAAGATGTTTTGGAAAATCTTCGTGGCATCTATGAAGGTGAAACAAAAGTGAAGCAAGCTAAGATGTAGATCTTTAAAAGTAGATTTGAGACTCTAAAGATGACAAAAGATGAAAACATTGCAAGTTACATGCTTCAGGTACAAGAAGTTGTCTCTGGTATCACTAGTCTTGGTGAAGTTAAAGAAAGTGAGATTGTGAAGAAGGTTTTGAGATCTCTCCCTAGAACTTATAGTCATAAGGTGGTTTTCATTGAAGAGTCTAAAGACTTGGATCAATACTCTGTTGATGAAATGTTTGGTGCTCTTACTACCTTTGAAATGAGAGAATTTGATGAAGATGTTCTAAAAAGGGAAGTTGCATTCAAATCTAATAAAAAGATTGAAGATGAAGCTATTGATCAAAATGATGACCTTGATGAAGTTGAAGCTAACTTTGTGAGAAGATCAAAGAAATGAATTGGCAAATATAAAGTTAAATTTCCCTTCAAACATTTCAATTATGGAAGGATAGGTCATTTTGTATATAGATGTCCCTATAAAGAATCCATTGATAACAAAAGAGAGAAAATCAAAAGAGGATTCTATTCTAAGGAAAGCAACTATTCCTCTTAAGGTTAATATATTGATTCAAGTGATGAAATCTATTCTTGGCTTTGGAAGGAAAAAGAATAATATTGGAAAATGTAAAAGGTTCAGTACCTTATAGTATAGTAAAGTTAATGAAAGGTCAATGGCAGTATGGACTTCCTTTCATGCAAAGGAAGGGGTAAATGCTTAGGTGATTGGAAGTGGGTGTGCTCACCACATGACTGGTGACAAAAGTAATTTCATCAATCTGAAGAAGGTTAATGGTGGAGCCATTAAGTTTGGTGATGATAATTTAGAACAAATATGTGGAAAAGGTGATATAGCAATTGATGGAAAGAACAAAACTAAAGATTTCCTTTATGTAAAAGGTCTGAAACATAATCTCATGAGTGTCAGTCAAATGTGCAGCAAAAGATACAATCTTACTTTTCATGCTAATGGATGTGAGATTAGAAAGGAAGGTTTTGGAAGGCTTATTGTTGAAGGAACGAGGACATATGGCAATGTCTATCATATAAAGGAGGCTAATGGAAGAATCTAATTATTGGATCAATCCAGAGAATATTGGATATGGCACAAAAGGATAGGGCACATCAACTTCTAAAAAATGGTGAAGATCAATTCCTCTCATGCAGTGAGAGATATGCCTAGAATAATAAAGCCTACAAATACTTTATGTAAAGAATGTCATATGGGAAAGGAAACTAAGACTAGTTTCAAAAGCAAGGAGTGCTCTATTTCAATGACATTGAATTTGATCCACATTGATCTATGTGGACCTACGAGGATAAGGAGTCAACAAGGTGAAAGGTATTTTATGTTGCTTGTAGATGATTACACTAGAATGACTTGGGTTACATTCTTAAGAGAGAAATTAGAAGCCTTTGATAGGTTTATGACTTTTAACTCAAAAGTTGAGAATGAAATGGATGTTAGGATCAAATGTTCAAGGTTAGATAGAGGAGGTGAATTTACTTCCTATAAATTTGAAAAGTTTTATGAAGATCATGTTATTAGGAGACATTTGTCTTCTCCTAGAAGCCCTCAACAGAATGGGGTAGTTGAAAGGAAGAATAGAAAAGTGCAAGAAATGGATAGGACAATGATGAAAGATGTTGACCTATCGGATATGTATTGGAAGGAATATATACTGCTACCTATTTACTCAATAGAGTGCAACTGAGGATCAAAAATAATAAGACCCCTTATGAGTTGTGGTATGGAAGACCTCCTACTATTAGATATTTTAAAATCTTTGGCAGAAGATGCTACATCAAAAGAGATGAAGGAGACCTTAGAAAAATTTATTCAAGGTGTGATAAAGGAATCTTTCTTGGTTACTCAACTAGGACCAAGGCATACAAATCCTACAACAAGAGATTGGGAAAGATGATTGAAAGTACAAATGTCAAGGTAGATGAAGACTTGTGCCAGATCTCTTGTGAACCTGAGGTTTTCAGATTTGATATGCTTCCATGAATTGAAGAAGAAGAAGAAGAAGAAGAAATAGAAGAGAAAGAAGAAAATGAACCAAAACCAATGAAGACTCTCAAGACTAGAAAAATATGTGCAGAAGAACCACTCTCTAGATCAGATCATTGGAGATAAAAATGAAGGTGTGCTGACAAGAAGAAAGTTGCAAAAGCAACTGAACTAGGAAACTTGTGCTTATTATTAACAGTAGAAACCAAAAACTTTGTTGATGCTAGAAAATATGATAATTGGATAAAGGAAGAACTGAATTAGATAGAAAAGAATCAAACTTGGGATTCAGTTCCCAGACCAGCTGATAAGAATGTGATAGAAACAAAGTGGGTGTTCCAGAATAAGTTGAAAAAAGTCAGATTGGTTTGCAAGGGCTATTCACAAGTTGAAGGTAACGATTTTGAGTAGACTTTTGCTCTGGTAGATAGACTAGAGGAAATAAGGATGTTTCTTGCTCTTGTTTCTCATAAGAACTTCAAAGTATATCAAATGGATGTCAAGTCAGCTTTCCAAAATTGTGATCTAGAAGAAGAGGTATATATTGAGAAACCAAATGGTTTCTAGTTATCAGAGGATTTGGACATGGTTTATAGACTCAAGAAAGCTCTATATGGTCTCAAGCAAGCTCCTAGAACCTAGTATGCTAGATTGGATAAGTATCTACTTCAACAAGGATTCAAGAAAGGTAATATAAATAGTAATCTATACATTAAGGTTCAAGAAGACAAGTTGTTGATTGTAGTTGTATGTGTTGGTGACATCATCTTTGGTGGATATGATGATATGTGTAAAAAATTTGCAGAAGAGATGTAGAAAGAATTTGAGATGTCAATGATTGGTGAGTTATCCTTCTTCCTTGGGCTTCAAATTATTCAACAAGATGATGGTATCTTTATTTCTCAAGCTAAATATGTCAAGGAGATGTTGAATAAATTTGGAATGGAAGAATCTAAACCAATGGGTACTCCTATGGTGATTGGTTGTCACCTCAGCAAATCTAATGTCTCTAAAAGTTTATCAAAATATTTTATAGGTCTATGATTGGAGGGTTGTTTTACTTAACTTCTTTTAGACCAGATATCATGCATGTGGTATGTTTGGTTTCCATATTTCAATTCAATCCTAAGTAATCTCATGAGAAAGTTGTGAAAAGAATATTCAAATATTTGAAAGGAACTTTGTGGTACAAAAAGGATCAAAATTTCTCTTTGAGTGCCTATACTAATGCCGATTGGGTAGGTTGTGTGGATGATCAGAGAAGTACAAGTCAGGAAGTGCATTATTTTTGGGAGACAAATTGGTCTCATGGTTCAGTAAAAAGTAAGACTCAATATTTTTATCCATAATAGAAGCTAAATACATTGTTGCAGCATCTCACTACACTCAGGTGCTTTGGATGAAGTAGACTTTGAAGGATATGAAGGTAATTTATGATGAACCTATTCCCATATTGTGTGACTATACAATTTCTATTAACATTTTCAAGAATCTAGTAATGCACTCAAGAAAAAAGGACATTTCAATCCGGTATCACTTTTTGGGAGAGAAAGTTACAAAACATGAAGTTAGAATGGATTATATGCCTACCAAGGACCAGATTGTAGCTATATTCACTAAGGTGCTTTCAAAGGATACTTTTGAGTATCTTCAGCTGAAGTTAGGGGTATTTACCCTCCTTGTTCTAACTAGATGCATAGATGGTGCATTTGTCTAGGGGGCGAAATTCATGTCATATCCCTTTCTCCAGGATTGATGTGTGCTCCCACTTAGGGGGAGCTATTAGTAAGGTGGATTTTTTATGTTGTTGTACAAAAGCACTTCTAGTAAAAGGGGAGAATGTGTTGTTGCTTTATTTGAAGATATTTGTCCCTTTGTCCCTAAAGTCAAAGAATTTAATATTGCTTTATGGCCCTTTTTCCTTGATGTCAAAGGGGAGAGTGAGCAATGTGTGTTTCCATCAATGCTAAAGGGGGAGATTATTGGAAGTGGTTTTCATTGATGTCAACACTTGAGGAGATTGTTGATTATTGGTTGTCATTGGATGCCATGCCTTATCTAAAGAATATTTGCTGAAGTTGGATGCCATGCCTTATCTAAAGAAGAGTTACAGAAGTTCATGGTTGGATGTCATGCCTTATTACATGTCAAGAAAAGTTGTATAGTGTACTATTGTTGTTAGTAGAGTTGTTTTTATAATGATATATTTAGATGAGGATTAGAAGCATGACTGATAATGGAGAGATTTTTTTGAAGGTCTACAGTATGTATTATACTCTCTCCCGATGTTCTTGATGAAGTATGTCTAGAAAGATCTGGCCTTTGTAAGGTACTTAAGTGTTTTTGGTTCAGGAAGTTGCACTGAAGTTTGTCTAGGAGAATGCTCTGCATTCCTCCACTATTGAATTTTTGGTCTTGCAGTTTGGGATTCAATGTTAGTGTTGTGTAGTAATTGCACTCCTATCTTTTCAGGTCACCTATGTTGTCAAGGAGAGTTCTATGAATTGCAGAAGGTTGGCAGTGTTTTTGGTTGCCTAGATTGGTTTGGGAAATGCTTCACTTTTTTTTGCATTGGCATATCTACTCCTACAATTTGGTGAATGTGCTCTCAATGTTTTTGTTGTGTCTCAGTTCCAATTTCATGTGATGAATTGGTCCACACATTGGTATGTTAATGTTATATCTTCTAGTTGAGTTTTGTGCTTCCCAGATGGAGTATTCTATTCTCGTTTGGTTTGTGGTGGTTGCTATTGGCATGACAGTATGAAATAAGGGTATAGAAGTGTCATTAGATGTTCATGGAACATCCCCATGTGATTCGCACAATGTTAATTATCTACTTTTGTGTTGCATTATGTCTTGAGTTGTATTTCTAGGTTATTTATAGATATCTAGCCGATAGGGCTTGCTCCCTTGCTTGTGACATGTGTTTGGGGGTCTACGCCAACAATTGAAGATGTGTTAAGTTATATTTGGGTCCCGACCTATCTTAGTTAGAACCACCTTGAGAAAATTCAATTAGAAGTATGATTTTGAGATGATTGGTTATGTACTTCAAAGTTTCATCTACATGTTTCCTTGATGCCAACTTAGGTTGATGTATGCCATCGTGTGAATTATTTTGGATCGCATTAGAAGATGTAATAAGATTTTTTTGGTCCTCTCTATCTTTGGGATAGGACCACATTATGTTTTTGGTGGCCAACTTGTTGAATTCATTGATTCTTCACAGATGACCTAATTGAAGTTTTGAAGAGTTGCAATGGATACAAATGCAAGATCATTTTAGATGCAACAAGATGGAGAAGTGTACGAGTGCAAAAGATCAAGTGTGTAGAATGTTTTGAATATTCGGTAGAGTTAGTGCTACATTGTGAAGAGGAAAGATAGAATCAAATTTGTTATAATGCCTCAGTCAACAGAGTGTTATGTTGACAAGTATTGTAATATTTATCTAAATCTTTGTATCCTACTCTGAGATAGTGAATCTCATCAGGTCCTCTATATCTTCCTCCTAGAGTTGGTTGGTACTTCAATGTTGCAATTCCTTTGTATCTTGCTCTAAGGTAGTGAGCCTTCTTGCAAGTCTTTTTGGTAGTGACCCTTTTATATTATGAGTTAACTCTCACCGTGGTTTTTCCCTCATTGGGTTTTCCACGTAAATCTAGTATTCTCCTTGTGCATGTGTGTTATAAATTTATTTTTCATGGTTGTTGATATAATTAGAAGTATAACTATTATATCTTTTATTACTAAATATCACTAAACATACTGAGGGTTTAAACTACTATATGTGATTAATGGTTTTAGTTGGGATAAGAGGGTTGTATTATGCTAAAAGTTTCAAGGTCTAAAAGGGATTAAGTTTTTGTGTAGACTGATTCATCCCCCCCACTTAGCCTCCAATGTGTTCAACAAGAGGACCATTTGTGGGGTTGTAGATGTAAAAAAAAACAAAATCACCCACTTCAAAAAAATTCTTGGACTCATGTTGATCATCCTTCTACTTCATACAATTTTTCAACTGTTGTTGATTCTCCTTCAAAGTTGTTTAGAACCCATGCTCTATGGAATGAAGAATAATCAAGAATCTTCACCTTGAAATTACTTAGAACATAAGAGGATTGGATGATAACCATATAAGGCTTCATATGGGGTAGTTTTATTTACACTATGATAAGTGTTAGTGTGCCACCATTCTACTAGAAACAATTTCCTAGCCCAATATCCTTATTATTTATACACAAAACAATGAAAGAAAGTTTCCAAGTATTTATTAATAATCTCAAATTGACCATCCATTTGAGGATGGTATGTTGAACTCGTTTTTATTTGGTTGTCATGTAACTTTAATAAATCTACCATAATTTAATAGAAAAAAGTAGGATCTTGGTCATTAGTGATAGAATGTGGTAATTTTTATAGCTTGAAAATATGTCCAATAAGTATTGTGTTACTATCATGACAGTGAGCGGGTGGGGCACAATCACCAAAATGAATTTTTTAACCCCAAACTTAGGAAGTCATACAATGAAATCTATGGAAATATTTATTAATGTCTCTAGAAAGAGAGGGATTGTAAATATTTTTCACCCTTGTTATGTTGACATACCTCACATTCATTGATAAATTATTGATATTTTACTCAAGTCCATCCTAGATGAAATTTCACTTTATACATTTGTAAGTTTACAAACATCCAACATGGTGATTTTTTTGGGGGGGTTATTAGAACATAGTGAGTAATATTTTCTTGAGTTGGGAGTCATGAAATAAGTAAATTATGTCATAATACTTAAACATTCAACCTTACCACATGAATTTGTGTCATTACTAAGGATCTACATCAAACTACTAGATATCATCTCATATTTTGGTATTTTCCACCCATTTAAAATGAACCTCCTAGAACCAAGTTAGTACCAAAATCAAAAGGGAAAATATAGACCCCTTGTCTTCATATTATGGTAGATTGCATTAACCACACCATTCTCTTTTCCTTTTATATACATAGTCTCATAGTCATATTTCAATATCTTTGTAAACCACTTTGTTGTTCTAGGGAGGAAATTGATTGTTGTAAGAAATATAATCATTTAAAGTTAGTTTTGATCTAGAATAAATGAACCTAAGAGGTACAAACACCATAGTTGAAAAATATGCAAGACAACCATCATATCCTTTTCATAGGTTGATCTAGCTAAATTATTCTTAGTTAATTACTTGTTAGTGAAAGTTGGTGGTCAACCCCTTGCTTCAAGATTGCACCTATTCCCATCCTTGAGGAATCACATTCCATGACAAATAGTTTCATAAAGTTGGGAAATGCCAAGATTAGTGTTGAATAAATAACATTTTTAAAGGCATGAAAATACTATTCTACATCCTATGTATAAACAAAGGACTTCTTTTTTATTAAGGATATGATGGGTCTTACAATATTAATATAATTTTTGATAAATTTGTTGTAATATCTCATCAAGCCCAAGAATCCACATAAACTCTTGATGGATTAGGGTCGAGGCTCATCTTGCATCACTTCAATATTTATCATATCAACTTGCATTCCTTCTTATGTAATAATATGACCTAAATACTCCACTTCTTGTACACCAAAAACACACTTAGAGTGTATAGAAAAAGAGAATGATCCTACAAAACCTTGAGAGTAAGGTCCATGTACTTGACACAATCAACCCAAGTGCAATTATAAATGATACTATCATTAAAAAGTACCAAGATGAACTTAAGAAGATATCCCTTGAACACCATAATAATTAAAATCTAAAATGTAGAGGGAGCATTAGTGAGATAATAGAGCATCATTAAAAACTCATAGTGAACTTGATGCGTGTAGAAAGCCATTTTAGGATTTTCTTCCCTTTCTACTTGAATTTGATGGTAATCAAATTGAAGGTTCAATTTGGTAAAAAATGGCCCTATATAGCTCACCCAATAAATAATCTATAACTAGAATTAGGAACTTGTCCTTGATGGCGAGTTCCCAAAAATTGGATCACATCCTTTAACCCACATCTTTCTTTGAAACCATCAACATTGGAGTTGAATAATTTCTAGTACTTGGTGTAATTATCACATCTTCTAGTAATCCCTAACCATTTTATCAATCTCATTCTTCCACTCAAAGGATCTATAAATAACTTCATATTTGGAGGTTGATCACATAATATTAGTGACATAGCATGGTCATCAAACATTATTGAATGAACCATTTGGGTTATTAAAATTCCTTGTGATTCTTATCTAATATTGCCTACAAATCTTAAGGAGGATATGATGCAGGAGCATTCGAGTGCATGGACAATCTGCACACCCAAAAACATGTTTATTTTAATTTCTTGTGTTTTGTTTTGGTTTTGCTTGTAGGCGCATTTTATTTATCTCTTCAACTCCTTTGGCATAGTCTGGTTTAATTTTTGGTGTGATAAAAATCAAACTATTAATTTTTGCTTCTCGATAATTGTTTTAGTTTGTGTGTATATTTTGATTTTCTAAAAAGGAAAAGTCCCACGCCTAGGCCTATAAGTGGGAATTTAGTACATTTTGTAACTCCATTTTCTAGAATTTGAAATGCCTTGTTGAGGAAAATTGAAAGGCAAGCATTGAAGGAGTGGAGAGAGTGGATTGAGAAGCAAGAAGGAAAATTTTGAAAAATAATTGAAGACTCTTTCCAAAAAAGGGAAAACCCACACCCAATAGGAAGAAAGTGGGATTTGAAATTTGACTGGATGCTAAGAGGAAAAGCCACCTAGATTTCCAAGAGGGATTTGGACAGGAAAAATAATGAAGAAAATGTAAAGAAAAGAAGAATGTAAGGAAAGAAGGATGAATTTGATGGGATTCGATGGGTGTTGCAGGTGCTTTTTGCTAGTGTGAAGAGTTGTGATCATATTTTGTATGTGTGTAGATGGTTTTTTTAATGTGTGAAGTTTGCACATGCTCTCCTATAGATAGTTGTTGCAGGAATGACATTGTTTTGTAATATTTAAAATCTGTGTACCTTCAAGTTTGTTGTAGACAATCTGAATTTAAATGAAATTTCAGTTTTTTATCATTATGTGGTTGTTATTTGTGTTATCCAACAGGCTTTAAAATTTAATAGGCTGCAATAATTAACAATCCTGTGAATTCTCAATTGTTGAGCTACACCATTTGGTATTAGAGCAGGTTGAGGAAGAAGAAAAGAAGTCATGGCATATAGAGGACATGGGAGAGGGAGAGCACCATGAGGAGAAGACAATATAGTTGTTATGCAAATTTTGAGAGGAATAACAACACACCTGGAGGCCATAGAAACCTCACAATAGAGATGAATTCATATAGAGGATGTTAGTAAAGAAGAGGAATATGTTGTAGAAGTTGCATAATTAGAAAGAGGAGATGTTCAAGAAGATAAATTCTTGCAAGTACTATCCAAGTTGGGTAGTAAGCCAAGGATGGACCCGTCAAGCTATAGTGGAAGCTTAAATCTACAAGAACTCATTGATTGGATTGTGGAGATGGAAAAGTGTTTTGACTTGGAATCCACCAAAGACAATAGGAAGGTGGAGTATGCTTGCACGAGGTTGAAAGGGCATCCATCCTTATGGTGGGATCAATTACAAATTGAAAGATTGAGAAAAGGAAAAGAAAAGATCAAATAATGGGATAAAACGGTGACCAAATTGAAGGCCAAGTTTTACCAGCAAATTACAATATCAACTTATTCAAGAACTTACAGAATCTGAAACAAAAATATGTAGGTGTCATGGAGTACACTGAGGAATTCTACCAGCTAAATTTTCGGTTTGGACATGTTGAGGATAATGAAGAACATGTAGCAAGGTATGTAAATGGTTTGTGGATCTCAATCCAAGATGAGTTAAGTTTGTTCATGATAAGGACAATAGAAGAGGCCTACCAGCATGCACTCAAAGTTGAAGAGAAATTAGCAAGGAGGCAGCAAAATAATCTCAGAGGGTGAGATAAACCTCTTAGGGGTAGAGGACAACCAAATATAGGATGAGGAAAACCATCTAAGGAAGTAGAAACAAGATGGTCACAAACTATGTCACCAATGTGATGGGAGGAGGAGATTCCTTTAGAGAAAGAGGAGAAACTTCAAGAGGAAGGGGACATTATGGAAGAGGAAGAGGATTTTTAGGAGTTTGTTTCAATTGTGGAGAGGTTGGCCACAAGGCATTTGAATTCCCTCAAGTGCAATGATAGGATGGGAAGAGTAGGACTAGGAGAACATTTATCATAGAGGCTGAAGAAGAAAATGAATTAGCAAACCCAAAGAATGGAGAAGCTCTTATGCTAAGGAAATTGATCTTAAAGCTAGAAAAGGAGCAACAAGATCCTATATAGAGGAGGATTTTATTTAAAACCATTTGCAAAGAGAAGAGAAAGTATTGCACCATGATTATGGACAATGATAGCATATATAATTTGGAATCTCAAGAAATGGTGGAGATACTAAGCTTGGAGAAAACAAAACATCCAAAACCCTACAAGGTCATGTGGTTACAAAAGTGCCATCAGCTTCTAGTGAATGAATAATGTTTGGTAAGTTTCCAGATTAGTAATTATAGAGATGAAATTATGTGTGATGTAATGCCTATGGATGCTTGTCATATTCTTTTGGGTAGACCATGGTAGTATGACCAAAACGTCATACATGATGGTGAAGAAATGACTTCCACAATAACCAAAGATGCAAAAAAATATATTATGACACTAGTGAAAGAAAACATAAGTAAGTGGGCAATGATACTAGAGTATGTGTAATTTTGGGAAAATAATTTTTAAAACAGATACAAATGGAAGAGATGTGTTATGCCTTGGTTTCTCATCTAAAAAAATTTGGGACAGTGGAAGAAGAGCAAGAAATACCCATAGAAATCAAGGAGATATTGCAAGAATACAATGACATCTTGATGAAAGACTTACTAGATAGGTTTCTACCTATGACGAATGTGAGTCATTGTACGGATTTGATAATAGGAGCAAGCTTACCAAACAAGGCATCCTGCCAAATGAGCCTCAAGGAGAATGAAGAAATAAATAGAAAGTACAAGGGTTGTTGGACAAAGGTTTGATAAGAGAAATTTTGAACCCATGTGTTGTACCAACAGTTCTAGCACCAAAGAAATATGGAGAATGGTGTATGTGCATAGACTCAAGAATTATTAATAAGATAACCATAAAGTACATGTTCCCATTGGCATGAATGGATGATTTGATGGATTGCTTGAGTGGGTCAAAATATTTCATAAGATTGATCTCAAAATTGGGTACCAACAAATAAGAATTAGGGAGGAAGATGAATGGAAAACCGCATTCAAAACTAAGGAGGGGTTGTATGAGTGGTTGGTTATGCCATTTGGACTCACAAATTCTCCAAGTACCTTCATAAGATTGATGAACAAAGTGTTGAAACCATTCCTCGGTAAGTTTGTGATTGTTTATTTAGATGATATCTTGGTTTTTAGTAAAGAAAAGAATGAACATTTAAAACATGTGAGGGTTGTTTTTGCAAAAGTTAAGAGAGGAAAATTTGTTGGTTAAACTCAAGAAAAGTAGTTTTATGAAAGAAGAGTTGGTATATTTGGGCTTTGTAATTTCAAAGTAAGCCCTACAGATGGATCCAGAGAAGGTAAAGGCAATCCTAGATTAGGAAACTCCTAGAAGCATGTTTGAAGCAAGGTGTTTTCATGGTTTGAAAAGCTTCTACATGAAGTTTATCATAAATTTCAGTAGCATTTGTGCTCCCATTACTGATACAATGAAGGGATAGAGGAGATAATTCAAGTGGATAACTATAGCAAAGTGAAGTTTTAATATTTTGAAGGAGAAAGTGATCGAGTAACCCATACTAGCATTACCAAATTTTAACAAGGTGTTCCAAGTTGATTGTGATGCAAGTGGTACAACCATAGGAGGGGTTCTAAGTAAAGAGGGCAGACCTATAGCTTACTTTAGTGAGAAGATAAATGAGGCCAAGATGAAGTATTTGGTGTATGATCAGGAGTTCTATGCTATTATTCAAGCACTCAAGAAATGGAGACATTACCTGTTACCCAAGGAGGTTGTCCTCTACACCGACCATCATGCTTTGCAATACTTTAACAACCAAGGTAAGCTAAACCAAAGACACATAAAATGGGTTGAGTTTATTCAAAGTTCCTTATTTATCCTTAAACATAGAAGTGGCAAATTAAATCAAGTAGTTGATGCATTAGGTAGATGTTTTCTATTGAATAAGATGCAAATAAATGTTTCAAGTTTTAATTCTACGAAAGAAATGTATGAGAAGGAATTTGATTTTGGTGAAGCATGGGAAACCTGTAAATTCCCAATTGATGAAGATAGAATCAAATGGCTAGAATACTTCATTGAAGAAGGATTGTTATTCAAGAAGCATTTAATACATTTTGTAACTCCATTTTCTAGAATTTGAAATACCTTGTTGAGGAAAATTGAAAGGCAGGCGATGAAGGAGTGGAGAGAGTGGATTGAGAAGTGGGAAGGAAAAATTTAAAAAATAATTGAAGGCTCTTTCTAGAAAATGGAAAACCCACACCCAATAGGAAGAAAGTGGGATTTGAAGTTTGACTGGAGGCTAAGAGGAAAAGCCACACCCAAATTACCAGGAGGGATTTGGATAGGAAAAAGAATGAAGAAAATGTAAATAAAAGAAGAATGTAAGGAAAGGAGGATGAATTTGATGGGATTTGGTGTGTTGCAAGTACTTTTTGCTAGTATGAAGAGTTGTGATCAGATTTTGTATTCCTGTAGCTGATTTTCTAAATGTGTGAAGTCTGCACATGCTCTCCTATAGATAATTGTTGCAGGAATGACATTGTTTTGTGATATTTGAAATATTTGTACCTTCAAGTTTGTTGTAGACAATCTGAATTTAAATGAAATTTCATATTTTTATCATTGTGTGGTTTTTCTTTATGTTATCCAATAGGATTTGAAATTTAATAGGCTGCAACAATTGACAATCCTATAGATTCTCAATTGTTGAGCCACGCCATGATATGGAGAGGAAGGAGAGTAAGGTTTAATGGAGTATAATTGAGTTATAATGCTTGAGTTCCCTTTAATAATTTTTGCATGTAGTAAGAGTTTATGAGTTAAACCCCCCTTACCTTTATACCTTGCAAGGTGTAATCCTTATCCTACTAATTGAATTTCATCCAAATGTGTGAATAATAAAAAGTGAGAGGCCTTAAATTTTATAGCCATTACACTCTCAATATTGTATTGGAAACCTCTAGAGAGAGAACATACACATAATTGGCAAGTTGATAGTACCTCATGGTGAGTTTAACATTTTGATATTTACTACCACAAGACATAATATTATTGTTGTCACATGAAACTGCACCATGTTGAACACTTGTTTAGCATTCCAATGACACAATGGAATTGACCTCAAGGTGTGGGACCTTGCAAATGAGGTCAAATCTCTAGATAAGGTTGAATTCCTCTCAAAACTAGATGTAATAATACTGGTTCAACCTAGCACTGGATAACTCTACACTAATCCTAATCTATTAAATTGCAAAAGGAAAAGGTAGAAGAGGATGTTGAAAGTTAGAAAAATGGTGATGTACTAAGACTAAATATGTTTCTTCCTACCTGTGATTGCATAGATTATCAACAAAATCACTGAAGAGGATTACACAGTTCCCTATTTCATCACTTTTACAAGGAATTATGAAGGCTAGGGTCTAAAAGATCATAAAAGGGGGGGAAATTACCCATAATTAACACTTAAACAAATTATCACAATCATACAACCTACAAAATGATAAGAGTTCATGCATGTATAGAGGTATCAAATATTACACAAAATATAAGCACTAAGAGGAGGTAAAAATAGTGATTCTATTAACACATAGGCATGAAAGCCAATTTTACAATTACAAAATGCAAAGGTTACATAATTCTACTGAAGAAAATCTAGGGAAGAACCTTACAATGAGCACAAAAGTGCCTTATATCATTTATAGGTCGTAGGAGAGATAGAGGGCATGTGATTGGGCAAGAAACCCTAAAAAAACATTGCAAATCATGTGCAGACATGTGCACTTCAAATCTCAACTTGAAAGTCATCCAAAATGGCCCTAACATCATAGCCATGCTTCCACAATGATGAATCCATAGATAAATTATAGAAACTCCCACAAAATCTACAACAAAATCGCAACTAGGGATGGCCCTCTAACAGAAAGTAGTCTACAAACAATAAATGAAGCATGGGTGATGAGCCTGGTTAATAACTAGTTTTCTTCCATTTAGTTCATATCTTTTAAACATTTCAAGCTACTTATTTCACAAATATTTTTGAAACTTATATATCTTTTATATCTTTTATGCAACCTAAACTAGACTTTGATATGTGAAAATATAGTTATGATATGGTGATGTTTGTATGGATAAATGTGTGAATGTGTATGAAATTCAATATGATTCTATGTTTATTTCATGGTTGTTAATAGTGTGTATACTTTAGATAAAACTAATCTCTTGCATCCAAAATAATTGTAACCTACAACAACTAAAGAGCTCAGCCTGTAACCAAAGGATTCCAGGCAGATTGCAGGGGAGAGTCTAGAACACTAAGAATGTGATAGTTATAGGAAATGATGGAAGTGATCATTAAAGTGGTCAATCATGAGTCACCAGATCATCCAATAAGATGATAGAAGGAAGAATAAGTCTATACTGATAAGGAATCCAACATGACAATTTTCACAGAGCATGTCTCTCTCAAACCATTAGGGAAGAGTTTTAATTTTATTTATCTTCTATCTTTTTCAATTATGGTTTTAGTTGCAAAGACTAGCCCTCTCCCTATTTTGAAGGAGAGTGGACATCTACATTTAGTTTTTTATTTAGTCCTTATGCAAATAAAATTCCTCCTGGGCCTATAAATTTGGATAGATGGTTGAGGAGTAGATCTAGTTAGCAGTTTATGTTTTGATAGTTCCAGTTTTGTTTCACTAATAATACTTCATTTTTAGTTTTTTGTTATTTAGTTATAATGGCTATGCACTCATGAATGAGAAATTTGTGAAGATTCTTGTCATGTTGTGAGAGTTCAATTATATGTAATAAAGATATTCCAATTTACTGTTATGATTAGTTGATTCAAGTAGCACATATTGATTCCTCCTATGGGTACAACAACTCAAGCAAGGGCCACTTGAGGTACTATTCATGCACCTTCATTTTTGTTAGTAGATTAGAATATTACATTATTGCATTCATTTCAAGTGGATTCTCAATTACATACACATAAATGATATCTTGTCTCATGAATTATGCTTTGTAATGCGAGTAGTTAGAAGTAAGAGTTGGTAGAGTTAGTGAATTGCAAAATTTAGGTTTAGTAGTTAACAGTTACAGTGTTAAGTTGAAGGTACCCATAGCATCAATAGCAAATTAAGTTATTTCACCTATTTTGTAAGTTAACACTTTATTTACTTTTCCAACCTTTACTATTTTCTTGTACATGTGTAAACCACCTATACTCATTGATATAGGTCGTGTAGAGTCTGGGAATGTACATATAGTGCCAACATCATCAAAATCTTATGAAACCTTGGTTGATAATTAAATGATGTATTTACAAGGGTTTAGTGAACTGTTTAGCTAGGAACTCCTCCTAATTGTGTGTCTAACACCAAGTTGACTGAGAATTAGAAAGGCCTTACATTTTTGGCATCATTGTCGAGGATGGTGCTACATTTAGGATTCTCTTATGTAATTTCAAGATTTCCTAGTTTAAATGTTTTGATTTTAGCATTGGAATAATTAGGTTTTAATCCATCAACACAAAAAAAAAATTACTAACAATTTGTAGGAGCATATGATCCAAAGAGTTACAACTATTTTATACGAAGGCGACGAGACGCTTTGGGAAGATTTTTCCCCTCAACACACAAAGCTTTAGAGAATACTGGTGATCAAAGTGAACAAAGGGAGGGTAGTCCTATAGAAGAATCATCCCTAACACCAATATCCATATTCGACACAAAGGAGACTTCCCACACACAAATCATCACCATGCATGATGATGTGGTGGAAGACCCACCAGAGCATGTGAATTTTGAGTTCCCCATTGCCAAATAGGAGAGAGAAACTACCCTGAAGAACATACCTCCTTTAGCATTACCTGTCTTTTATGGGTTGGTCACAGAGGATCCAGATACCTTGATTTTTCAGTTTGATGTATTATGTAGAAGTTATTATTATATTACAAATGCACATAGGATCAAATTGTTTCCAACAACATTGAAGGATACTACTCTGAGATGGTTTATGGGTTTAGGAAGAGATGTTCCAAATTGGAATTCCATGAAGAAAAATTTCTTGGAAAACTACTTGGATTACTATAGAGGCATAGACAGAAAGAGGGATGACATCTTTAGGATGTCACAAAAGGAAGATGAATCTTTGGAAGACTATATGGAAAGGTTTCGGTTTTTCTTTAAGAAATACCACCAAAAAAGACTCTCTTATGAGTATTTAAAATTGATATTCTTAAGGGGGATTAATGAGGATTGCATGGATGCACTTAACCTCATTGAGGCAGGAGATATTTCTCAGGAACCATTTGAAGAAAGATGCAAAGCATGCAATAACTACTCAAAGTCTTTCACTAAGAATATTAGAGGATATAGGACATCTTCTTTTAGCAAACCGTCCAATGGAGTCTTTAGAGTTGAATTGAGTAATATTCTATCAAATATGAAGGAGGAGATTATCAGCCATATTGCTACACAGTTAGACACCCTTCATATCAAAGAGAAGCAAGAAGAGGCAAAAGTAGCTCTTACAAAATAATGCCCACATTGTAGACAAAGAAGGACTAACTACAAATGCAAGAAGGTGGCAAGTATCTCTAAAGATAAGCAAGGCACATCACACTTCCATATATTGGAAGGTGAAGTTGGACAAGTATTCTACATAGCTCAAATGAAACCATGTTAGCCAAGACAAGGTATGCCTCAAGATCCTTTGAATTACAACATGTCATTTCCTAGTAACAATGCAAATCTTCTTATTTGGAACCCTCAATCTTGGGGTAATATGCAAAACCAACAATGGTCAATGCCTCAACCCAATTGGAAGCAATAGTAGTAAAACATATGGCCATCACAAAATTTTCAAGGATCTAACTATAATTCTCAATGGCCACCCCAACAAAACCAATGGCAACCTCAGTGGCAAAGAGGTCGGTAATGGAAAAACAAAAACATGAACTACTAGTAGCCACAAAAACCCTTGTAGCCACAACAACAAGCCATTATTCCAAACCCAATAAATCTAACACCATAGCCACCTAGAGCACCTCAACTTCTAGCCCAACCTGTACCTAACCCCAATAACAATCCTATTCAAGAGGCTTATCCTGGTGAAGTCGTTCAGTACCCTACTTATGGGGTGGAGGTGAGTGATGTCCACCTTAGATTAGGGAAAATGTTGCTTGGGCCTTCATCCCCTCAAATCACTGAATTAGTTGATGAGGAACCCCCAACAAAGACCTTGGACAACCAACCTAAGGAGCCTAAGTCAAATTAGGTTAACCAAACCAATCAAAGTCTAAAGCCCCCATTCCCTAAAAGATTAGTAGTTCACAAGCATCAAACACAAGATAAAACTAACCTATTGGGACAACTTAAGGATATTTGCATCAAGATTCCCCTTATCCAAGCCATTCAGGAGGTTCCTTTCTATACTAAATAGTGAGAGAACTATGCCTTAAAAAGCTAGGAAGGAAGCGAAAAGACCCTCAAACTGTACATTTCTTAGGACAACTTGCAAACATTATGTTGGGAAACATTATTGTCCCCAAGTATGCAAACCCTGGGAGTCTTGTAGTGGATGTAAAGATAAATGGCACTCTCATTAAGAACACTTAATTAACTTGGGAGCGGTTATTAATGTAATGACCAAAGAGACCATAAAGTTGTTACAACTAATATACCATAGACCTACACTTACTATTCTATAGCTAGCAGATAGGTCCATAGTTAAACCTGAGGGTATTATTGAAGACTTGGTACTAACACTGGATTCATGGAGTACCCTACTGAATTTATGGTATTGTAGCCTACAGGCTACCCTCTCATTTTAGGAAGACCTTGGTTGGCAACAATAGATTCCTTTATAGGTTGTAGGTCTTGAAATATGATTATGTCTAATGAAAATGTGACTAAGAAATTGGTCCTTTATCCACCAGCCCAGCCACATGCAAACCTAGAAAAAATCATTTGGCCTACCCTATATGAGGGGGATCAATACTCTTTGCAAACCCTGATGACTATTGAATGCAATCCTTTGTTAGAAAACCAAGATGAAGATAACTTGATAGTGATCATATTAAATAACTGTGGTAGGGACCTGCAGCATCAAGACTATCTAACATTCCTACAAGATCCTCTACAAAATGTGATTCTTGCCAGCTCATTTGAGTCAATTTCCTAAATATTCCACACCTTGTTACCATACCAATGTGTCTCAAACATAGCAGCACTTGACATCTCATCAGTTCAAATAACATCCAAGACTTTAGATATAATGTTGGGTAAATCATTGAATGTTAATAGTCAATTGGCTAATGTACAACAAACCTCACTGATGAACGTGTTGCAAGCACACACAGTAGCCTTTACATGGGATTATCATGACATGAAGGGGATAAAACCTAACTTTTGTATGCATAGGATTTATATCAATGATGATTTTAAATCCATAAGGCAACCCTAAAGGAGAATAAACCCTGCAGTCAAAGACAATTTGATCATAATTGTAAAAATTGGTTGACACTAGTTTTATCTATCGTATCTCTGATAGTCAATGGTTGTCACCTCTAGTAATTGTCCCAAAAAAAGGAGGAAAGTGGAGAGTATGTGTAGACTACCAAGAAATTAATGTTGCAACTAGGAAGGACCACTTTCCACTCCCCTTCATTGACCAAGTACTTGATTCATTAGTAGGCAAGAAGTACTTTTCCTTTCTCCTTTGTTAGAAAACCAAGATGAAGATAACTTGATAGTAAACATCATATAAAATAACTATGGTAGGGACCCGCAACATCAAGACTGTCTAACATTCCTACAATATCCTCTAGAAAATGTGATTCTTTCCAACTCATCTGAGTCAATTTCCTAAATATTCCACACCTTGTTACCATACCAATGTGTCTCAAACATAGCAGCACTTGACATCTCATCAGTTCAAATAGCATCCAAGACTTTAGATAGAATGTTGGGTAAATAATTGAATGTTAATAGTCAATTGACTAATGTACAACAAACCTCACTAATGAATGTGTTGCAAGCACACACAATAGCCTTTACATGGGATTATCATGACATGAAGGGGATAAACCTTGACTTCTGTATGCATAGGATTTATATCAATGATGGTTTAAATCCATAAGGAAACCCTAAAGGAAAATAAACCCTATAGTTAGACACAATTAAATCATAATTGTAAAAATTGGTTGACACTAGTTTTATCTATCCTATCTCTGATAGTCAATGGGTGTCACCTCTAGTAATTGTCCCAAAGAAAGGAGGAAAGTGGAGAGTATGTGTAGACTACCAATAAATTAATGGTGCAACTAGGAAGGACCACTTTCCACTCCCCTTCATTGACCAAGTACTTGATTCATTAGCAGGAAAGAAGTACTTTTCCTTTCTAGATGGATTTAGTGGCTACAACCAAATTAAGATTTCCCCAGAAGACCAAGACAAGACAACTTTCACATGGCCTTGGGCCACATATGCTTATTTTGTCCTGTCATTTGGGTTATGTAATGCACCAGCCACCTTTGAAAGGGTAGTACTGAGTATATTCTCAAACTTTGTACATGATTCCATGGAGGTTTACATGAATGATTTCACAACTTATGGTAATACATATGATGAATCACTTAGCAATCTAGAGAAGGTGCTAAAAAGGTGTCAAGAACATAACTTATCCCTAAGTCATGAAAAGTGTTTCATGATGATGACAGAAGGGATTGTATTAGGAAATTTTGTGTCAAATGAAGGAATTCAAGTGGACCCCAACAAAATTGAAGTGATCTCAACACTCCCTATGCCTCAAAGATAAAAATATGATAGAATTTTCCTAGGACATGCTAGGTATTACAGGAGATTCATTGAGGACTTTAGCAAACTTGCAGCTTCACTATTTTTTTTACTGTCCAAAAATATAGAACTCAAGTGGAAAATTGCTTGTCAACAGTCCTTTGAAGCACTCAAGGCAGCATTGACCAAAACCCCTATCTTGAGAGGACCAAATTGGACCTTACCTTTCCATATCCATACAGATGCTTCTGATTTTGTTATAGGAGTTGTTCTTGCATAGAAGGAAGGCAAAAAAGAGTATGTCGTATATTAATTTAAAAATATATATATAAGGGGCATAACTCAATTATACAACGATAGAGAAGGAGATGTTGGCAATATATGCAATAAAAAAATTCAAGCATTATATTATAGGATATCCAGTGTTCATATATACTGACCACACAATAATAAGGTATCTAATGAACAAACGAGTGGTTGGCGGTAGGCTTGTCAGGTGGTTACTGTTACTTCAATAATTTGACATTACCATTGCAGATAAGCCAGGTAAAGAAAATGCAGTGATAGATTTTCTATCCATACTACCAACCAAATCAGAAGAAGATGTTGTTGATGATTCTTTTCCATATGAGAATTTATTTTCTCTATCATTGCATACACACCTTGGTAAGCAGATATTGTCAACTATCTTGTAGCAGGACAAACACCACCCCATTTCTCACCAAGAGAAAAGAGGAAATTTGTTCATAAGATTTTTCCTTACTCTTGGATAGTTGGATACTTATTCTACATAGGCTCAAACAACATAATTAGGAGATGTATCAAAGTAGATGAAGTATATGATATCCTAAAAGGATGCCATGATGAATCATGTGGGGGAATTTTTGTAGCAAAGAGGATATCTCTTAAGATTCTCAACACTAGCTACTATTGGACAACTCTTCATAAAGATGTAGTGAAGTACACTAGGGGTTGTGATAGGTGTCAACGAATGGGATGACCAACCAAAACAGATGAAATTCCATTGTATCCATAGTTAGCAATAACACCATCTGATAGATGGGGATTAGACTTTATTGGCCCCATATCACCAACATCAAACAACAAAGAGTACATATTGGTATGGATAGATTTCCTTATAAAGTGGGTGGAGGTTAAGGCTCTATAGTTGGCAAGAGATGGTAATGTGGCAAACTTTCTCTATGAGGACATATTCACAAGATTGGAGTTCCAAGAGAGATTGTCACAGACCAAGGACCCTAGTTTATATCAAAATTGATCACAAAGTTGGTTCAAGAGTATGAAATTAGACATAGGAATTCAAAACCTTACCACCCTCAATCTAATGGATAGGTTGAAGTCACAAACAGGGAAATTGACAACATCCTCACAAAGATAGTGCAAATTCATAGGAAGGATTGGGCAACCAAGTTTCTTGAGGCATTTTGGGTGTATAGGACAACTTGGAAGACCACAACCAGATTTACACCATATGAATTGGTGTATGGGAAGAAATTAGTACTTCCTATTGAATTTGAATACAAAACATTAAGAACAACTGTTACATTGGGCATGGACTTATGCATAGCTCAATAGGAGAGATTACACAACCTAAATGCACTTGATGAAATCAGAATGGAAGCCATACACCACACTAAAGTTATCCAGAAACAAAGAATCTTTTGACATGATAAGTTCATAAAGATAAAGGAATTCAATGCAGTTGATTGTGCTCTCCTTTATGACTCCAAATACAAAGACTACAAAGAGAAATTACAAACTAGATGGCTTAGTTCATATGAGATAAAACAAGTGTTTCCAAATGGAGCAGTACAACTACATATAATTGATGACATTAGGTTCTCATTACTGGTTAATGGACATAGACTGAAGCTTTACAAAAATCCATTGCAGAAGGATGATTTCCTTATTTCATTAATTCAATAGTTTGAACCTACAATTGATAATTCAATAGTAGAGACTACAAGTTTTACAAATGAATCAGTGGATGAGCTACACAACTCAACCATTGATGTTTCATAGGTATAATTCCACCACCTCTTTCAAATGCATGCATTGTACATGTGAAAAATGACAACATTCATTCTCTAGAATGGTCAAAGAAGCAGTAGGGACCTATAGCATCATGCCTAAAGGTGACAAACTTTTAGAAGGGACCTATTACTGCAAGTGCTCGTAGCACTTGTTTGACAGTCATTTCACATTACCACCCACATTCACTACATATTTATCATTTCATATCCTATTCCTCCATACATGCAGCCATACACATTTCATTTCATCACATGCCACTTTTTATATCCATTCACACATAGCATTTCCACCACCTTTCTCGATTACCATATACCATGCATTCATTTCACCTCACATATTCAATATACTCCACAAACTTTTCATTCCATCATTCACCATGCATCATGTACACATTTCCATTCATTTCAAATTGCATTTTCACAAAATTTATTACAATTACAACAAGTAATTTTACATTTTTTTACATGCAGTTCTCAATCAATTCGCACAAGTTAAGTTTCACTTCAATAAGCATTATACATGTATACACATTAATTTATCATAATTTACATAGATGATAATTGATTTTTTGTATATTTATACATTAACTCATGCATGCATCATATCTTAATTGTTATTCCACTATATTTCATTTAACCCTCCACCAAATCCATACCACTAAGTGAGGACACTTAGTATCTTTAGTTGGGGAGAGGGGTATTCATATTTTCTTCATTTTCAAAAACCACAAACTCTCTGCAACATTTTTTCCATTTTATTTTCCTCTAATTTTAAACAATACAATCTCAAAGGAGAGAAAAAGGGTTAAAGGCGGCTGAATTGAGAGGTTACAACATACAGATATAAGTGGAAGTGGTGTAGTTGGAGTAACAGACGGGAAATTGAACTAGAACAAAGTAGAATTAAGGAATTATAAAACATCAAAAATATCATGGGAGGTGACATTAAATTCATAGGGAACTAACAACACACACCCAACTACTAGAAGACAAACTAGTATTACCCATTTTTCAACATGTTGGTTGGTTGGAGTATTTCTTGAAACTCACAGAGTTAAATGAGGTCATGAAACAACATTTTGTTGCCACATTAAAAAATGATGAAGCAATTGTGAGAGGCTTAAGATTAGATGCTTTGGAGGCCACCACTGCTGAAGTATTAGGATTTCCATGGGAAGGAGAAGAATTTCTAGTGAGAGAAAATGTTATTGCTACCAAAAATGAATTCAAATAGCTAGGAGAAAACCTAGACTCGTTTTCTCAAGGTACTCAAAGATTATCTTTACCCTGGGTCTAAGCTTCAATTACTTCTTACATAGTCAAGTATTAACCTATGATGATAGACAATACTTGTTATATACAACTCATTTTAAACTACTGAGTCATCTTCACCATGATAGGTGTGTGAATATCTCAATTTTCTTATATAATTTGTTGAAAAGAATGACATCTAAGTATAAAAGGAAAAGGAATAATTTAGCACTATCACTTTTTTGCTTGGTCATATTACTGATAAAAAGGAGTTTGAGGACTCAATTTTCATATGTTTCTTGGGAAATTTTCCTCCATTGTAATAATAATAATAATAGTATGCTCGAAGGACTTGTTGTCCCAGAAATAGTAGAGGAACCTATTGTATCAGAAAGGGAAATGCCCTCTGACTCCCCTACTACATTGAACCTACTCATAGCATGGGAGAGCTAAAGGAGTAGGGCTTCCAAGATACTCAGCTTGTAGCCTTTGCTAAGCAACCTGCAATAGAGGATAAGGAAGAAACCCCTATTTTTGGAAAAACACAAAGCAAAGAAAAGGAAAGATGGATTTTCTTCTACAGTTGCAAGAGGGTAGAAGAGATCCACACAACCTAAAATGCAATCACACCACCTAAAAATAAATGGGGCCATGAGAGGGTCAATCAAAAATCAGGAAGAGGAGGATGTTGTAATGGTTGAGATGGACTCAAAATTGAAGGCTAATTCCCCTTGAAATGAAAATACACCGATTAAAAAAATATGGCACTTTACATGTACTTATGAATCTGATTCATAGGATGCATTTGTAGCAAGGAAAATGAGAAGAAGATCCCCAAAGAGCCCTAATTTAGAGGGTTGTAAATATACTAGCACAATGAGGGATGATGATTAGTTCTTAGAAAAAGATGAAGAACTATTTATAGAAGAAATAAATATTGGTAAAGAATTGTAGGAGGCTATGGAGAGGATAAAGTAATTAGAAGAATTGGTAGGATCACACTTGTAGAGGGAAAATGGAAGGGACACAAAGATCAAGGAATTAGAGGAAAAGCTATATAAATTTGAGCATGGATACAAATTGGAGATCCTTGCACAACTTGCTATGGTTGAGGTAGGAAATAAAGAACCTATCTCCAGAACCAATTCCTCATGAGAGAACCCCCACTAGTCCTACTATAGTGTCTTTGGGTATGGAATTGTGGAAGAGAACCCAAGAGTTCTCTCAACAGAAGAAAGATTAGGAGAGAGAAAAATTTGAGCTAATATCTAACTACAGCCAAGTACTTGAACAACAAGAGATATAAGTCAAAAGACTGAAAGTAAGAATTGGAGAGATAGCAGATCTAAAGTTGCTCAGTTGCTAAAATGAAGACCACCTGCAAAGGTGTATGCATTATTTTTGTAGGAAAAATATCTATGTTTTCAGTTCAATCAATTGATTAGTGATTTACCAATTTTTATGAATAAGAAATTTGTATTTTTAAATACTTTCTTGGATTCTACACCTAATATGCAAGACCAGTTATGTGAGTTTTACTTGCATAACTTTGTTCTCTCAGATGAAACATAATGGAATCCACTAATGTTTGTGGGATACCTACAAATTAGACTATTGGCCTCTTACATCAAGAATAAATAGCAAAGGGGCGAGATATTACAAGAATACAGTGAAAAGGAAAAATCCATTGCTTTTTAGTTCCAAAAAGAATCAAAGGATCCCAATGCAATTATAGAATAGTGCTCAGATCTCCTGGATTATAAAGGTGTAGGAAGAAAGATAACGAGCTTGAAAGAAAATCATTATATTAGAATGAAGCAACTAGCTACAAGACCCATCTATCAAGCTTTTAAGTTTGTACATAAAAGATGGGAAGAGTTAACCCCTAAATTGAAGAAAAAGGAACCACACTCCCTGTATAATTTTGTAGCTATTATCAGAAGGTCTCACAAATACATAGATATTTCCAAGGACAATGGACTTAAATGGTTTCCACTTACCTTTCATCCACCCATTCTCCTTTATCTAGTGCCACATTGGATATGGATGAAGCGTGTAGAAGAGGAAGAGGCAAAGACTATCAGATTGGCAAAGCTTTCATGCTATCAGCGCTACTATCTGAGGTAGGACAAGGGAGTTGATGTTGTAGCATATTTCAGGGAGATAACTCTACAATATAACCTTTTTCCTTAAAATTTGCTTGAGGATAAGCAAATACTCTCTTTGGGGGGAATGATGGGCTTGGTTAATAGCTAGTTTTCTTCCATTTAGTTCATATCTTTTAAACATTTCAAGCTACTTATTTCATAGACATTCTTAAAACTTATATATCTTTTATATCTTTTATGCAACCTAAACCAGACTTTGATACATGAAAATATAATTATGATATGATTATGTTTGCATGGATAAATGTGTGAATGTGTATGAAATTCAATATGATTTTGTGTTTAATTCATGGTTTTTAATAGTGTGTATACTTTAGATGAAACTAATCTCTTGCAGCGAGAAGAACTGTAACCCGCAACAAGTAAAGAGCTCAGCCAACAACCAAAGGATTCCAATAGATTACAATGGAGAGTCGAGAATGTTGAGAATGTGATAGTTACAGGAAATGATGGAAGCAATCATTAAAGTGGTCAAATGCGAGTCCCCAAATCATCCAATAATATGACAGAAGGAAGAAGAAGTTTGTATTGATAAGGAAGCCAACATGACAATTTTCACAGAGCACGTCTTTATCAAACCATTAGGGCAGAGTTTCAATTTTATTTATCTTCTTCTATCTTTTTTAATTATGGTTTCAGTTGCAAAGACTAGTCCTCTCCCTATTTTGAAGGAGAGTGGACAGCTGCATTTAGTTTTTTTGTTTTTAGTCCTTATGCAAATAAAACTCCTCCCAAGCCTATATATTTGGATAGATGGTTGAGGAGCAGATCTAGTTAGAGATATATGTTTTGATAGTTCTAGTTTTGTTTCACAGATAATACTTCATTATTAGTTTTCTTTTATTCAGTTGTAATGGATATGCACACATTAATGAGAGATTTGTGAAGATTCTTGTCATGTTGTGAGAGTTCAGTTATATGCAACAAAGATATTCCAGTTTACTGTTATGATTAGTTAATTCAAGTAGCACATATTTGATTCCTCCTGTGGGTACAACAACTCAAGCAAGGGCCACTTGAGGTACTATTCACCCACCTTCATTTCTATTATTAGATTAGAAGATTACATTGTTGCATTTATTTTAAGTAGGTTCTCAATTACATGCACATGAATGATATCTTGTATCCAAGGAAAAATTTAAGTAACCCACCCCTCGACGAAGGTGTAAAATCCTGGTGAATCTTGTGTACTTCCCGATAAAAATATTAATTTTAGTGGCAAATTTTTTCGTTTTTCGTGAAAAAAAAAAGTCCATTGGCGAATCTTTTCTAATCGCTAGAAGTCTAGAAAATACTAGCGAAATGCAATTTTTTAAAAACCACTAAATTTTTTCCATTGGCGATTAAAATCTATTTTCAAACCAATAAAATATTTTGATTGGCGAATTAAACCTATTTTCAAACCAGAAAAAATAATTTTGTTAGCGATTAAAACTTTTTTTCAAACTAAAAAATAAAATTCATTGGCGAATTAAACCTATTTTCAAATGATTAAGAAAAAAACATTGGTGATTTAAACATAATATCAAACTAATAAAAAAAATGCAGTGGCGAAGTGTTAGTGCAAATTTTCCTAACCTTAGTTGCAAGTCTTTCTTGGTCATCTTGATGTCAGTGGGTCGGAGGTTTTGAAAACTTCGAAACTTCAGACTTTGGTTCTAAGGTTCCAAGTTTCAGTGACCACGCGACATTATGGACCATGACCATTCGATGATTTTTTTATGGACAGTTGTAGTTGTATTCTGGAAGTATATCTCTCAAGCACTAGATTTGTGAATTGAAACCTTCGGAATTACACTAGAACCGTCAGATTTTCATAAATCAATGGTTGAGATTTTATTAATTATTTAGGTATGTCGGTCATCCTGCTCTTGTTTACCGTTTAATATTTCCTAAGTTAGACCAAAATATTTTATGACAAAGCCTTAAATCTTAACTCTTTAGTCTTGAGGGTCGAGTCTCGTCAACCTAGTGATGTCCCCATTTTAAATTATGCACGTGCATAAAGTTTGTTTTAAAAGAGGGACCGTTCAATGAATTTTTGATGGATGGCTATAGATGCGTTACGGAAGTAAATCCTTGAAGTACTAGACTTGCAAACTAAAACCTCTGGAATAACAGTAGAACCGTTAGATTTTCATAAATCAATGGTTGAGATTTTATTAATGATTGGTTTCAGAAATCAACATATAGTTCTGATCATAAGTGAGTGAAATTTATTGTGACTTATTAGCTAGGACATTGATAATCATTAAGGTAAAATGAGACATTTAATTATCTCTTTTCAATGCATCGAAGTACACTACCTTTCATTTATTCTATTGAAATTCTCAATTTGGTTGTGGTACTGAGTGGCAGCGCAGATTAATACCATATGAATACCCAGAGTGATTGATTGGATAGCTTTATATTGAAAATTGCACGAAGTATTGTAGAATCATAGATGATGATGTCAATAATCCAGTGATTTTGACAATCGACAACTTGCGTGGCACTGCTGATTTTGACAACTGACAGCTTGTCAGCTTGAGCTACAGTTTGCAACTTTGCACATGTAGCCAGCTTGAGGTACCGATTAAGTTGGATTTTTGGTTTGCGCAAATCACAATTATTACTAAGTAGTTAGTAGTAATTATACACGACCTCAGAGCTCACACGTGACACGTGTGAGGTGTACAAGGTACTAGGCTAGTAGTGGCACTTTTGGCCCATAAATAAGGATAGTGAGCACAACTAAAATCATTCATTTAATTGTCATAAGGTTTTCATTTTGTAGGGTTAATAACTTAATAAGGATTCAGGAAGAAGATGATGCGGTATTATTGGGGATGCTCTAAATTCTTCTGCCTCTAGTTATGTAGTTACAGAGTAAAAGACCAATTTCCTTCAAGTTCAGAATGGGTGGAATTGGAAAGAAGTTGATTTGGTTCACCTGACTTCTCAGACAAGTTTTAAACCAGGATGAGGAGCTCTGATGGACATAAGTGATATCCCAATGCATGGAGGTTGCAAGTAGAAGATGGGAGCAGTTTTACTACCCCTCATCATTTGCATGGTTTCCCAGGCAATTCCCATGCATTTAATTTTAGTGCTCATCTTCTGCATGGGAGCAATTTTACTAGCCCTCATCTTTTGCATCAGTCTGGTTCTGAAAGGGGCTAAGTACATTTTGTATCTCCACAGCTCCCATTTCCCCAGTTTGATCGGGCCCCCTTTCCCCATGCATTTATTTTCAGAGCATATGGCTGACTCGACAAGTTCCATGTGTTAATTTTTAGAGCTCATGGTTGACCCAACAAGTTCCATTTATTTTCAGAGATACATGTATCACATTTACGTTTTCAACTTTTCACCAGCGGTCCAGCAAAAGCTTGGCGCTTGCGCTTACATTTGTATTTGTACTATGTAATAATGTGACATTGTAATTCAATTGTAATAAAATAAATGGTTGTGCTATTAATGTGACATTGTAATTCATTTTATTAAGTCTTTTGCAAGTTAAGTGCTATTAATGGTTGTGTAATGTGCTATTAATGTGACATTGTAATTCATTTTATTAAGGCCTTTGAAATGTTAAGTTTTCGGCCCCTTGGCCTTGATGTCAATCCTAGCACATTAAACTTTAAAGAAAATTTAAAACACATGTTTTAAAGCAAACTTAAAGAAAATTTAAAACCTTTGGAATCACCCTATAACCATTAGATTAACAGAGATCAACAGTTTAGAATTTGTTGTCAATGCAGGATTAAATCATTGTTTTTAATGGCTTGTTTTAAATGTTGTCAGCCATGTACATTGTACTACCTAATTGTGTAGTAACGAGTAGATTTTTTGGTGTCATTCAGTTTGCTCATTGCAATGCACCACCCTGTTCTGGGTTCCACAGTTCCACTTCCAACAAAGTCATTCCAGTAACCCAGTTTCAAGCTTCAACGTAGTTTCAACTTCAAGAATCAAAATTCAAAATCTGGGTAAGTTAAAGAATTCTTGTGGCTACGTTTCATCGCTTGACGTTTCTTAAAATCTTATTTTGTCAAACTTTGAAGTTTAGGTTTAGGGTTAAAAGGCTTAAGAATTAAGAAAAATTAAGGACTAATAGGGAATTCACAAATTTCATATTGTTGATTGTATCAACATGTCTACCACCAATACCACTAGAGCAATGTCGGATAAAAAAATACATTATGCAAAATTGCTTAAAACCCCAGGTTTCACTAATGAATACCATGATATTTATGATCTTGAAACCTATGGTAGGCGTAACTCAGAACTTAGATTTTCATTTGAGAATAAAGTTGCAAAGCAAATGCAAGTTAATAGTATCAGTGCACCATGGGTAACTGGATTAGGGTGCATGAAATTACATGAGGTTTTCCCTTGCCCATAATTTATCATGGTCTGTTCCCTAAATTATGATGATAAAAAAAGAGCAATTGTTAAGAAAGATAGCAAAGAAGAATTGTTATCCATTAATACAGAAGAACTTGGAAAAGTGTTGTCCTTGGGGTTTACAACTGAAGAATTTGGAAATGTCCACATTGACCTAGAAAAGCTTGCTAGTGATTATGAAGCAGTAGATGAAATGGAGAAAAAATCTTACTTAAATAGAATAGTTCAGGATAAAAACAAATTGAAAGGTGATCATAAGCCTCCTTATGATTTGGATATTTTAAACCATGGGTTCAGGATACTATTTCCATGCTAGCATTTTGCCTCGAACTGGATAGCAATTTGGAAGTGGGTGCATGCCTCCTTGAAATGGTGTATAATATCCATTATGGTGTTCCACATGCCAAATATAATTTTATTGAGCACATTTTAGAATCCATGCATAAATATTTTTAATGATTAAAGGAGGTTCCACCAAGACATTTAGGTTCACAACCTACTTGTGCTATCTTTTTCTATTCAAATTCAGAGGAATGTTTCAGACCAACAAGCTTCGATTCAACCCTATGGTAATAGTAATCCTGAGCAAAAGAAAATGGCTCCACTATATGAATGGACCACTGTTATAAGGTTGCATGATTCTCAAAGGAACTACAGTCATTTTGTAGACTACTTTTTGGCTCCATTGCATCAAGCAATTACAAATACTCCAATGCCTAGATTTCCTATGTCATGTAGAAACTGTATTCAACTAGGAAAAGAAATACAATTGGCTGATTGGTACTTAATGGAAGAATATACTATGCTAAGATTTTATGGATCAGAAGTACAACCATACAAACTTCCAATACATGTGATAGAAAGGGTTTTTGCTTTGGAATATGTAAGGCAGATGCAGAGTACTGATGAAAGACACTTTAGCGGTCAAGGGAAGAAGACCTTATTTCCTTCTTTACCTTTTTCATGTGGAGGGATGACATTCGAGAGAAAAGCATTTAGTGTGGCACATGATTTTTTTAATTTTTTTTATTTTGATGCTATCTCTCACTGGCAGTATGATCCATGTGACACCATTAAATCAATGATTGTGCTCAATAAGAATGTTGGAAGTAGAATTCAACATCAAAGTAAACCCTTGCTTGAAAACTTGAGAAACAAGGATTCTTGGGATGAGGTCAAAGTAGCAATGGAGAAAAGTGTTGCTGAGAATGGTATTTCTTTTGAACAATTGTTAGCATAAATTATGGCATTGCATCGAAAGACAATTAGGAGGTACAACAATTTTTATGAAAAAATTCATAAACCATCTAGTAGAGTAAAAATTCCAGATTCTCTAGAGAAGGAAGTTACAGAAAAAAATTGGTCACAATCAAAAATTACTGCCTTTTGGTCTATGAGGAAGGACCTAGGTGATCCAAGAGCTCTTGCAGAGTATGGAGATAACAAAGAAGATCTTGAGTTTAGAAAATTATGGAATATAGAGCAGCCAAATGAACAAGAAGATGAAGAAAGTGATGATGATAGGCAAGAAGAAAGTCATGTCAATTTCAAACTTAGTTTAAGTGAGGCCACAAAAGAAGCATTTACTACAGGAGCAGCCATAGCTGAAAAAATGGGTTATGAAGGTGGTCCTTTGGGGTCCCAAAGACAAGGCCCTTGGATGGTAATAGATGTAGAGCATAGAAAACCAGTTGATAAATCTGGCCTTGGGGTTGGAGGTGAAAAAGTAGACCTAGGGTATACAGGTCAATTTGTTAGAGCTTCAAGTTCAAATCCTCATCCTCATGGTCAGACATAATCACAACTAGGACATGCCCATGGTGGAGGGCTTAGTGCAACTAGAACTGCCTCTGGTGGTGATGGTATGGGTAGTAGTACTAGTAGTGGTCAACATGTGCTACAACAACAAATTACACACAAGAGGACAACACAATATACCATAGAAACACTAGGCGATCAAGGCATACAGAAGAGGCAAAGGATTTTGATAGGTCCAACTCCAAGTCACACTACCAGTGGATCCACCACAAAGGAGTTATTTCCAGGCACTCCCCCAATGCCAGTTAGTCTGGCTGCGACATCATTAACAACTGCAAGTACTCCTATTCCTTCGCCATTCAAGCATTCCATTGTTCCCACATCCTTGGGTTTTGATTACATTGAAGAGTTTAAAAAGAAATCAGAATTGAATAAAAAAGAAAAGAAGCAACTGATGGAGAGTGCATCTGCTCTAACTTCAAAGCCTGCAACAACCATGGTATTACCCACATTTGACACAAGTAAAGAAATCATGGAGTACACATTTCTTGTTCCCACAGTTCAAAACAAACCAGCAAATCAGATGGCTCCATCTAAATTCCAGGTGAAAAATTTTCAATTGTATTTTTCTGGACTTAGAAATACTGACAAAATTAATGTATCAAAGAAGAACAATGAATTGGTGTACACATCATTACTAAAGCAAGATAGAGAGAAAAAAAGGTTGCAGACTCAAATTGAAAAGTTACAAGCAGACCTAGCAAATGAGAAAGCAAAGAGGAAAGCAGCAAATAACAAGAGCAATGAATTAGAAAAAAGAATTAAAAAAGTTGCTTCTACATTAACAAGCAAAGAGGATAAGTAGAATGAGACTGCAATGAATGAACTAAAGCAAAGGCTAGATGAGAGCAACAAGAAATATAATGAGGAAAAATCCACTTCAGAAAAATTAAGACTAAGCATTGCAAATGGAAATGCACAATGGGAACAAAAATTGAAGAAGGAGAGAAAAAGAAATGAAAGATTGGAGGTAGAGTTGCTGGAAGCAAAAAATGAAATTAAGTCTTGTCAAAATAAGTTATCTTCATTTTGTAGAGAAACAATGAGGCATATGAAACAAAAGATCTGGGATGAAATAATGCAGGGGATTGATCATTTGTGTGACATGTTTCAATTGATTGATGCTATCAGACAACATCATAAGAAGCTCAACAAATATTTAATGGAGAAAAAAAATGTGTTGGCATTAGAGAAATCAGAAAATTGAATTCAACAAACAGTCTACAAAGCCAGCGACAATGTTTTGAAATCAAAAGGGATTACTAATTGGCTTGCTACATCAATGACATTGTCATCTACCATTGAAAAGTGTTTGAGAATGTGTGAAACAGAGAAATATTTGCATTTGGCTGCAGACAAGATGAAGAAGGTGAATGAAAAGTGAAGGAACTTCACAGAGCTTGGTTTACCAGAGGCTTTTGACACAAATGAGCGATTTGTTGGATGGAACGATTTCAAAAAGAAGGTGGAGGATGCAAGGAAGATTGATTTGGACCAGTTTCCTCAGAACCCAGATGTGGTGACCTATTTGGATTCCATCAAACCATTGCTAACCCTGAATGCAAAATTGACTGAAGAATCCAAGACAAGTTCCAATTTGAATAATGAATTGTTAACAAATATTCAATTCAAACAACATCAGTTAGAACAAATGACAATTCCAACACCTGAAGAGTGGAAGTTGCTAGAAAAGGTGATGCAGAGATTTAATTTTTGATAATATGAGTTTCCAAGTTCCAACTCAGCTCTATGCAGAGTTGTCTTTGAGCAAGATTTTGCATTGCCAATGCCTCTATGTATTCCTTCATGTGATAATCAATTTAAAAGCTCAAATTCAGACTTCAGTAATTTGTTGATGTTCAATTATCTGTATTATTTATTATATCATTTGAAGAAAAAGTCTAGTAGTGGTTTCAACTTCTAGATACACTTTAAACGATTGTTGATGTTCATTGTTGTATATGCTACTAATACTATTCACACATCAATACTCAATCTCCATGACTACTTAGCAGATCCACTAAACATTTATATGAATTCATGCTTTAATGATTTAATCAAGGTACTTTAACTGGTTCATTGAACCAGAGCCAGAATTAAAACATACATCAATGCATATTGCATAATATTAATGACAAAGAAGATTAATGAAAGATCATTGATCAGATTTCATTAATAATTCATGTAAAATGTTACAGTTGGAGAGATGATAGACTCAAAATGAGGGAGAAAAACAAGCTTAGTCGCTAGTCCTCAGAGTTTTATAACCTTGTCGTGGATTTCTAAATTGTCATAACTTCTCGATTCCCCAACTTGGTTGATGGTTCACTTTGTGAGTTTGGTCTTTCTTGGTCATCTTTCTAGTCGGTGGGTCGTTGGGTCATAGGTTTCAAAAACTTTGAAACTTAAGAGTTTGGTTCTAAGGTTCCAAGTTTCAGTGACCACGCGACATTATTGACTTATCTTGCCTTTCAAAGGTGTCGTCATCTGACACCTCATTGAATGCTATGTATAGACTAATATAAAATATAAAATACAATATAAAATATTGCAATTTCATGGAATACAACATAAAATATCATCAACTACAGTTTGACTTTGGAATATGATTCATGAAGTGCAATATAAAATAAAATATCATGAAGTGGAATGATTCACAATTTCATTGAATACAATATAAAATATCATCAACTACAGTATGGAACAATGGAAACTGATCCATGAAGTGCAGTATAAATACCTAAAAGCTGCTAATTCTCTTCCATTTCCCAAATGGCATCAGGGTCCTCAAACTGATGTTCATCATCAGATAAAGTAAAAGAGTCGTTTTGACTTTGATTCCAAGTCTGCTCTTTATTTTCTTCGGACTGTGTCTCAAATTCAACATTCATTGTGTCATTTTTGTCAATGTCATTTATTCGAGTCCCATTGCCACTACCACTACCACTAGTACCAGCCTTTGGAATTGGAGTGTTGCACAACCCGGTCCCTCTTCTTTCACATGTGGACCTCCAGACTATGAGTTCCCTTTCAATAGGAAAATTTCTGACATTATACGCAATTCCTTTCATCCTCAAGCAATTTTCCAAATTCTTGTCTAGTTTGTTTCTTAACTTTGATTTCAAAAACCCCAATGTACTAAAAACTCTCTCATCCTCCACCGACCCCAATATCATTGTTTGACATAAATCAACAAGTTTGAAATATTTTGATATCGAACCACACAATATTTCACTCTGACCTAAGTTTGTCCAAACCTTTTTTATTGATCCTGGTTCAAAGGCCTTGTCCTTTCCTATGTATTTATACTGGTCCTTCATAGCTATTGCAAAATTCCTACATTGTTTTCTAAGCTTAGCTTCATCTAAAATTCCTTCTATTTTCTGCTCATTATATGTTACAGTTTTCAAAAAATTTCGATCAAGATTTTTACCTGAGAATGAAAATATGTTGGGTTATCTCAGTTTGCCCAAAATTTAGGATACACAATACTCATGGCTTCAAGTATTTCATGTCGAGGGAATCTTTCACGAATCTCTAAGGAAAGAGATTTTGCAATTTCCTTCAAATTATCACCAACAGATTTAACAATGCCTTGAAAATATTCCGCATTAACAACTACTTCTCTAGTAGAGCGCCTGGATGTCTTACATTGGTACATTTGTATCTCATATCCACATACAAAGATGCACAAGTGCCCGCTTGCATTAAACTGTAAATAATTATCAGGATCATTCAAATCAGTAATTTTCTGCCACATGAAATAATTTGGGCCATCTTGTGTTAGATCTAGATATAGATGATCGAGGTCCAAGCATGTATGTTTACGTAGATTGTCTTATTCATTAATATACATAGTTTTTTCTTGGGCTTTCTTCACAAGCTCGTTCATCACATCCAGCATGGGGAGAAGACTAGTTAAAGTCAAGAGTGTCTCTATATCGCTTAACCTATGTAAGAGGTCGGGAGCTTTGTCTACTGTGTTGCGATGCTCGTACATCACTCCAATCAAGGATTGATATTTTGAAAGAACTCGTTGCGCTGGTCCATGCAAGGAGATCCATATTGTATCGACATCCTTGAGAAGCTTGTTTCCTGGCGTTATTCCCTCAAAAAAAAATTGAAATTCTATGAAACGTTTAGGACTTCGGCAGAAGTATGCGTGGATCTCGTGGACTAGATTTTTGACTTTTGATACTGTAGGAAACTTGCTTACAATTTTGAATGCTAAATTCATTTTGTGGGCCATGCAGTGAATGCCAAGCATGTATGGTGCACAAGTAGTTTGTAACTTTGTGCAAACACCGGGCCTTTGACCTTGCATCACTGCAGCTCCATCAAATCCTACACACACCAACTTTTTAGCAATTGTCAACTCATCCATACTTGTAATTTCATTCAAAGATCTCTTGACTAGTTCAAATATATTTTGCGATGTTGAATTGTCCTTCATTTTATGAACACAGAGAAGATGAGATTGGCGAACATGTTGTACAGTATACAAATGCATACAAACCCAAGAAGTATTGTTTACCATAGTAACTTCATCTAAAGATAATGCAATGAAATTTAACTCTTTTACTTTAACCTTTAAATCTTCCTTTTCCACTGCAGCAAGACAATTTTCCCATTCCCATCAAGCGTTTACTGACCAATGTGAGTAGGGATAGTGAGGAAAATTCAAAAAAGATAATAAACCAAAATATTTTGGGTAGTCTGTCATAGGATGCCCTTTGGACAAAATATGAAAAACAACAGTCATCTGAACAGTTTTTGACAGATTTGTTGCTTCCATTGCTTTCCCAAATTGAGCGCCAAGTGTACCTTTACATGCACCAAGCTTCAACATTTTTTGGTGATGCACTTCATAATCTGCGGCATACCTAACATGAAGACATTCTTCCTTTGATTTCCATCGTACGACTGATTGTTCCTTTCCCTCTATGATTTTTTTTTCATAAACTTTACCGATATGCTTTTCTATAGTGTCAATCTTTAGCTGCAACGCCTTGTCTCTTCCACATTTCCAAGTACAAATCGTACATCTGGCCAATTTTGCATTTTCAATGAATGGGTACTTTGACAACCAACCAAGTTGAAAACTCCTTGTCATTTCCCACTCGCACCCCCTTTTTCGTTTATTTTTATTTTTCTTGCTACCAACATTATCATCCTCATCTAAGTCAATTATCTCATTTTGGCTAACTGGGCCCAGGGTATCACTTGGAACATCTTTTGTGATATTGCTATCCTGATTTGATACATTTTGATTTAAATCAATGACAATCTCAACTTGACCTTCTGATGGCGGTGAGGTATTGGGAATGTTACCAATATTTGGTGGAAGAGTTGATGATGTAGCTCCATCTTGACCTGATGGATCAGAAGCTTTGGAAATTCCAAAGTAAGACTGTATGGTACGTCTAAGTTTTTTGCATTTTGATGGCCTCTCAATATCTTCACCACCCTAAGGAGCGGCAGGAGTCTCTTCACCACCCTGAGGAGCCTAAGGAGCAATAGGAGTCTGAGGAACGGCAAGAACCTTACCCTTGCTACTCGAGTCACTTGACATATTGATCTCTGATTCGCTTGACATATTCATCTCTCACTTCGAATAAAAACTGGAAAAAATGTCTTCTTGTTTAAGGACGGAGAATAATAATATAGATCCCATTCCCTACTCAATATCATCTTTAAGACTGAAGCAAGAATAGAAAAGAGATAAAGAAAATTTATTATTATAACTAATAACACTATGAAGAAATGATCACTCACCTTTAAGTCTATGTTTTCGGCTTTGGCTGACTTCCAAATAAATGACACTTTTGATTGTATTTATTTCTATTCAAGGAATGGATTAATAATATTCCTTTTAGTGATTTATCAAAGATTGTGTGAATGGAAATGCAATAGGAATTTATAAGTAGTGTGATAAGTGTTGTTCTTTAAATATGGTGCAGAATCACATATCAAATTCAATACCATGGAATACAATATAAAATATTTGGCTTTTACTAAACTTAGTCGCTAGTCCTCAGAGTTATATAACCTTGTCATGGAGTTCTAAATTTTCATAACTTCACGATTCCCCGACTTGGTTGATGGTTCACTTTGTTGAGTTGCAAGTCTTTCTTGGTCATCTTTCTACTCAGTACTCGGTGGGTCAGAGGTTTTGAAAATTTTGAAACTTCAAAGTTTGGTTCTAACTTCTAAGGTTCACTTTGTTGAAGCAAGAATGGAAAAGAGATAAAGAAAACTTATTATTATAACTAATAGCACTATGAAGAAATGATCACTCACCTTTTCAGTCTATGTTTTCGGCTTTCGCTGACTTCCGAATGGAGAAGTAGAACCTCATAACCGAACAAAATGTGTAAGAATAAATGACACTTTCAATTGTATTTATATCAATCCATGATTCCATATTTGGCGAATTCCATGGGATTTTTAAATGTTATATTAAAAATTTGGTGAATCCCACGTGCTTATACAACGATACGTTGTAATTTTCAAGGCGAAATGTGTCCTCAAATGTAATTATTTTTTAATGTTATTGGCGAAATAGGTCTTCATGAGCAACTATTTATAAATTTTAATTCACGAAATGGGTCTTCACAAGCAACTATTGATAAATTTTAATTGGCGAAATGGGTCTTGATACAATGTTGTTTTAATAGTAGTGGTGAATATGTGGGTGTTTTATTAAATGCTTTCGAGATTCCAGGTGAAAATATTAGTAGGTCCAATTGAAACGCGTAGTTTGAAAATGGAAAATTTATTGCTTAAATATGCCTCATAAAAAAACTCATTGGCAAATGGACATGCATTGGACCTATAGTTCGTAAAATTTAGGCGATTTGGACACCCTATTGGGTGTGAGAATTCGCCAATTTCGACTTGGTTGATTCCTAGAATTTGCCACTAAATTTTTCCCTGCTTGTATCATGAATTATGCTTTGTAATGTGTCTTTGAGTCATTCTCTGGAGAGGTCAAGTAGTTATAAGTAAGATTTAGTAGAGTTAGTGAATTACAAAATTTAGGTTTAGCAGTTAACAGTTACAGTGTTAACTAAAGGTACCTATAGCATTAGTAGCAGATTAAGTTATTTCCCTTGTTTTGCAAGTTAACGCTTTATTTACTTTTCCAACCTTTACTATTTTCCTGTACATGTGTAAACTATCAGGAAATCTAGGAGCGCATCTTATGAAAACTCCAAATAGTAGTGCCTTTGGTAACTTTAATTTCGATTAGATTACCTCAAAGACACATACAACTATGTCCTAAAGCGGAAACAAACAATTATTTCCCACATTAATCCTTCTGAGAGATGCACATGTAAATTCAACAGCAAGCATTAACAGATTCTACAACAAGAATCAACAGATATGAAAGATAAGACAGAGACCAGAACAAATAGATTTATGTGGGGAAAATCCTTTCGGATAAAAAACCCCACACTCCAAAGATCGATCCATTGTATTATTCAACAACAAACGGTTACAATACAATTTCAGGCTCATAGCCTTTTCAGAGATTACATCTTGTTCATTCTGGATACAACTGGTAGCAAACTATCCCTGAGAGATCACCCAAAGCAATCATGATCACGAGAGATTCCAGCAGCTTAACTTTGCCTCTCAATCCTCTGCATCGACCTCATGGCCTCAGCCTCTCTGCCAGCCACTCGGTCCTCTCTCTATCATTCTCTCTCTGGCTTCTCTATCTCATCAGCTCCGGTTCTTTAGCTCCTTGGCTTATCAACACCTTTCTTTAGAATGTCCAATGCATACATATATACATTCATTCTCAAGAGGCTCTATGAAAACATTCTTTTCCAACTGTCGGATCAGAACTCATGAATCATCCAGCCCAGCATCATTAGATGTTTCCATTTCCTCGTGTTTTAGTTTTCCAACTTCCACACAGAAACAGTTCAGCAAACAGTTCACATTCTGCTTTCTTGGATTGGTCCACATCGCACCACATCGGACAGTCTTCACTCGGTCAATAGCGATAAACTTTGTGTCACATGTCAGTGAGACATTAGAAGTGTCTCCCCGATGCCACAAGACCTGTTTACACATTGTCACCAAGAGTTGTCTCCATCGGCAAGAGGTTACATCGAGTCCAGAGAGCTATCGCTAAGATTTCGCCATGTCACCAAGACCTCACATCGAAGATCACAAGGTATTCTGAAGAGTTCATCAGTCGGAAAGACTATCGCTCTTCGCCTAGACATTACACAAAAGTCTTCAAGTCACATCGACATACCAAAGTTCAAAGGTCATATCAATGTTGGCTTTTCCATCGGAAAGACACCCGCAGATCGCCAAGACTTCATACCGAAGTCTTCAAGTCAAGTCGACGTGAGGATTCCATTTGGTGAGACAATCGTCTTTCTCCAAGACATCACACCGAGCGCTTCATGTTATACCGACCTTAGCAACCCCATCGGCGAGACTTTCCACATTCGGTAAGACAACATACTAAAACACATGTGTTACACCAAAGTCTCATGTCGGCCAGACATACCGCTCGCCAAGAGGTCACACCGAGACTCTTAAGGTTACACCGACAGTAGGCAAGACATTCGTCTTCGCCAAGACCCTACACCGAGCATCACATGTCATGTCGAGGACCTTTTTACTATTGACGAGACCAACACCTGTCGCCAAGACTTCACGCCGAAGTCTCCAAGTTATCCCAAGCCCACCTTTCGCCAGGAGTCATGCCGAACACATCCCATCACCTTCGGTGAGACAAACGCCCGTCGCCAAGCGTTCTTACCGAACTCTTTCGTTACTCCAATGACTCCATTCAGTGAGACATCTCTCGGTCACCAAGACTACATGCCAATAGGAGCAAGTCATGCCGATTTCCACATCGGCCAGATAGACCAAAGGTCATGCTGATATCGGCAAGATTTCCTATCGTCGCTGAGACATCATTCCGACACATATGAGTTACCTCGATGATCCAGTCACCATGAGTCTCCCCAACATCTACTAGACCAAACCGTCGGCCAGAGGTCTCCACTTGGTAGAAGGTTACAGCGAAGGCCACAAGTCACAGCGACATCATCAATCGGCAAGACAGAAGCAAAGTCTCAGTGACATGAGCAAAACGCAAGGTTACTAAACTGCCAGTTGGCCAGACAACATGAATGTCACAGCGACCATGCTTTCTTAGAGGTTTCAACCTGTGAGATTGAGGCACATTTTCCAACAATCTCCCACTTGACGAAGATCACACAAGCACCTCCAAAGCAACCAGGAACTAAGATCATACTAGCTCCACCAGTTCAAACCCCGCAATACTCAAGACACCCAATCAACACGATTCCACAGATAACAGTCTATTTGACAATCTGCAACAAAGACCAGGCATCCAACTACAACTCACTGTCCAACAAAACAACCAATCACATCCTTTTAGGAAAACACATAGACCTCAAACATGCTCTCATGCTCTATCAAGAATTCAGCTCCAACATCCAAGATGTCCACCATTCAGGCAACAATCCTGTCATCTTCCAACATGCCACTTGTGGAAGAAGAATACAAAGCCAAGGTGTATAAGCACCATTCCAATGAACACAAGCAAAAGATCCCAGTGATATCACCAACAAGATACTGCTACCACTTCATTGTGCTCAAACGCTATACAAAAGCAATATCAACTTCAAAGCTTCAAACATAACACAAACCATGAAGTCGTCCTCTAGAAACAAGATAAATAACACCAATTAGAACAACAATCAGAATGACTGCTTCAATCCAACTGATAAACCCATGCAATTGAAAATAGCACCCACAGCTCATGCTATTCCATCCGAACACACATACCTCAAAGGTATCAGCATTAGTAAACTCATGCCGCTCCAAAACCAACCCATCAACAACAAATGCAAGCTCCAAGTGCTAACCAGTCAAAGAAGAAAAAAAAAACACAACAGGAACTCCCACTGTCTGAGTAATCCAGATCTAAAGATCAAAGGCATCGCAAGTCTACCAATACCAACACATAGAAAATGTAACCATGTAGTGCCAAGGAAATATCCACAATGATATGCACGTCCTGCAACAAACCGCTACAAGAGACATTTCTCTCACCACAAACCTTCACGGCCACAAAGAGAAACTCTGCACATCATCTTCTTGTAGAACATCCTTCTACATACACTTCTAACAGCCAGCTGTGTTAAGAATGATCTTCTTCATAACCCAAAAGAGAAACCTTAACAACATCCATCCGTTCAATCACCAAGATCAAACCAATTTAACAAACAACATGGATGTAAGCATCTCTAAGAAGATCAAGCTAGTTCATTCCCCATTTCACAAAATCAGCCCATACAACATCTCCTACCAATTCTCATTAGTAACAAGGAGATAAAACAAAACTGTACAACTTCCACTATGAATCCTCCAGAACCATTAAACAGCAATTCAAGATCCATATCATGAAAGTAAACATAAAACACATCTAAAAAATACAAAGGGCCAAATACCTCTCAGATAAACTGCCAAGCAGACCAAGAGTGGGAACAAGAATACTCCTTCAAGATATACAAGCCATTATGACTAATCCAAGAGCTATCTCCTCATAGGTCTCTTATTGAACTCACGTTCAACCAAGGTGTAGGCTTCTCAAACTTTCTGCTGAAAAACTTTAACAAAAGTAACAAGCAGCAACACTTCTCTCATAAGAGAAAAACAGCCTCACTTTATTCTTCATGTATCCATGAGTACTAGTAACCGATCATCTCATGCTAAACTTCAACTGCATTACTACACTATCATGAAGTATCAAGCAAGTAATCAAACCACTCAATACACAAAGAATTACCATATCACTGTCAAAGCTCCAATCATTTTAATCAGGAACTTATCATGACATCATGATCTACACATCCCCATAGGAGATACCATGCTCCAAGTGACTTCACCATTGTCTCAAGTACAATGCACAATGCCAGAACTCTAGTGCACAAACAAGAGTATACCATGACATAAAGCAAATAGACTTTAAAAACAACATCACCTGTCAAGCACCACCAACACCTTAGCCAAAGACTCCAAGCATCCTCCATGGTTCCAAGATGTTGCACATCTTCAAGTAATGTCCATGCAAATGTGAAAGAAACCTTCTGCAGCAACAGGATCCTGAGAAACATCTGCAACACTAAAGAAGACCATTCACCACCATGCGATGAACTCACAGTCATTGCTAGAGCTCCCACTGAAACGTGACACCCGAGCTCTCCAAGCATCATGACCACCTGCTACAGGTTCCCATAACTGACTATTCAGGTACTCAAAAGTATCCATCCTCTCATCTCAAAGCACCACACCAATGCACAAGTGACCACAGACAAGGCCAGCTAACAAGTTTGTACCAACAATGAATCGACCTCGTGGATATAGATAGTCCACTTCCGAGTTGTCTCATAGAAAACATGTAGGTAAAGACAACCCACAACATTGCACAACCCGTAGATCCATTCAACAAAAATGTGCAAAACCCATCATCACATTGGAAATGCAAAACTGAGATTTCAAAGAGAATAATCACGTAGACAACATGACTCAAGCACCAGATCAAGCTCAAATCCAATTAGCCAATCACATCCACAACAAGCACCATAGTCAAGAAACCCACAAGAATGTTGAGTGACAAATCACGTACCAACACTCCCATGCAGAGAAGAAATCACACCTTCTCAAACCATGCACAAAGCATGCATGCAAACCTGCAACTATCTCATCCAGCAACACCCCAAAAGGCCAGTCACTAGACAATAGCTTAACAACAAATCCACATGGCCACAAGTTTTTCTTAACCGTGTAAAACCTGCAAAACCACAGAGCCATGAAAGTACAAATTATCCTTAGAAAGAAACCAGCATTTCAGGAGAATCCAGGTCCCTTTCAGGCCAACTCTAAAACTACCACCATGTACATGCATCTGAGAAAGAGAGAAAGGTTATTTCAGAAGCTTGCAAATCATCTAATGATTAACTCCATAGCCTTTAAGCATTCGAGGATAACAGGAAACAGTGCCTTCCAACACCAGGAACCACCACCTAGCATAAGCACTTTCTTCATGACTGAGAAACAACCTAGGCTTCTCCATATCACCCAGGAGCCTAAAACACAAATGCCCAATATGAAAGCTTTACTGCTAAACAGCCACAAAACAAAGAAATCCACCTCATACTCCAAGGTTATACCTCTACCAGCCAGGAGACACAGATCACAACATGATCAACTCCCGTTTCCATCTTGACCATCCTTCAAGCTGCATTTTGTCTCAGAATACCACAAGGCTTCCACTCAACAAAGGGTCAATACATCAGTCCATTCCTCCAGATTTCTTCCAGCCCATCAAGCTAAGAAATCTTCACAGGAGAAATATCCAGAACCAACAACTAGAAGAAGGCTCTGATACCACTTGTAAGGAAATCTAGGAGCGCATCTTATGAAAACTCCAAATAGTAGTGCCTTCGGTAACTTTAATTTCGATTAGATTACCTCAAAGACACGTACAACTATGTCCTAAAGCAGAAACAAACATAGTTATTTCCCACATTAATCCTTTTGAGAGATGCACATGTAAATTCAACAGCAATCATTAACAAATTCTACAACAAGAATCAACAGATATGAAAGATAAGACAGAAACCAAAACAAACAGATTTACGTGGGGAAAATCCTTTCAGATTAAAAACCCCACACTCCAAAGATCGATCCATTGTGTTATTCAACAACAAACAGTTACAATACAATTTCAGGCTCATAGCCTTTTCAGAGATTACATCTTGTTCATTCTGGATATAACTGGTAGCAAACTATCCCTGAGAGATCACCCAAAGCAATCATGATCACAAGAGATTCCAGTAGCTTAACTTTGCCTCTCAATCCTCTGCATCAACCTCATGGCCTCGGTCTTTCGGCTAGCCACTCGGTCCTCTCTCTATCGTTCTCTCTCTGGCTTCTTTATCTCATCAGCTTCGGTTCTTCAGCTCCTTGGCTTATCAGCACCTTTCTTCAAAACGTCCAATGCATACGTATATACATTCGATCTCAAGAGGCTCTCTGAAAACATTCTTTTCCAACTGTCGGATCAGAACTCACGAATCATCCAGCCCAGCATCATTAGATGTTTCCATTTCCTCATGTTTTAGTTTTCCAACTTCCACACAGAAACGGTTCACATTCTGCTTTCTCGGATTGGTCCACATCGCACCACGTCGGACAATCTTCACTCGGTCAATAGCGATCAACTTTGTGTCGCATGTCGGTGAGACACTAGAAGTGTCTCCTCGATGCCACAAGACCCGTTTACACGTTGTCGCCAAGAGTTGTCTCCATCGGCAAGAGGTTACATCGAGTCCAGAGAGCTATCGCTAAGATTTTTCCATGTCGCCAAGACCTCACATCGAAGATCACAAGGTATTCTGAAGAGTTCATCAGTCGGCAAGACTATCGCTCTTCGCCCAGACATTACACAAAAGTCTTCAAGTCACATCGACCTCAGCATTCTCATCGGCGAGACAATCACCATTCGATGAGATATCATACCGAAGTTCAAAGGTCATATCGATGTTGGATTTTCCATCGACAAGACACCCGTAGATCACCAAGACTTCATACCGAAGTCTTCAAGTCATACCAACGTGAGGATTCCATTTGGTGAGACAATCATCTTTCACCAAGACATCACACCAAGCGCTTCATGTTATACTAACCTCAGTAACCCCATCGGCGAGACTTTCCACATTCGGTAAGACAACATACTGAAACACATGTGTTACACCAAAGTCTCCTGTCGGCCATACATACCACTTGCCAAGAGGTCACACCGAGACTCTTAAGGTTACACCGACAGTCGGCAAGACATTCGTCTTCACCAAGACCCTACATCGAGCATCACATGTCATGTCGAGGACCTTTTTACTATCGGCGAGACCAACACCTGTCGCCAAGACTTCACGCCGAAGTCTCCAGGTTATCCCGAGCCCACCTTTCACTAGGAGTCATGTCGAACACATCCCATCACCGTCGGTGAGACAAACGCCCGTCGCCAAGCGTTCTTACCGAACTCTTTCGTTACTCCGATGACTCCATTCGCCAAGACATCTCCCGGTCGCCAAGACTACATGTCGATAGGAGCAAGTCATGCCAATTTCCACATCGGCCAGACAGACCAAAGGTCATGCAGATATCGGCAAGACTTCCTATCATCGCCGAGACATCATTCCGACACATATGAGTTACCCTGATGATCCAGTCGTCATGAGTCTCCCCGACATCTGCTAGACCAAATCATTGGCCAGAGGTCTCCACTCAGTAGAAGGTTACAGTGAAGGCCACAAGTCACAACGACATCATTAGTCGGCAAGACAAAAGCAAATATGAGAAAAATGCGAGGTTACTAAACTGCCAGTCGGCCAGACAACATGAATGTCACAGAGACCATGCTTTCTCAGAGGTTTCAACCTATGAGATTGAGGCACATTTTCCAACATAAACCACCTAAACTCACTAATATAGGTCGTGTAGAGTCTATGCATGCACATATAGTGTCATCATCATCAAAAGCTTACGAAACCCTGGTTGATAATTAAATGAAGTTTTTATACGGGTTTAGTGAATTGTTTAGCTAGGAACTCCTCCTTTGAATTATGTGTCTTACACCAAATTGACTAAGCATTAGAAATGCTTTACAATGGGTGCCACTTTTTCCACTTGGAGTTGGTAGAAAATCCATTTAAAATCATTCTTGTAGTTCCAAGAATTAGATCTGGTAGTTGGGAAATTCATTGAAACATTAATGGTAATTTTTGCGTCAAAACATGAAAATTTTTTGGGTAGTGGGAGTGGGGAACGCGGAATTTTTTTTTACTTTGGTACTTTGTCCAAATGTCTGGAGCGGACCTGAAATCTCAAAAGGACCAAAATGTCCCTAGGGAACTAAAAACCCTGACAAGACATTTTTGAAGAAAAAGGGGAAAGTAGAACCAGGAAGGGATTTGGACTTTTGGAATTTGTCCAAATGTGTAAGGGAACCCGAAATCCTTAAAGGACCAAAATTTCCCTAGGGAACTAAAAACCCTGACATGAAATTTTTGAAGAAAAAGGGGAAAGGGGAAGCGAGAATGAATTTGGACTTTTGGACTTTATCCAAATATCCAAAGAGAACCCGAAATCCCGAAATGACCAAAATTTCCCTAGGGAACTAAAAACCCCAACATCACATTTTTGAAGAAAAAGGGGAAAGTGGAACTAAGAACGGATTTGGACTTTTGGATTTTTTCCAAATGTTTGAAGGGAACCTGAAATCTCGAAAGGACCAAAATGTCCCTAGGGAACTAAAATCCCCAACAAGACATTTTTGAAGAAAAAGGGGAAAGTGAAATTGAGAACGGATTTGGACTTTTGGACTTTGTCCAAATGTCCGGAGAGAACCCAAAATCTTGAAAGGACCAAAATTTCCCTAGGGAACTAAAAACCTTGAGAGGACATTTTTGAAGAAAAAGGGGAAAGTTAGTTTCCCTTGAGATTTTCAATTAGGTATTTGACTAAAGCTTGGAAAAAGGATAAGACCACTACTAGAGGTATATTTTAGCATGATGAACCCATTAAGATTTCTTAGATCAATTATAATTGATGGGAAATTATATGGTAGGCACAAAGTGACAACAAATTGGAATTTTTTATGGGATGATTACCTGCTAATTATGGAATCCATGGACCTTATTAGTCCATTGGACATAAAGTCATAAGGGGAACTTGCGACAACTATCTTTCCTAAAAAATAAACATGACAAAACAACATGTGTAGGCTTGCACTTGGAGGAAAACAAAAAAACCTAGATCATACATTCCCTTAAGCAGAATATAGAGTGTGTAGCAACACTTCTTGTAAAAACAACAACTAAGATAATATGTACATGAATTCTCAAAACCCATCAGAAGTAAGGTTTGAGACAAATTCCATTAACTAGAATTGGGAGAACCTCACCATCCAACCTAGAGAGATGGAATGCATTGGCCTCCTTACAACTGGTGACGACATATGGACCACTCCAAATGGCATCAATTTTGGTATGGCTTCCATCTTTGGCTCTATCCGCATCTCATTTTAGCACTAAATATCCCTCTTGGAACACTTTTTGGATAGCTTTCTTGTCAAAATTTCTCTTGACCTATGCTTGGTGAGTCTCAAGGGCTTGCATAGCCTTGTTCTTGATCTCTTATAACTGTATTAGCTTTTTCAACCTCACTATAATGGCATCATTTTCCGTTAATTCCAATTGATGTGCTAACTCAAGAGAAGGAAAATATAGTGATAATGGTAGCCTTGCTTCCCTTCCATAAACTGACATGAAAGGAGAATTTCCAAGAGCTCTCTTGGGAGTGATCTTGCCAACCCAAAGGGATATCTTCAATTTGTTGTGCCAAAACCTTTCATTATCCTCAATAGTCCTTTTATTTATCCTAATGAGGTTTTTGTTTGAAGACTCAGCTAGGCCATTACCCTAAGGGTAATAATTTGATGAGTTTTTCAAGTATATACCATGCCTAACTACCTAATCACTAATTTGGGTACCAACAAAATCTTTGGCATTATCATAGATGACGGTGGAAGGGGTACTAAACTTGGTCACAATTCCATCAAGGAATTCCAAAACTGAAGTCTTTGTAGTATCCTTTAAAGTAATTTCCTCTATCCACCTGGTGAAGTATATTGTGGCTGATAAAATCCATTTATGACCAGCACTAGATGGCGGATTTATCATACCAATAAAATCCAACCCCCACTATGTAAATGGCTAGTCCGCTTGAATGAGATGAAGAGGAAGGGAAACTAACCTTTTCTTTCCAAAAAAGAAATCACACTTCATGTAATTCTCCACCCATATGTGAGCATCATTAAATAGGGTTGGCCAATGTTCAATACATGTTAACAACACTCCATTGAGGTCTTTTCTAAAAATTATGACATATGATAATACATAGGGGATGGATTGAAATATGAAATGTCTTCTTTTGGTCCTATCCAAACTTGGAGGATATCTACCTTCCTGCATAAAGGTAGTCATATCAATTACCCATCTATTTTGAGTGTTAATTTTGAGTGTTTAGTGCTCCTGTAATACAAGGGAAACCTCTATAGAAGTCTCAAATGCTAAGAAAAGCTACTCACACAACCCCTTTCCTCTCACATTCTTGGTGATCTTAATATCAATGTCATACTCCATAACCTTAGTGACCCATCCAACTCTTTTTCCATTAATATCTCTACTCAAAAGAAACTCTTTGATACTGGCATGGGGAACCATCGACTGGATCCTATTGTTAGACATGTGCCTAATTTTTTTAATTCCCTAACAACAATAAGGACCTACTTCTCAACATAACTATACTTGATCTCATAACATTTAAGCCCTTCACTAAAGAAGGCAATGGGTTGCTCAATATTTTCATTGTTTAGTGGTGTCAAGACAACTAATATGCTTGCTTCTCCTCCAAAAGTGTAAATAATAAAGTCCTTGTCAGAGTTGGGATTGACAAGGGTGGGAGCCTGAGAAATTGCTTGCTTGATAGCCTCAAAGCTATCCTTCCCTTCTTTGGTCCAATTGAAGACCATATTTTTTTTAGCATGGAGGTGAGAGGCTTTACCAAAGTAGCAAGGTTGGGAATAAATATTCTCGCAAAATTAATTGTTCCTAAGAACATTTGTAATCTTTTTTGTGGCTGGGGAGTGGAATGGACAAGATGTACTCCACTCTTGCTAGATTAATGGTCAAACCATCTTTGGAAACAATGTGTCCAAGTAGTTTTCCTTGGTCAATGGCAAAGACACACTTGTTTGGATTCAGGGAAATACCATACTCCTTGCATTTTTCGAAGACTTGTTCATGGTGGCTGAAGTGATCACTTGCATGTTTTGAAAAGACTATTATGTCATCCAAGTAGACTGACACAAAAATTATGAATACACCTTGAAATGCCATGTCCATGGCTTGTTGAAAGGTTGTACCATCATTGGTTAACCCAAAAGGCATCTTGCAATATGCATAGGTACCCCATTTGGTAGTAAATTTTGTCTTATGTTGATCAAATTATTGGACTAGAATCTAATTGTAGCCTAAGTAGCCATCTAAGAAAGAAAATAATTTTGAACCACTAATCTTTTATAGAATTTGCTCCATGGGGGAAGAGAATAGCGATCCTTTAGGGAGGCTCTATTTAGGTCTCTAAAGTCAATACAAAGCCTGATCTCCCATTCTTTTTTTCTGATAGGGACTAATTTTTCCACTCATGAAGAATGTTTGATGGGAAATATGATCCTAGCCTCTATTAATTAAGTCAACTCCTTCCTCATCAAAGGCTCAATCTTACGATTGAGATGTCTTTGTTTTTGTCTTACAGGCTTATCATCTGGGTCTAACTCAATGGTGTGATGAGCTAGGTTAGGATCAAATACTTTTAAATCCTCATAGGTCCAAGGAATCACATCATCATAAACCTAACAAAGCTTAATGAAAGTTTCATTGTCAGTTTCAGAACATACCTTCCCTAGATTCAAAGATCTTCCTTCTACAATTGCAATTGGCTTGTAGTCACCCTTCTTTGTAGCTAGGTTCATTTACATTTGCTTCAACTAGTCAACTAAATTGAAGATACCCTCAAGGGTGATGAGATCATTTGACAACTTATTATTTAGGTGCATAATATGATTGTTACATCCCACCCTAGTTTTCTAAAACTACTTTTTCACTTTGTGGTAATTAATGATATGAATCATGAGATCTTGAAAGTTATTTATTGTTGAGATATGGTGTCGTACACCATTGCATAAAATGATTTATTATAATATTGTAATTAAAATAATTATTTAGTTGTGATACACCTTGGTGGTGTTGTTAATCACACTAGGTAATTATTTGGGGACCCACTTGATGTTGTATTGTAACATTGTATTATTATTATTTGTGTGGGAGACATGTGATCATAATTTAATATTGGGGAAATATTAAATAATGTGATGTCTTAGTACCCAATATTAAATGAGGGGTTAGTGGTTTTGTATTCACATGGTTTTGTGGTACATGGTTTCACCTTACCACTAGTTGTATTTTGTGTGAGCTTGTGTCTATAAAAGCAAACACATGTGTAGTGGTTTAGGTTGGCTGAGTGGGTTGGATGTAATTATTGAGTCTTCTTGTGGAGTGCATTTGTGAAGCATGGCGTGAGATGTGTGGATTCATGCTTAGACACATGGGAATGCATTGGAGGGCTTGATGCTTCAGAGGTATTCATTGTAACTCTTGTATTTGCTTATTGTTGATTAATATGATGGAGTATGGATGCTTTTGGATGCTGGGTTTTTCCCTCTTGAGGGTTTTCCCATGGTATATCTTGTGTTATCTTGTGGCTTGTCTATTTGATCTATGCATTTTGGCAACTTGTATGCATGTTTATCTCTCAAGGTTTATGTAGGAAATGATTTAAGATTGTGGGTTTGAATGTAATATTTCCTAACAAGTGGTATCAGAGCTTTCATGGTTGAAGAATTTTTGTTATAACCCTAGTTTGAGAGTTTTTGCAGAGTTCAAGCCATGGACATGCATGTAGGGTTTGAGACATTACAAGATATGGAACACATGTTGCGAGTGTTTTTATGCAGATATGGGCTTTTGGGTTGTCAAAATTTGTTGGGTTTATTGCAGATCCGAAGTTTTCCACTTTTGGGTGAAAAAGGGTTTCTTGGTTTGAGTTTTCATATGAGGGTTTTGTAGGGGAAATTTCATAGATGACCTCTTGAGACAAAATGGACCTCATGGTTGGATTTAGGTTGGCCAAGAGACAAATTTTGACATAAAACTCAACCTATTTTGGAAAAGTTGAAAAAAAGGCAAAAAAAAATTTAGTAAAAGGCCAATTTGCACATGTGCAGGAAATTTTTGAAAAAAAAATAAAATTATTAATCCGCAAAAAATTTGTTGTCCCACCTACAAAAATAGAAATAAAATTATGCTAAAAATAGGCATTGAAATTCTTTTTGAAAAATCGCAATAGAAAATTATATACCGCAGGTATACGGGGAGGGTGTGGGGGTCTGACCCCCCCCACCAAAATATATATATATACGGGGAGGGTGTCCGATCCCCCCCACCAATATTATATATATATATATATATATATACATATATATATATATATATATATATATATATACATATATATATTATATATATATACACATATATATATGTATATATATATATATATATATATATATATATATATGTATATATATAATATAATTATATATATATATATATAATATTGGTGGAGAGGGTCGGACCCCCACACCCTCCCCGTATATCTGCGGCACTGTCATCGGCAGTACACGGCTGGCAGGGCCAGACGGCGTACGTCGTCGACACTGCCAATCCGCGGCTTGCTGACCGACAGAACCCACCGCCAGCGGGGGCCTTTAAAATCCCGCAGAAAACAAAGTCCGTCGTTAAATTTTTAAATAAAGTTTTTAAAAAACTTTGAAATCCGCCAATTGAAAATTGTGGCCCTCTGGACTTAAAAAAAAAATGAGCCAGAATTAATATCGGTGTTGGGTCCGGCCCAAGGGGACCGACAGATTTTTTGGAGGGGGAATAATTCTTTTTTAAATTAAAAATTAAACCACATTTGATAGTGGTGTCGAGTCCATATGAAAAAAGGGGGGGATTTTATTTTTTGGAGGATTAAATTTAATTTAATAAAAAATTTAAAATGTGTCGCCACTCCTCCACCCGAGTGCCACCGCCGCCAATGGAGCCACCAAGCTACCACCCAATAGCAACCTGGAGGTCTTTTTACAACAATTTTTTTCAAATTTGCATAACTTTTGCCTAGTATGTCAAATTTTCAACTTCTTGTAGTCGTTGGAAAGCTGGTTCCAAGCACTACGTAGTGGTATAGGTTTGGTTCCCTGATTTTTTCCATTTTGACATGTTTTTGGATCCTGGAAGTCAGATTTTCTTGTTTGCACGGTTTTGGTCATAACTTTTGCATACAAAATCAGATTTTTGATTTCAAAGAGGAATTGGAGAGAATTTGCAATGTACTACATAGCAGTTCAGATTATTTATTAGTTTGAGGAGCTATTTAAGCTTGGTACTTTTTTGATCGCTTGTAGGAGCTTGAGATTTAGGATGTGATTGTGTGAGCATCCAGACGAGTCAAGAGGCGAAACCTTGAGGGAGAACATGTTTTTATATGTTATTTATGATTGGCACTTCCTGGTGTAGGTTTACAGGTGTTTTTTAGAGTTGGGACTTTGATGGTGACAGGTACATAGGTTGTCTTCAATTTTGAGGACATGATTGGACATGGTTTAAGACTTGGAGTCTTGTATGGGTGATAGTTGAGTGTAGGTACAACAATGGCTATGGTTATGGTGTCATGGATATGTAGGTACATTTGATGCATTGACTTGACATGATTATGTATGTGATGTTTGGTGGTGATATGGTTTGATGTTAGGAGATTGGTATTATCTTCTTGATGCTTATTTGGTTCCTTGACTATGATTACTCTTTTTTGGACATGATTAGCAAATCAAATCTGAGGTTGATATGGTGTTTGAGTCATTTAGTCTACATGGTTATCTTCTTTGATATCTCGATTTGTAGTTTATTGATGTGTTGATGAGTTTACATGTTTCAGTGATTGGATCTACGAGTTATGCAGGTTGTGGATTAGCTACCCATTCACTTGCAATGGAATGACTTAGATGTGGACTGTTTATATCTACCAGGTTTGATTCATTGTTATTGTAGATTTCATTAGTTGGCCTTGTCTATGGTCATTTATGCATTGGTATGTTGTTTTGGGATTGAGAGGATGGATGATTTGAGCACTTGATTAGCCGTTTTATGGGACTTGTAGCATGTGGTTTGATCACGATGTCATGATAGCTTGTTACACTCATTGGTTATACACTTTTAGTGGGAGATTTTGACAGTGATGACTTGGCGATGTAGGATTGCTTTGTGATGTTTTGATGGTGGTTGTATGTATCTTCTTGGCTTGGAGATCTTGGTTTAGTTGGATGTTACTAACATTTTAGTTGAGTGTGTGTAGACCTGGATGATCTTCATGGAGAGGATAGTTGGCATGATGCCATGTGTAGCTCGTATCACGATTCAATGGGAGTTGTTGGCAATGATGTGGATGCATCATTGGTTATGGTTATCTTCATGTGATTGGAGATATGATTTCTTGGTTTAGAGTATGTTTGATATTATGTCATGGTTTACTCTTGATGCTAGCTTAGAGTTTTGGCATGATATGTGATCTCTTGAGACTAGGATGCATATATGTTTTGGTGCATGTGATCTCTTAGGAGGAGATGGTTCGATCATGTTGTCATCATAGGTTCCTAATTCTACAGTTGGAGCTTGGTCATTGATCGTGTGTGATTTCTCTTTTTATTGAGTGCATTGATCATTTGCTTGATTACTTCATGATGGTGCTATGTTGCATTTGGATTTTGGCATATATTGACTGGTTACAAGTGCTCGTGGATACTTAGAGATGTAGGTGATGGTTGTACTTATCTTGTGGTTAGAGACATTCGCTTGAGATGATTACTCTTTGGAGGTTTCAGCAGGAAGACCGAGGAGCTTTCACCTAGTTATGGACTGATAGAGGTGATTGTTCTTGGAGTGAGTCATGATGGCTTGGTTATCCTGGAGGAGCGTTCTCATTCCCCACTCTTGGTCTACTCGGAAGCTTATGATTTGAGAGGTATTTTACCATTATATCTTTCAAATGTGTTATGTTTCATTCTTTGATTTCTCATGGGACTGAGTTGATTCATGGTGATTATGGATACTCATTTGAGGATTGGTTTAACATGAGTTTATATGCTTTATCTTTCATAGATATGGATCTTGAGCTATAGTTAGTTCTAAGGGATTCATTTTGAGGGATGTTATGGCATGATTATCTCCTTGTGCATTTGAGTTTATGATATCATTCTTTGATGAGGATTGTTAGGAGATGGTTTATGGGTTGATTTCCAACTATGGGGATGGTTACTATGAGTTTGATCTTCTTGATTAGAGAGGCTTACATCCATGTTGGCATTGTTACATTGATTCATATGTTTTACTTGATCTATGAGATTGAGTTTTATGGATGTTGTTGAGGCTTTTCATTTGGGGTTGTTTAGGAGATCATACTTGACACAACATTACACTTTTGAGGTGTTGGTAGAAGGAAATTATGGTTTACATGTTTCTCTTCTTCATGGTTCTTTCCTAGATGTTCATGTTTTGGGGAAGATGGTGGCAACATGTTGTGAGAGATTGTGCAGCTATTTGAGTTGTATGTGTGGATCATTGATACTATTCTTGGTACTTCATGCTTTGATTTACTTATCACACCTTGATGTATAGTGTTGATTGGTAGACTTAATATGCTTTGACATTACCTATGTAGTGGGAGTTCCTGGATATGTATGTACTTCAATTAACAATTTTTATATAGGGAGCTTGTGATTGTAGTTTACAGGTTGCATATGTTCTTGGCATGAGTTTACTGATGTATTGATACCTTGGAGGTATGGATGTTTGGATGTATTTGCATGTGTTTTGGATGCTATTTTCGATCGTGTGGGTTTTTCAGTTGACATAAGCTTGGTTAGAGCCTTTTTTATCACTTGGATTTGATGCTTGTGCTCATGGATTGGTGGATCTTCACCTTGGCTTGTTCCTTTTCTTCCATAGGTGGTATGTTGGAGGATGAGAGGAGTTCTTGCTTGAGATGGTGGTCACTTTGTTCTTATTGCAGGTATCTTGATGGAGCACGAGAGCATGTTATAGGTTCATGTGGTTTCATGGATGGCTTTGATGATGTATTTCATTCATTGATCCCTTATGCAATGTATACAAGTGGGAGAATGTTAGATATGGTGTTGTACACCATTGCATAAAATGATTTATTATAATATTGTAATTAAAATAATTATTTAGTTGTGATACACCTTGGTGGTGTTGTTAATCACACTTGGTAATTATTTGGGGACCCACTTGATGTTGTATTGTAACATTGTATTATTATTATTTGTGTGGGAGGCATGTGATAATAATTTAATATTGGGGAAATATTAAATAATGTGATGTCTTAGTACCCAGTATTAAATGAGGGGTTAGTGGTTTTGTACTCACATGTTTTTGTGGTACATGGTTTCACCTTACCACTAGTTGTATTTTGTGCGAGCTTGTGTCTATAAAAGAAAACACATGTGTAGTGGTTTAGGTTGGTAGAGTGGGTTGGCTGTCATTATTGAGTCTTCTTGTGGAGTGCATTTGTGAAGCATGGCATGGGATGTGTGGATTCATGCTTGGACACATGGGAATGCATTGGAGGGCTTGATGTTTCAAAGGTATTCATTGTAACTCTTGTATTTGCTTATTGTTGATTAATATGATGGAGTATGGATACTTTTAGAGGTTGAGTTTTTCCCTCTTGAGGGTTTTCCTAGGGTATATCTTGTGTTATCTTGTGGATTTTCTGTTTGGTCTATGCATTTTGGCAACTTGTATGCATGTTTATCTCTCATGGGTTATGTAGGAAATGATTTAAGATTGTGGGTTTGAATGCAATATTTCCTAACATTTATATTATGTCAGAATTCTGCAATGTTACGTTACTATGTTTAAATTGAATGTTGATGGTTGTTGATACTATGGATGTGATGAAATGCTATGAAATGATTCTAATTTATTAAAGAAAATGTTAATGAAAATGCAATGATATGAACATGATGTAATGTCTGGAGTGAAAATGCAAGAATGATTTGAAACACCCTCAAGAGAGAAAGATGGGGAGAATCACCTAGGAGAAGGGTAAAATCAAGAATCCTCTAGCAACGCCATTTGAGCTTAGCGTCAGTCAAGTATTAATTATGTAAACCTAAAAGTGTATAGGGTGTCATTAGCATGCTTGAAGGTAAGTCAACCTAAGTCACTTGAGTCATGTTCATCTGTTATATTTGGTATGGCTATTTTTGTGGTTTAATAACTCTCTTGTTTCATATATATAAGTGAATATATATACATGAATATGTGTATGTGTGAGAATTGATAAGCACATGTATATATACATATATATACGTAAATGGATGAATATATGCATATGTAGGCAAAGATACACATCGACGTACGTACATATGCATTCACCTACGCATAGATAAGTATATGCATGCATAGGTTTATTAGGATAGGAATCAACACATGCACATGTATATTCATATATGCATTGAGTGTTGTATTATAAACGCTCCTACTTGGTGATTATCAATATTTCATGGCGAAGGGATGTTGATAATTTTGATTATCTTTGAGTTCATTATGGTGTGGCGATTATGCCAATGTAATGACGTAACGATCAACGTTGTTAACCATGCAAATGATATTATTATTATTATTAAATGATTATTGTCTTAATATATACATTATGATAAATGAATAGACTAATATAGCTGTGGGTTTTATATTTTTACTCGACTCTTATTAAAAGAGGAGCACGTGGAATACTCGTTTTGCTCGACTCTTAATATAAAGAGGAGCTCGTTGTGATGTATATATATCATTGTTTATATGTCTATGAAATCATATTGGTTGCAGTTGATATAATGAAGTTGTCAAAAGATTTATTTTATTTCAAATGTTTTGTAAGCCAATACAAGGCCACGGGTAATCTTCCTAAAGCAGCATAGGTGAATTCACTAAGTAATTCAAAGAATTACCATGTAGGAACCATGGCAATCCTCACGTTATACTAAGGAAATAACTGAATATTATAACCAAACTTGGCTTATTTAGTTGAAGGGTTTATTTTGGGTGGATAATGAATCCCATTGGGGATCCCATAACTAATTCTTGGAACTGTTTTGATATGCGTGTCAAGTAAATTGGCAGTTAGGGATGTCTTTGGGGGAGTATCATGATTTGGGCGATCACCAAAAAGAAATTCGGCTCTCATTTGATACTCATTATTCTTTGCTTGTTTGAGTATACTACTGGTAGGAAGAAAAGAAAGTGATAGTGAGTAGTAGGTGTATAAAAGGCTTGGCAACCAACCATGAGAAAGGCACAAAAGATTTGCTTTGTTGATAATATCATAGCCTTTGATAGGAATAGAGAAGAGGAAGGCCAAGCTTCTCGTTGAGCAGAGCATAAGGATTGTACTCAGCCATATAACGGGGCAGTAAGTAAACCAATAACTCTTCTTTGTTCTTTTTAAAATCCTTATTCTGCTAAGCATCAAGTAGAGAAAGGTGTATGAAGCTTGGCTAAAGAGTAGTATTGATAGTCTTTTATTCCTTGAATGATTTCTTAATTGTTCTTAGAGTCCACTAAGCTAAACAATTGAATTTTTGGAGAGTTCTTGAAAGTCTGTATATCTATTTACTATATAAGATTTTTTATACTCTATTTTTCTTTGCCTTATTTGGGTATGTGAAAATGACCTCGGGGAGAATGAGAGGATTTTTTTATTAATAGTGGAATTAGTTGAAATTCTTGCAGGTTGTAAGTTTCTTACATGCATGCAATGTTTTAATTTTAATGAGTTATTAAATGAGGATGTGTACAACAAAAGCTAATTCTTTGTTACTTTAGGGTTTGAACAAAGAGTGTAAAACCAAAGGTAAAGAAGAGGCAATTGAATATTAATCACCACTAGGTGCTAGAATTGCTAAGTATGCTCAAATGTGTAGGCATATAATCCTTGCTTTCCATGAGGAAAGATTGTTAATGGTTATGGTTCCTTGAATTGGTGATTTACCTATGTCCTGAACTCCTAAACCCTTATAGGGTTAATGATTGGCTGAAAACCGCCCAAAAGAGGGTAGATGTGTATGAATTTTGTATTTTACTTTATGACTAGCTAGGTCTATTTAATTATTTGTAAAGTGAACATCAAAAAGATTATCTATGAGAATAGAAACTCTCTAGCACCATTTATGCCTTGAACTAGTGGCAATTTCCAAGACCCAATAGTTACGTTAAGTAACTTAGGGATTTGAGGGAATTTTAACACTTTACCAACTCAATTGAGTTATGTCTAGAAAGACAGGGTATGTCGTCTAAACATTTTGTAATTATCCAATGGGTTGAACAGTTGGTTCTAGTAAACCCTAGGTTAAATATGGTACTCCAAGTTGAGTAGGGTGGGTGAACAAATGACTTCGCTCATTAGTAGTGATTGAATTTATAATACAAATACTTTGGCCAAAGTGAGTGCAGTTGTCTATGCATGCACTTGTCAGTTCATTGTGACCCAAATACTTAGCTAATTAGAGATGTACATAGTTAGAAGGTATCCATATCTGTACGATGATATTAGTTAGGTAGGACACAACACCAAAGATTAGATGGTAAAACTAAGAGGGTTCTTAACTAAACCCTTCATTGAAGGGCAAGGCCATAGGTCCGTGGTTGGAGGTAAAGCACAGGTCCGTCGTTGGAGGTAAAGCACCCGAGTGATGCTCTCCCTCTTGTAGATGACATGCCGAGAAAGAATCTAGATATGGGATCTCTAACCTTGTTTCTCTATGTTATTGCTTATCTTAAATAAAATCATTAAAATTGAAATGCAACAATGAAATATGTTTACTCTTTTGAATTTGAAAAGCATGTATAAATGATCTATTATATCTTTATTGAAATAATTATGCAGATGCATATTCCAATTTGAAAGAAAAAATTTATATCTCATTTTACCTATGTTGTTAGTTATTAACTGTTTGATAAATAATTCATGGTAAATATTTTTGTAAGAAGGAGATGATTGTTACACATGGTATCAGAGCTAGGTTAAGCACTCACAACTATGAGCTCACTACGTAATTTTGCATCCAACATTAAGGTACTAATGTTTGGAAACCTTGTGCTAGAAATGGTGAGGACTAAGTAGACTGCTAGAAAATCCTTTTCTAGAATTGAAAAATATTTAAAAGCAAAGAAGGAATGGTAGGCCCTCATGAAAACTATTGAAGAAACCAACGTTGATGGAGAAGCATGGTTGGGTGATATAGAAACTTTCACCCATGCGATACGACATGTTAAGGATGAAAAGGAGGAACTAAAAGAGGCTGCCAAGGTCACTACAAACATACTAGCATACATAGCTAACAAACCATCTTCTTCTAGAGTTATGCCTAGTGAATGTAGCATGAGTAATCCTCCAAAAAAATAGATGGGTTGGGAGAGCACCTATGAGTGCATCAACCGCCTGAAATTATAATAATTAGTTCTACTGAGTTTGAGGGCTATACCCCCTTGATCACATCAAGTAGACGTTTAATGATAAAATAATTCTATGAATAAGGATGTATTATCTCCAATTGTTGCTTAATGAATAAAACTTCAAGCAAAGTTTGTGCTAAAATATCTCTCTTCTATTTATAATGAAATGTGTCACAAAAATTACTTGGAATTGCATGAATAAATGTATTAAATGAAAAGCTAATAAAAACCCTAAATTAGAAACTTTAGGTAAGAGCCTAATTTTAAAATGGTGAGAACTAGAAATAACCAAGAAAAGAGCCAAGAAGTTGGACAACCCTTTGGTAATGCAAAGGCCAAGCTAGATCATATTCTAGCCTTGCTGCAAGATAAAAGGGCAAGGGTTAGTACCCTAAAGGGTGAGGTTAGATGCAAATCGGGTAAGGAAACCACTTTTGAAGGTGAAACTAGAAGCCTCCATGTCCACACCAATCAAAGTGAGCAAGGGGAGACCCATTCAAAAACTAAGTTAGACGAAGAGATGAGAGACTAGTTAGCCAAAGAACTATCGAGGGATATGAAGAAAGTAACCCCTCCCAAGTTTAATGGCTCAGTAAGCGGGGATGTCGTTGAGGCTTGGTTGACAAAGATGGAAAAATATTTTGAAATCCACAACTATTCTGAGGTAACAAAGGTCGTCTGGGGGGCATATCAATTGGCTAGAGAAGCATCCACATGGTGGATGAACAAGAAGATGGAGTTGGGGTGAACTTGCTAAAATTAACCAGGGATGAGTTTGTAGCCATATTCAGATAAAGGTGGTTGCCCCAACTATATTTTGATTAGAAGCTAATGGATTTCCAAAATCTGAAGTAGGGTGAATCATCTATTAATGAATATTGGGAAAAATTCACCCGCTTCCTCAAATATGTCCCATAATATCATAAGGACAAACAGTTTTAAATTCAAAAGTTTATAATGTGTTTGAATGCCCATATTGGTGGGGAATCAAATATTCATGGTTCAATCACAATGAACCAAGTATACAAAAGGCTATAAAACAGGAGTATAGGCTCAAGTTGATGTCAGCCTACAGAGAAAGGAATCATAAAAAGTACAACTGATCTCAGACCTCGCAACCATTCAAGAAAAGAGGTGATAAGTAGGAATCTCATAGGAAAGGTGATAAGGGTAACCGAGGGAACCAAAATGAGGACCGAAGGGACAGGAGAAATGGAAGCAATAATAATAATGGGAAGAAGAATGGGGAAAATATTGGAAGACCTGTTGAAAGGAGGGGACCACCAAGAGGGTGCTTTTCATGTGGTGGTGACCACTACACGAACTAGTGTCCCAATAAAGCACCGAGGCCTCCATCCCGAGGGAATTCTCTGCCAACATAGCAAGCCGCTTTCTAGTAGAGAATACATGCAACATTAGACAATAGAAGGTAAAATATCAGATTACACCAATAGAAACTATAGGTATGTTATTTGGTGTACCTATTTCAATTTTGATAAATACTGGAGCAACAAAGTGTTTTGTGTCTCCTAAGGTGTTAAGTAAAATAACTGGAAAGGCCAGTTTTATGAAAATTCTTGGTTAGTGGAGTACGCCAATCAATCAAGAGCTTAGGTAGAGTAGTGTCTATTTGAGGCTAGGGTAGAATTACCGATTTTTTCAATAGAATTCAATATTTATGTGCCCCCCTTAGGTTCCTATAATGTTATACTAAGAATCAATTGGTTGTGGAGGCATAAGGAGAAGGTGGATTGCATTACCAAAATAGTAGATTGCTTAGACAACGTAGGGAATAAAGTGTTCCTACAAGGAACTTCCGAAGAGGTCAAGTTGAGATAGATATTTGTCATGCAATTGAAAAGGGATAAGCAGAGAGGATGCTAACTCTTTGCAGTTAAAATGGAGGAGATAGAAGAACCCAAAGATAATAAAGAGTTTGTCTTTCAAGATGATTTTCTATTCTATGAATCTCAAAAACTTCGAGGAGACAAAGAACCTATGGGTAATAAGGGTTTAGACTTGGACAAATACCCATTCCTCCAAAATTTTGAGGATGTGTTTCCAGATGAATTACTTGGGTTACTTCTAAAAAGAGATTTTGAATTCTCCATCGACATCATACCAGGATCAGAGCTAATATCCAAAGATCCTTATTGAATTACTACCATTGAACTAATGGAGTAGAAGGCATAGTTGTAGTTGTTAGAAAAAGGGTAAATAAGACCTAGTGTCTTTTTGTGGGGAGCACTGATGATTTTTGTCAAGAAGAAGGATGACACATTATGATTATGCATTGATTATCGTATGCTCAATAAAGCCATGATCAAGAACAAGTACCCACTATCATGCATAGATGATCTATTCAATCAAATGTGAGGGGCAATAGTTTTCTCCAAGATCAATTTGTGATTAGGGTACCACCAGCTGAGACTTAAGGATGAGAACATCCATAAAATAAATTTTCAAACTAGGTATGGGTACTATGAGTTCATAGTCTTTCCTTTTGGATTGATGAATGCACCTACAACATTCATGAAATTGATGAATAGTGTGTTCAAGGATTGTCTAAACAAATTTGTATTCATCTTCCTCAATGACATATTGATATATTCCAAAAATGAGGAAGAACATTATCAACATTTGCAATTTGTCCTCCAACGGTTAAGGGAGCACAAGTTATATGGAAATTTATCCAAGTGCTCATTCTTCCAAAAGGAAGTGCATTGTCTAGGGCATATAATCTCAACAAAAGGAATTACAGTAAATCTTGCAAAGATAAAGGTTGTCTTAGAGTGTCCAGCACCAAAGAACATGCAGGACGTCCGCAATTTCATGGGTCTAATAGGTTATTACAAAAAAAAATGTATCTAATTTCTCAAGGATTGCATGTCCCATAACCTCTCTTTAGAGAACAGGCAAGAGGTTTGCATGGTCAAGTAAATGTCAGGAGGAATTTGACCTACTAAAAGAGAATTTGACTACGACACATATCTTAAAAGTGCTTGACCTAGAAGGGTAATTTGTAGTCATCACCAATGCCTCAAGAGAGAGATTAGGTGGTGTGCTCATGCAAGATGGATGGGTCATTACTTATGAGTCCAAAAAATTGAAAAAATATGAACAAAATTATGCATCACATGACCTTGATATTACCATGATTATGCATGCACTACATATGTGGCATCACTATTTATTGGGAAAACCTTTTGAGTTGAGATTTGACCACTAGGGTCTTAGATACTTGTTTACTCAACCTCTCCTAAATACTCGGTAGATAAGATGGCTAGAGATGATATCAGATTATGATTTTGAGATCAGCTACATTAAGGGCAAGGACAACCATATTGTGGATGCCCTAAGCAGAAGAAGACATCTCCTCAATGATCTTGGTGCAAACTGATTTCAAAAGACAAGTACTACAACAGTCCAATGGGGATGAATATTATGAGCAAGTTAAGCAAGCCCTAAGGGACAACCCTTGAGATGCAATGTATGACAAGTTTCACTTTGAGTCAGATGGGTTATTGAGATTTAGGGGAAGGATGTATGTTCCAAACTCAGGAGAGTTAAGGAACATAATATGGAAAGAGGTTCATAGTACATCTTACTCAGGACATCCTAGTGTGATAAAGCTTTTGGTTGATGTTAAGCCATCATATTTCTAGAAGGGAATGAAGAGGGATGATGCAAGGTATGTAGTAGAATGTCTTGAATGCTAGAGGGTGAAACCTGAGCATCAACACCCGACAAGATTATTATGCCCTCATGATATTCCCGAGTAGAAATGATAGGTTATTAGCAGGAATTTTGTGTAGGGTCTTCCCATGTCAAGGAATAGGAACAATACAATTTTGGTAGTGGTGGATATGCTTACAAAGGTAGCACATTTTATCCCTGAGAATTTAACAGATGGGGCACCAGTCTTAGCTCATAAATTTATACACGAAGTGTTCAAAATACATGTCATTCTTGAGAAGATTATCTTAGATAGGGATGCGAGGATAACTTCAAGGTTTTGGAAAACCTTATTCACCTCCTTGGGAACTCAACTAAATATAAGTTCAACATATCACCTAGATACAAATGGTCAAACAAAAAGGGTGAACTAGGTATTGGAGGATCTTCTAGGGGTATACTATATGGATCAACAGTACAAGTGGGAGGATTACCTTCTGCTTGTGGAATTCACATACAATAATTCATATCACTCTGCAATAAAAATGGCTCCATTTGAAGTGTTATATGGAAGAAAGTTTCAAACTCCTATAAGTTGGGATAAGCTAGATGATAGGATTAGCCTTGGTCTAGAAATTATCTTAGAAATGGAGGAATAAATCAGATTGATTGGGAAATGGCTAGCGGAAGCCAATGATAAGTAGAAAAGCTATGCTAATGCCAAGTGTGTGCCTAGATATTTCTTAGTAGGAGAAAAGGTCTTGTTAATAGTCAAGCCTTAGAAGAGTGCCATTGAGTTTGTAAAGTCTTCCAAGTTGGCTCCTTGATATGTGGGACCTTTCGAGGTCCTAGAGGAAATTAACCCAATTGCCTTCATAATTTCTCTACCGCTAACTCTTGCAAGAATACATAATGTTTTTCATGTTTCTTTTCTTAAAAAGTATGTATCTAGCAATAATCATGTGATTGATTGGAATGCGATATAGGTTCTAGATCCAGGAGTGGTCGTGATCGAGCCACTCAGAGTGCTTGAAACACATAGGCTTCGCCTATGTAATAGAGAAGTGTTTCAGTTCAAGGTCCAATGGGACTAGTATGCTGAAGACAGTGCCACCTGGGAGGACTACCAGGAAAGTAAACAAAGACTCCCTCATCTTCTACATGAATTTGAAAAGTAAAATTAAGACTTTTCTTTTCTTATTACATGTTATAAAAATTTACATCATCTAGGATGATGATTCTCAAGGGGGGGATATGTTATATCTCACCCTAGTTTTCTAAAACTACTTTTTTCACTTTGTGGTCATTAATGATATGAATCATGAGATCTTGAATTTTATTTATATTATGACAGAATTAGGTAATGTTATGTTACTATATTTAAATGGAACGTTGATGGTTATGGATACTATGGATGTGATGAAATGTTATGAAATGATTCTAATTTCTTAAAGAAAATGTTAATGAAAATGCAATGATATGAACATGATGTATTGTTTTCCAGGCTAACTACCATCATTTTCTGGAGTGAAAATGTAGGAATGATCTAAAACACCCTCTAGAGAGAAAGAGGGGGAGAATCACCTGGGAGAAGGGTAAAATCAAGAATCCTCTGGCAAAGCCATCTAAGCTTAGCGTCAATCAAGTATTGATTCTATAAACCTAAAAGTTTATAGGGTGTCATTAGCGTGCTTGGAGGTAAGTCAACCTAAGCCAGTTGAGTCATGTTCATCCATTGTGTTTGGTGTGGCTATTTTTGTGGTTTAATAACTCTCTTGTTTTATATATATAAGTGAATATATATATATATATATGAATATTTCTATGCGTGAGAATTGATAAGCATATGTATACATATACATATATATGCATATATGGATGCATATGTACGTACATAGGCAAAGATACGCATCAACATACATACATACACATTCACATACGTATAGATAAGTATATGCATGCATAGGTTTATTAGGATAGGAATCAACACACGCACATGTATATTCATATATGCATTGAGCATTGTATTATAAATGCTACTACTTGGTGATTATCAATATTTCATTGTGAAGGGATGTTGATCATTCTGATTATCATTGAGTTCGTTATGGTGTGGTGATTACGCCAACACAAGGATGTAACGATCAACGTCGTTAACCATGAAAATGATATTATTATTATTTTTGAATGATTATTGTCTTAATTTATACTTTATGATAAATGAATTGGCTAACATAGACGTGGGTTTTATAGTTTTGCTTGACTCTTATTAAAAGAGGAGCACATGGAATACTTGTTTTGCTCGACTCTTGATATAAAGAGGAGCTTGTTGTGATGTATATATGTTCCATTGTTTATATTTGTATGAAACCATATTGGTTGTAGCTAATATAATAAAGTTGGCAGAAGATTTATTCTATTTCAAATATTTTGTAAGCCAATACAAGGGCACAAGTAATCTTCATAAAGTGACGTAGGTGAATGCAATAAGTAATTCAAAGAATTACCATGTAGGAACCATGGCAATCCTCATGTTATACTAAGGAAATAATTGAATATTGTAACTAAACTTGGCTTATTTGATCGAAGGGTTTATTTTGGGTGGATAATGAATCTCGTTGGGGATCACATAACTAATTATTGGAACTATTTTGCCATGCGTGTTAGGTAAATTGGTAGTTAGGGATGTATTTGGGGGAGTATCATGATTTGGGGGATTACCAAAAAGAAATTCAACTCTCACTCGATACTCATTATTCTTTTCTTATTTGAGCATACTATTGGTAGGAAGAAAAGAAAATGATAGTGAGTAGCAGGTGTATAAAAGGCTTAACAGATGTGAGGAAGGAACATAAGATTTTCTTTGTTGATAGTATCATATCCTTTGATAGGAATAAAGAAGAGGAACACCAAGCTTCCCATTGAGTAGAGTGTAAGGATTGTGCTCAACCATATAACAGGGTGGTAAGTAAACCAATAACTATTCTTTGTTCTTTTTAAAATCCTTATTTTGCTAAGTGTCAGGTAGAGAAAGGTGTATGAAGCTCGACTAAAGAGCAATCTTGATATTCTTTTATTCCCTGAATGATTTCTTAATTGTTCTTAGAATCGACTAAGTTGAAAAATTACATTTTTGGAGAGTTCTTGAAAGTCTGAATCTGTATATACTACATAAGAGTATTTATACTATGTTTTTCTTTGCCTTATTTGGGTATGTAACGACCTTAGGGAGAATGAGAGGATATTTTATTAATAGTGGAATTAGTTGAACTTCTTGCAGGTTGTAAGTTTCTTACATGCATGCAATGTTTTATTTCTAATGAGTTCTTAAATGAGGATCTGTACAACAAAAGCTAATTCTTTGTTACTTTAGGGTTTGAACAAAGAGTGTAAAACTAAAGGTAAAGAAGAGATGATTGAATATTAAGCACCACTAGGTGCTAGAATTGCTAAGTGTGCTCAAATATATAGGGATAAAATCCTTGATTTCTATGAGGAAAGATTGTTAATGGTTATGGTTCCTTGAATTGGTGATTTACCTATGTCCTGAACTCCTAAACCCTTCTAGGGTTAAATAATTGGTTGAAAACCACCCAAAAGAGGGTAGAGGTGTATGAATTTTGTATTTTACTTTATGACCAACTAGGTCTAGTTAATTATTTATGTCGGCAAGTGAACATCAAAAAGATTATCTATGGGAATAGAAACTCTTTGGCACCATTTATGCCTTGAACTAGTGGCAGTTGCCAAGACCTGATAGTTACGTATGTTGCAGGTATGATCAAGTTTGGTGGTGTTTTCATTGATGTCAACACAGTTCAATATGTTGCAGGTTGTACACGTATGGCTGAGATGCTGCTGAGATGTTGTGAGTACATGGAGCTATCTTTATAGTGTTGCAGATGTGTTGGTTTGATAAGTTTCCAAGTACTTTTGAGAAAATTAAATAAAGAAGAGAAAATAGGATGTTGAAAGTGTTTAGAATGTGCTTTGCATTTCTCCTGTGTTGATCATATGCTTGTGTGGACCTGAAGGTTTGATAATGGTGATTTAGTGGTGATATCTCCTGAGTTTTAGCTTCTAGTTTGATGGTATGTGAAAGTTACGTTCACTGGTATGTGAACTGTTCTAGCAGAGTTAGTATTTTGTGGTTTGGGATAAATATTGTTGCTCTGCAGTTTTTCTCTATTTCGTTTCAGATCTTGCGGATCTGAAATATGTCTTGTGAAGGTCTTTTCTATGCTCTGGCAAAGAATTTTGAAAATTGGTGATCTGGAAGTCATGTTTCAGTAATTCAGTGTGAATTTTATACAGTCCATATAGACTGGTGAAAGATGTTCAGTGGTTGAAGTTTGTCATTTTGTTGCGGATGTATCTGGAAGATTCTGATATGTATTCTTGTGCTTAAGGAGTGTGTTGTTGTGTCTGTGTGTCATCTTCTGGTTGGGAAGCGTATACATCAATGATTATTTGTGTTTTCATTAAGTTTGGATGACCCAGTGTTTACACTCCATTCAAAGAATAAAATTAATTTGAGGAAGCGTGTGGTTGATTCGAGACATTATTTTTTTGGTCTTGGTTAAATTTTTTATTGGTCCACTCTTATTCCTTTCCACCGCAGGAATTTTGAGTTGCCAACCTATTTTGAATTTATGCAATGAGGTATTTATGGCCGACGTTGGAGAAAGTTTCTAAGGTTGAGGATCTGGTATAAAAACAAGTCAAAGTGTGAAGAGTTGTATAACAGTGTGATGCAAAGTGATGAAAGTGAGCCACAAATCAGAAGAGTAGAAGTGTGTGTGTGAGTTGTAATAGCAGTTTTTTAGTGTGTTGAAGGAAGTGAGATGAAGGTTTATGCAATCCTGCGAATGTGCATTAATTGTTGTGGTGGATCTTTTGTTCTCTTTTGTATATGTAGGCAGTGAGCCTCCTTGTTGGACAGTGAGTCCTTTCTGTAGGTAGCGAGCCTTTGTATTTAGACAGTGAGTCCTCTTCTGGGCAGTGAGCCCTTGGTAGTGAGCCTTTGTTTTATAATTATTTATATTGTGAGTTAACCCTCATCGTGGGTTTTCCCTCTTTGGGTTTTCCACGTAAAAATCTGGTGTTCATTGTGTTGATTTGCTTTCTGTTATTTATGTTTCATGCTCTTACTTAATAAAAGAATAGTGTGGTTGTGAAATTAATAAGTGTTGAAGTTTTAAGCTTGAATTGTGTGACAACTGATTCACCCCCCTCTTAGTTATCCTGTGCCTGTTTAACAATTGGTATCAGAGCTTTGGTTCCTTGTTGTTGAGCTTAATTGCTTAAGGAAGATCTGATGGCGCATAAGTTGGCGATCCCTATGTTTGATGGAACTGACTACAATGACTGGAAGGGACAGATGAAAGGATATATTGTATCCTTTGGTTTTAAGACCTGGAAGGCTATTGAGACAAAGTATACACCCTCGTCTGGTGGTCTTACTACTGCAGATGAGATCTTTGCTTATGAAGAAAATGAAAAGGAAAAGTATCTTATTTGCAGTGGTTTATCTAAAAATGAGCAAGCGAAGGTTTCTTCTTTGGAAATTGCATATGAAGTCTGGAAGAAGTTGGAGGATATGTATGAAGGAAATGAAAGAGTGAAATCGACAAAGAAGTTGGCGGCAAAGCGCAAATTTTTGAATCTAAAAATGGAAGAAGGTGAAGAGTTTACAAGTTTCTTTCAGAGAGTTGAACTGACTGCAAATGAAGTTAGAAATCAAGGAGGAAAACTATCTGATGAAGATATAATTGAGAAGATCTTGATAACCTTACTGGAGTGTTGTAGTGATAAGATCTCAGTCATTGAAGAAGTATGTAATCCTAAGACTTACACTTTGGAACAGTTTTTCAGAACCTTGCAAGCATTTGAGATGAGAAAGTTCTAGAAAGAAGACAAGATAGAAGAAAAGACAGAAATGACATTTAAGGCATTGAATATTGAAGAGGAACCAGATAGTGATGGTGTTGATGAGTTGGAAGCAAACTTCACCAGGAAGTTGAACAAAGGAACCAGAAAGTATAAAGGTATGTTGCCCTTTAAATGTTTTAGTTGTGGTAATATTGTTCATTATGCTTCGAGATGTCCGAATAGAGTTGTGCACAAGAAGAACAAGGATTATAAGGATAAGGATAGGAAGGATAAGAAATATAAGAAGTTGTACTATGTTAAAGAAGAAGCAAAAAAAATTGATGATGAATCTGAAAATGAGGTTGATGATAGTGAATGCTTATTCTTAGCTTTGGAAAGTAAATTTGTATCCACTAACCCTGGAAAATGTGTAAGCAAGAAGGCTCCAGAGAGTAAGAGAAATAGGATGGAAGGTACTTTGGTTACCGTTTTTCATGCAAGACAAGATGAAGACTACTGGGTAATTGATAGTGGATGTTCTAATCACATGACCAGAGATAAGAGTAAGTTCACTAAAATTGAGAAATATGATGGTGTTTTAGTTATGTTTGGTGATTATTCAGGAGCAAATATTTGTGGGAAGGGTTCAATTAGTTTTGATGGGGTGCATAGTACTGATGATGTATATTATGTGAAGGGTTTGAGGCATAACCTTCTGAGTGTTGGTCAGATGTGTAGCAATGGTTTCAAACTTGTGTTTTAGAATAATACCTATGAAATCAAAAAAGGATCTAGGAATGGAGATATGATTGTTGTTGGAAGACGAACTCATGGAAATATCTATCAGTTGAAAGGATTTGATGGTCATTGCCTTGTATCTCAAATCAGTGAAAGTTGGTTATGGCACCAGAGAATGGGACATGTGAATTTTGATAACTTGGTCAAGATCAGTGCAAAAGAGATTTTTCGAGGACTACCTAGAATCATAAGACCTGGTAATGCTATTTATAGAAGTTGTCAATTGGGGAAATAGACAAGATGCATCTTTAAGGGAAAAGAACATTCTACTACCAGAATGTTGGAGTTAATTCATACTGATCTCTGTGGTCTGACTAGGACTGGAAGCTTGAACGGTGACATATGTTTCATGTTGCTTATTGATGATTACACTCGAATGACATGGGTTACTTTTCTTAGAGAAAAGACTCAGGCTCTAGATAGGTTCAAGATATTCAAAGCAAGAGTGGAAAATCAAGTGTTTGAGATCTGATAGAGGTGGAGAATTCACCTCTAGTGAATTTAATGCATTATGTGAACAACATGGCATAAGAAGACAATTTTCTGCTCCAAGGACCCCTCAGTAGAATGGAGTAGTTGAAAGGAAAAACATGACAGTACATGAAGCTACTAGAACCATGATGAAAGAATCGAATGTATCGGATGTGTACTAGAGAGAAGTGATACATACTATTGTTTATGTTCTTAATAGAGTTCAGATCAAACACAACAACACTAAGACTTATTTTGAGTTATGGACTGGTAAGACTCCTACAGTGAAGTATTTCAAGGTATTTAGAAGTAGATGTTATATTAAAAGAGATGATGAAAATCTTGGAAAGTTTGATGCTAGATGTGATGAAGGAATCTTTCTTGGATACTCTACTACTAGCAAAGCATACAAATGCTTTAACAAAATATTGAGAAAGATTGTTGAAAGTGCTAATGTGAAAGTTGATGAAGTCATACGTAGACCTATTGAGATTAGTGAAGTTGAACCTGATGATCCCATCTATGGGCATGTACTTGAGGATAACAAGGAAAATGAAGAAGATAAAGAAGAACAAGTGGAAGAAGAAGAAGGAGAAGAAGAAAATGAATAGGAACCTGCTGTTAGAAATCCTAAGTATGTTCAGAAGAATCATCCGGAGGATCAGATAATTGGAGATAAAAGTGAAGGTGTGAAGACAAGAAGCAGAGTTGCAACAAAGGTAAATTTGTGTCTTTTTATCTAAAATAGAACCCAAATCTGTAAGTGAAACATGTGAAGATGAGAGTTGGATGAGAGCTATGAAAGAAGAATTGCAGCAAATAGAAAAGAATTAGACATGGGAACTAGTCCCTAGGCCAGTGAATAAAAATGTGATTGGTTCGAAATGGGTGTTCTAGAATAAGCTGAATGAAAGTGGAGAAGTCGTAAGGAATAAGGCAAGACTAGTATACAAAGAATATTCACAAGTTGAAGGTATAGATTTTAAAGAAACATTTGCCCCTATGGCCAGAATGGAAGCTATAAGGATGTTTTTGGCTATTTCTGCTCACAAAGACTTCAAAGTGTATCAAATGGATGTTAAGTCAACATTTTTGAATGGTGAGTTGGAGGAAGAAGTGTACATGGAGCAACCTGAAGGTTTTCAGTTGTCTGATAAATTGGACATGGTTTGTAAGTTGAAGAAGGCGTTGTATGGATTGAAGCAAGCTCCCAGAGCTTGGTATGCAAGACTGGACAAATATTTGACAAAGCAAGGATTCACCAAAGGTTTTGCTAACAACAATCTTTACTTCAAAGTACAAGGTAACAAAATGTTGATAGTAGTTGTTTATGTTGATGATATCATTTTTGGTGGAAATGAAGGTATGTGTAAAAAGTTTGCTGAAAAGATGCAAAAAGAATTTGAGATGTCTATGATCGGTGAATTGAATTTATTTCTTGGTCTACAAGTGAATCAAACTGATAAAGGGATATTCATTTCACAATCTAAGTATGTAAAAGAGTTGTTGAAGAAGTTTGGGATGGATGATTCCAAACCGGTTTGTACTCCTATGGTAACCTGATGTAAATTGAGCAAAGATGATGAATCGGCTAAGACTAATCAGAGCAAATATAGGTCTATGATTGTTGGACTGTTGTACCTTACTGCTACCAGACCAGACATTGTGCATGCAGTGTGTTTAGTTGCCAGATTCCAAGAAGATCCTAAAGAGGCACATGTTGTAGTTGTAAAGAGGATATTTAGATATCTGAAAGGTACACCAATTATGGACTATGGTATCCTAAGAGTAATGATTTCACCCTGAGTGCTTATACATATGTTGATTGGGCTAGATGTGTAGATGACCAGAAGAGTACCGGTGGTGGTGCTTTCTTTCTTGGTGGAAGATTAGTTTCATGGTTGAGAAAAAAGCAAGACTCCATTTCATTATCCACAACAGAAATAGAATGTATTGCTGCAACATCCTACTGCACACAAGGTTTTATGGATGAAGCAAACACTGAAGGACATTGGTGTGGTATGTGATGAGCCTATTTCTATTTTTTGTGACAACACAAGTGCAATAAAAAATTCAAAGAACCTAGTTATGCATTCAATAACAAAACAGATATCTATCAAGTATCATTTTCTAAGAGAAAAAGTATTGGAGAATGAGGTCAGATTGGAGTATGTGACAACAAAGGAACAAATTGCAGACATATTTACTAAGGATCTTCTGAAGGATACTTTTGAACATCTTAGGGAGATGTTGGGGGTCATTGGCCCTCCAAACTAAGTGCACATGAAGGTGCATCAGTCCAATGAATTCATGAATTCTTCATTTATCTGGACTGATAAATGGGTCTATTCCGCAGGGGGAGTAGAAATGGTTTTCATTATTGCAGTATGAGTGTGCGCCTAAGGGGGAGTAATCAAAATTGTTAATCT